>LOEQ01000334.1:41172-60699 GCA_001685075.1 Bramus lutescens | reverse complement strand
TGTGTGTGTGTGTGTGTGTGTGTGTGTGTGTGTGAAAATACAGGTACACATGGAGACCAGAAAAGATGTTGGATTTCCTGAATCTGGAATTAAAAGTGGTTATGAACTATCCAGTTTAGTTGCTGGGAGCTCAACTGGGGTGCTCTACAAGCACAGCCAGTGGGTCAAACCACTGAATTATTTTTCCAGAGTACCAAATCACAATTTTGAGGGTAAGTTGGACTATATAATACACCTCCACATCAAAAAATAAAACACAATGACTTAGTTACTTTCTTATTGCCCTGACCACCATGGCAACATATAGAATCAGGGATTGGGGGAGGGCAGTTAATATTTTCAGAGGGTGAGCACATGACAATAATGGTGGGGAGCATGACAGCAGAAAGACATGATGATGGAGCAGTATCTGGGAGCTCACATCTTCAGACACAGCCAGGAGTCAGAGAAAGCTTATCGGGAATGGTGTGGGCTTTGAAAACCAAAAGCTTTTTCCTGTGACATGCCTCCTACAGCAAGACTACATGTGCTAATCCTTCCCAAACACACATGGCAAAGGTGAAGAGAATGCTTTCCTAACACACACACACACACACATACAAAAAAAAAACCCACAGGGCAAAGGTGAAGAGAATGATGATGGAAGAATACTTCAAAACAAATTTAGTATGTAATCTCAGGAGGTGTGAGTGAGAAAAGACTCCTCCATATACTGAACGTGTTCTGACATCTTTGAGTACAAACCAGAATTACTGTGGTAGAGGAAATTTCCAGAGACTTGCCAGGGTGGATGACGCTTAAACTATCTCACAGAATTGGAAAATGGCCTAGTGTATGGACCCAAGATCAGATAGATCTTTCATAGCATCTTCTATGGGGCAGAGCACCTCATGGCAAGGAAGGTTAAGATACATAATGAACCAGCCCTGGATTCACATCCCTTTGCTGTGCCTTTTCTTTCAAAACAATCCCCATCAAGACACAACATCTGAGCCTCACAATGCAGTATTGAGCATTAGAGTTAGAATCACTATGGAGCCTGAGGCAAACCTGGATACTCACATAAAAGAATTTCAGTGATGATTAAATAAAAGACAGAGGCTACCCTGAGTGTGGTTATTTAAATTCCACAAGCTGGAGTCTTGGTTATGATAAAAGAAGAAAGTGGGTAAAGAGCTTGCATTTATCCCTCTCTTCTAAGTCCACTGAATTCAAGTCAGCATAGCATCCAAGCTCAGTACAATAATTTCTGTCTATGCTTAGTGAGGTTTCTAGCAATGACTCAAAATAAAAAGTGAGGCATTAGATGTGAAAATCATGTGGTTTGGTAAGAAAGGGATCATGACTGGGTTTAAACTTCTTGTTGAGATAGATCAGACTTTAAAGGTGAAAGTTTAATTAATTAAATCGCCATTTAAAAAAACAGAGGCACAGTACCAAGACAATAAGATAGGTACCGTGTGGCTAAAATGTCACTGATTTACACTCCACAGTACAATGATATTTCAAGTGAAAAAGAAAATAGCAACAAACAGGAGATCTAAGACACTGTGCTGGAGAGAGGATGCCGAAGGAATTGTTTTTCCAATTCAAGCAGAAGTGCTGTGAGAGAACACTGTCTCTGAAGTTTGGGAGACATGCTGAGTTAGCAGCAAAAGTTGGCTTCATCTAATTTGCTACAGTTCATAAGAAAGAAAAACGCTAAGTGAGGGCTCACAGAGGCTTGCTCTAAAGTTCCAGAAAGGTGCTGAGGCCATGCAGTGTGTAGCAAGGGTGGATTCCCACATATAGCTCCTGAGTGGGCTGTGCTCAAAGCTGTGCAAATGAAGCATACATTGCAGTGAGTATACAGGAAACTGAGGATACCTAAAATATAGCATGCTCTCCTAAGAAAGCTATGGGTACCCGAGAAGCTAGCCCAAGAGAGAGGTACCAAGTGATACAGGCAGCAGAAATGGTAGAGGGTTGCAAAGTCCTGTGAGGCAGCGCCCACCAGGCTTTGGTCTTATTATGGTTCTCTTTTTCAGGTCCTCTGTTCCTCATGTTTAGAACCAGAATATTTATATTATTAATTATTGGAAGTGGATTATCTGTCTTTTGATTTTATAGATGTCTTCAGCTAACAGGTGGCTTTGATTCTTAGATTAGGCTTGAATTTACAATTGTTTTTATATGTAAGACTTCCTCATTTCTGGTTGTGGGCATTTTGTATTTTGGTGTGGCCATGAGCCTATAAAAGAATGGCATTAAATTGTATGGATTAAGGTACTGAGTTTGGATGGCTAATTGCCAAAGTATCAAGGTTGACAGTTAATCTGCTAGAGTAGGCTTGCTCTTCAGCAATATAACCAACTTTCAAATGGTTAGTGATATGGTAAATGACTTTGTTCCACCTTAATTAATATGCAGAGATATATGTTACACAGTCCAGGGAGAGGACATGTATCTGGCTTAGCTTTTTGTCCTCTAGACAAGTACAGTATTAAATCAAATTAGAAATGAATCACTCTGAATGCACAGCATGAAACTCTAAGGACCCTTAAATAACGAGATTAGTTTTTCATTTGTAATGGAGAAAGGCTTTTTCCCTTACGGAGGCAAGAATAGCGAAACAAAGATCTATTGGTAAAAATCCTCCAGGTAAAATCAAGTTAACATGGACCATCTTCCAGGGACATTGAATTCAAGTGGCGATTAACTGTTGTAGTGATATATCATTTGTGTTTTAATAGATAAAGCTTGCCTGAAATACAGAGTGTAAAACAGTCACACTGGTCATCCATGCAGACCAGGTAGTGGTGCCACACACCTTTAATGCCAGTAGTCACACTGGTTAGCCATAGAGGTCAGGCAGTAATGGTGCATTCCTTTAATCCCAGCACTGGAGAGGAATATAGGATTAGAGGAAACATGACTCAGCTCACTCTCATTCAGAAGATTCATGGAGGCAGTATTGCCATTTTGTTCTGTGGTAGAGGTAAGAGACAGCGGCTGGGTGCTTTGTTTTGCTGATCTTCAGGATGAACCCCAACATCTATCTCTAAGTTTCTATTATTCATGCTACATTTGGAACCCAAAGTTTGGTGCACAAATTAACATAAACACCACAGACACAGGCCAAATCTGCCCATGAGGCTCCCTCTGGAGCTGCACATGGGGCTATAGCCCCACCAGGCTAGGCCTTCTTTTCTTTTTTCTATGAGCCTCTGAGCAAGTTTAGGATATTTCTGTTGTAGCCTTCGGGCAATCCCCAACTCATGTGCTTTCTCTGAACAATGTGCTGTGTGTTTTTCAGACAGTTGACTCTCTCTCTCTCTCTCTCTCTCTCTCTCTCTCTCCACTGTGGGTTGCAGGATGGCCCTCAATCTTGTTTTCAGGCTGTTGCCAAATTAGGTAGCAGCCTTAAAATCCAGTCAGACTTTTACTTTTCAATGCAGCAGTAACAAGCCTCACATCTCCAACATCATCAGTATTTGGTATGACAATTGGGAATTCTTAAAGGGAGGAATTAGTTTAAAAAAGACATCTTTCCCCCTCATTAAAAATTGGGAATACTGTACAATGGAGGGATTTAAGTGAGAATGGAATGATGAAATGAGAGGATATTTTATTTATATAGGATTTATGGCCACCCTGTGCCAATATTTTGTGAGCCGGCCATTGGAAATGATACATAAGCAATTTCCTGAATCTATAGTTTACTATTATATGGAAGAGATTTTGCTATCTGATACAAATGTAGATGTTTTAGAAAGAATGTTTGCATAAATAAAGAATATTTTGACTTGCTGGGGATTAAAATTGTTCCTGTAAAAACACAAAGAGGAGATTCTATTAATTAATTAATTAGGCTATAAAATATGCTTAAAATAAGACCCCAAAATGTACAAATTACTGGAGATTTATTGCAGACTTTTAATGACTTCCAAAGATTGCTAGAAGACATTTCCCATATACGGTGCTCTATTAGGATAGGTCCTGATAACCTGATTAATTGAAAAAAAGATTAAGATGTTGGCTATTGGCTTGCTGTATATTGCCTTTATTACTTTTATGTATGTTCCTTGTATCCCTGCTTGCCCTAAGACCTTTATCATGGAGGAATGTTGTATTTTGTCAAAGGCTTTTTCAGCATCTAATGAGATGATCATGTGGGTTTTTTTTTTCAGCTTGGTTATATGGTGAATTACATTGACAGATTTTTGTATGTTAAACCATCCCTGCATCTCTGAGATGAAACTTACTTGAACACATTTGCATAGGAGAACACTTCCTAAATATAACCCAATAGGCCAGACACTAAGAGCAACAATTAACAAATAGGACCTCCTGATACTGAGAAGCTTCTATAAAACAAAGGACATGGTCAACAAGACAAAATGGCAGCCTTCACAACTGCAAAAGATCTTCACCACATCAGAGGTCTGATCTCCAAAATATACAAAGAACTCAAGAAACTTCACATCAAAAGAACAAATAACCCAATAAAAATGGGACACAGTCCTAAATGGAGAACTTGCAACAGACAAACTTCAAAGGGCTGAAAGACACTTAAGGAAATACTCAACATCCTTAGCCATCAGAGAAATGTAAGTCAAAACAACTCTGAGATTCCATTTTACACCTGTAATAATGGCCATGATCAAAAACACTATTGACAGTTTCTGCTGGAGAAGATGTGGAATGAAAGGAACAGTCCTCCATTGACTTTGGGAGCGCAAACTGGTACAGCTGCTTTGGATATCAGTACGGCAATTTCTCAGAAAATTCGAAAACAATCTACCTCAACACCCAGCAATACTGCTATTGCCTATATACCCAAAAGACAAGTTATGCTAGAAAGAAAATTAGGTACAAGAATTTGGACTCACCAAGACAGGATAGATAAGGAATATTTTCTCTGAATTTGTCAAATGCAAGTAGCCTATAGATTGTTGATGTATTTATTGCATGTATATATTGTATATGGTCATTGTACTTTCTTTGTATAGTTTTTCTTACACTAATTTTACAATTTTTTGTTTTAGACAAGATAGGGGAAATTTAGTGATATTTTATTTGTATTTTAATAAATAAAGCTTGCCTGAAGGTCAGAGAACATAACAGCCACGCCAGTCAGCCATACAGACAAGGCAGTGGTGGCAAATACTTTTAATCCTAGTAGTCACACTAGTTGATCATAGAGGCTGAGTGCTTCTAGTGCATGCCTTTAACTCCAGCAATAGAGAGTAACATCAGATGGTCAGGGGCAGGTCTCATCTCAGTCCCATCCTGAGGATTCATGGAGGCAGGATCACCATTTCAGTCTGAGGTAGAGGTAAGAGTCAGTGGCTTGCTCCTTTGCTTCTCTGATCATCAGATTGAACCTCAGCATCTATCTCTGGGTTTTTATTAACTGTGCTATGTCATAACTTTGTAGAAAGTATGATAGCAAGAATAAGAGGCTAAGCAATTTAAAGTATAAGTAAGGTAGAATCAGTGTCAAAAACTCTAGGAAATGGTGATAATTGTTACATATTCACAATCCAAGACCCTGAACAGCCTACCTCTGCTATTCATTACTCCTTATTATTGTTTTCATCATTAGATTTTTCATTAGTATTTTCCTGAAACAGTGTATCCCATATGCTTTTCCAGTATGACCTCAGCTCTTTGGCAAACACCCAGGTGTTCTATTTGTTCCTAAAGTGTATAGATATCATGTCCTTGACATTGGGCATTATCAGGCTCCTTTAAATCTTATCTTTGTCATTTGTCAATCTTGATTCATGACAGATACAATAATTTGTAATGTCACTTATTATTTCTTATTCAATAAACCAATGCAAAAATTAAAGAATCTTTCATTTTCCAAAATATCATGATTTGATCTTTAGGGAAATGTTCTCTAAATAGAAAAAAAAATCCAAAAGTTTGTTATGTGAAACTGGCATAAAATGAAGTCTATGAATTGCAGTTTGTTCTTGTTTTTGACGTATCCATTAAATTCTCCTGAAATGTCATCTTTATATTAAATGTTTAAATAATCCTTAAATAGAAATGGTCCACACAATGATGAAATTACTCATGGAGTTCAGTTAAATACGTAACAGATAAGATGAATACATGCACTTTTGCTATAGGAACAAGGAGGGTGGTGCGTTTAATTGGATATTTTTCAGAATCTTTTTAGCAAAAATAAACTCAATTTTTTTTCATCCTTACTTAAGCAATAATGCGGATCCATGGACTCTTTATTCATATGGACACTTTGACCTCTTTTACGCACAGATGATCTTTGCTGTGATAATGAATCTGACATGAAGATAAATGACTATAATTAGCTTTCTTGTTAGTTTTATTGAATGTTATTTCCTTATTCATGGCTGATTTATCTGTTTCATTCTCTGGTGTTACATGTAGTTTCCTGCCAGACACCAGAGGGAGGAAAATGAAGTTACGTTGAAAATCTCTTAAGTTCAAAATCTAGAGGAAGCTGTTTTCTAGAATGATGTCTGCCTTTGCTCAAGCCTGTGGAAGAAGGGTCTGTGCTATTGTAGAGAACATTTATAAAACATAGAAATCAGTCTGTATAACCTAGAACAAAGGAAAATTTCATGTATCTAGAAAACTCTTTAAAGCTCTATATTAGATTCTCTCTCTCTCTCTCTCTCTCTCTCACACACACACACACACACACACACNNCTCTCACACACACACACACACACACACACACACACACACACTTTTGCAGAGGATTAGAACAGAGAGTATGGACAAGGGAATCAGCTGAGTAACATAAAAGATTACTGAAGATCTGAGTTTCCTCTACCACTCAAGGTAGTGAACTGAGAATAAATATAAAAAAGCATGCTCAGGATTGAGGAAATCTATGGTCCACACATACATTAACTGAGGGCAGACATTTCTTCCTTTCCTCCTTTTTTCCTTTCTTGTCATTCTCCTCTTCCTTCTCCTCCCTTCCCAACCTTCCACTGACTTACCAATTCCTGTCTTCTTTCTTTGACAGATGAGCAAGCATTTCTCTGTCTCCCAGGATGGCCTTAAACTCCTGGGCTCAAGAAGTTCATCCTCCTGAAAACTAGGAAAACAGTGCATGTGCATTCAACCACAACTGTGTGAATTTGCTTTATTCAGGCCTCAAAAACACTGTTCAACTTCAAGTATATTTCATAACCCTGCAAGATTTCTATTTACTTGTTTATTTTTTCTGATAAACTCTGTTACCGTACCCAAGTGTGGTCTAGGAGAAAACACCCCAGTCTTCTACCTCATATGTGCCTAGGTGAAAGTCCTTTGAGATTGCTGTAGTAAAATGTTATCTACACTAAGCTATGGACTAGGAAGCTTAGATAAAAGAAATTCCGTTTGTTAACCCAGTAACACGATTTTTGATAAAGTAAAAACTCAACAACTGTAGCATCTCTTAGCAGAAGAAATATGAAAAGAGGGGATTGAGAAGCATAAAAGTCATTATTGACAAAACTTCACTTTTGAAGAGCTTACCAAAGAAAAACTGAATTGAATATGCAGACCTGGGATCCTCTACCATAGAATGGTTGGAAGAAGAAAACCTAAAATCCAACCACGTGTTCCCCTCTACATTAGGAGATACTAAGAAAGAATGTTACTGATTTGGGGTGTTGATACAATGGGAATAACATCAATTTTGCATTGTAGGAGGAGTGGGCTGAGGAGCCTGGCTTGCTTAACCCCCGAAATAAACACACAGAAATTGTATTAATTAAATTACTGCTTGGCCCATAAGCTCTAGCCTCTTATTGGCTAATTCTCACATCTTGATTCAACCCATTTCTAATAATCTGTGTATCACCACATGACTGTGGCTTACTGGCAAGATTCTAACCTGTGTCCATCTCAGGCCAGAGATTCATGGCATCTGCCATGAATTCTTCCCAGAATTCGGTTCTGTCTACTCCACCCACCTAAGGGCTGCCCTATCAAAAGGCCAAGGCAGTTTCTTTATTCAGCCAATGAAAGAAACACATAGACAAAACCTCCTACATCAATTTTGAGTCATTTCAGCAAAAAGAGTTATGAAAAGTACATATTTGAAGTGCTGAATTCAAGTGAGCATGAATTTAGATTTTAGCTTCAACTTCTGTAACAATGAAGGTTCCCTCTCTAGCAACGGGAATGACTGACTGTGCGATCCACTATCATCACTTCCTACTTTTTCCTCTGCTTTCACCTCCTATATAAAAAAATTCCAAAATAGCAATGCTGATTACATACTTGATACAGTCGTGTAAGTTTTCTTCTCACCTTGCCTTGTAGTAGGTTTTGCTCCCATGCAGCTTTCACACACTCTTACTGATTGTGTGTCAAAAGGAAATGAGGAATGAGAGAACAAGCAGAAGACAGAAGAGTGACTGAAGGCGGTAAGCTCTTGATATGTGTCTACAGAGGGCTTGATGGTGCAGGGTGGATGACCTCATTATTAAGGAAGATGTATTCACACCAAGTACTCCACAGGTAGGGCAAGTTAAAGATATGATAGAGATGAGGAATCAGAATAGCAGAGCACTGAAGAAAAGTAGGTGTTTGTGAAAGGAATTTCAAAGTGTTTTCCCAGTATAACACCTTATCCCTTAAGGAATGAGAAGAAATCCATAATGTAAAATAATTATAAAGACACTCTTGATCAGCTTTAGTATCACAATATACCAAACAAAGCAATCAAGGTGCATGAAATGGAGCTGTATCCCTTTATCCTGCCGTTGAGAGTGGATGAGACTAAATTAACCTCATCTACCCTGAACTGCTCATACATACTTTATTTTATCTAATGCCCAAAACTGACATAATTTGTATTTTGCTCACAGAACACTTGGAAAAATTGTAACTGATGCTCTTTTGTATGACTTTCTTTTTATGTCATCATCTTACCATTATTAAGACTCTTACTTGAATTATAAAATTAGCATGTAATTTTTATAATTGTATCTTATGAAAGAAATCAAGATATGCATTGCAAACATGTAGTTATAGATAGGTATGCATGCATACAGGGTATAAAGTTAAATTAGAAATATATAAAGATCTGTGGCTATATAATAAAAAATAAATCATTGATTGCTAACACTCAGATGAAAATGCTTCATGGTAAGATCTCTAATGTTATAAGACTCAATGACATACAGAAAAAATTACTTAGTGTACGCAATCTCCTCTTTCAAGGAACACAAGCCATGCAAGTATGGGCAACCATGAGGTTATAAAACAAAATAGAAAGCATTATCTTCAACACATACTATGATTTTGCAGACTATCAAGGTACATTTTGGGGATAAAATCACTAATTTCTCGGAGTTTAGAAGGATCACTACAGTAGGCAAAAACTGGCTAATTAGGTTTGAGGGTAAATAAAATAAATTAACTCACCTAAGTCCTTTCCATCATGCCTTGTTCATTCTTCCTGTGCCCTCTCCAAAGTTCTCTGGATGTTACATGTTGTTCTCTCATCATTCTCCCCATCCCACATGGTTTCCATGTGCAGACAGTTAACTAGCATGCATCTCACAGAATCACAGAAGCTCGTGGATCTGGGAAGGAACTACCTAGCACCTCAGAGGAGGCTTGCTCCACCGCTCAGCCTGACTACATTTCTTTTTTTTTCTTTTTAAATTATTTTTATTGATTTTATAGAGCTCTTCATTTTTCTCTGCTCCTCTCCCTTCCTCTCCTCTTCCCTTCAACCCTCACTCATGGTCCCCATACTCCCAATTTATTCAGGAGATCTTGTCTTCTTCTATTTCCTGTGTCGATTAGATCCATGCATGTCTCTCTTAGGGTCTACATTTCTTAAGTGTACCTGTTGAGCTAGAAGTTTGTGATTGATAATTGTAGAAGAAGGCAACAGCACTGTTGTACTTTCTGAACACTTTTGCTTCCTTCCCCAGCAGCTGGGGACACAGCACGGGTAACCATAGGAACCCTCGGGTTAAATGTTTCATTTGCATCAGCGTCTAGCTCCTGAATTTCTTTGCAAATCCAGTGCGGTGCCCGCTGACAACCAGGTCAAAAGGAATTTCTTTCTCTAGAGCTAGTTTAGCAGCCCAAGCCTTTTTCCTGTATCTCTAGGGGTAAGGGCATAAATAGTTAATTTCCTGAGCTACAATCTTATGTTAATTGAAACCAAGGTGAAGGGTAAATACAGAATATTAGTAGCTTGTTAGGTTAGAGCAAAAGATCGGTAGACTACACCTTCCTGAGTATGCAGCTAGAGCAGAGTTACTGTCTCTTTGTTCGGTGCCTTTTGCCTGGGGCATCTTTCTTGTCAAGGAGTCCTGTAAATAAAGATAGCTGTGGGGGACTACTTTTATGTAGATTTGACTCCAAGAACAAAGGTTTGGCTGAGTGAATGCTTTTGTACCAGGGCTTCATGATGTCGAAAAAAGTATCCAGTTGCCAGTACAAGAAAAGTAAGATTATCTCAATGAATTATTTATACACTGCTGGGATATTATGAAAAGAAAGGAACATTATGATTTTACAAGACTTCTACAGAATTGACAGCTACTATCTAAAGACAAGTGTTCCCGAAGCTCTGCAATCAGGTTCTCCATGTGGTGTGTCCATACTCTAATAGATTTGTCTAATAGATCTATCAGCTGTATGTTCGCTGCTTACTACTTGTTAACTACAACAGCAAACTCCAGTTTTTAATCCCTAAACACATATGCATCTACTGCAAAAAGAAAGCAGTGATTCTTCAAGTGAAATGACAGCATTTCAGTTTTCTTCTTTGTAGTTAAAACTAAAGCAACAGAATTCTCTAATCTATCCTAAATTGCACTCTGAAAAGCAGATGTTCATTGCTGCCATATTGAATTGTGGTATGACACTAGCCAGGATTATTGTTTGTTTTCTGTATATGAGTGACAATTGTATCTACAATTTCTTGGTTGTATAAGCACTGCTCTCTCCACAAAGGACCTGAGAGTGGAGCTCCAGACAGCTTGACCTGTTAAAGCTTTAGGTGACTTCAGCTGAGCTGACATAGAGATTCAGTCATTGTTTTACGCTGTTACATTCATCCCTTTTATCTCTGTCATTATTGGGATCATGAAATATTTTTCTAAATTAAACATTCTCTGTAACTGCTTAGTGTCCCAAGGAGTCAGACACACAGAAATGAGAAGAGATCTAAAAAATATCAATATCACTCTCTCTCTCTCTCTAGTTAGGGTTTCAATCGCTGTGAAGAGACAACCATGACATGGCAACTCATACAGGGAAAACATCTAATTGGGTAGCTTACATTTTCAGAGGTTTAGTCCATTATCAGGATGTAACATGATGGTTTGCCAGCAGACATGGTGCTGGAGAAGAAGCTGAGTGCTGTCGGAATTTCTACCTCTGGTAGCCTTTAAGTTACCTGCCCACTTGGGCATGGCCTCTTATACTATAAATGCCAATGAAAAGCACGGTTGCTCTCTATTCCAGCTGCTGGATTTGGTTTCTGTTCCAACCAAACCTGAGCAGAGGACTATAATCTGTGAGTCTACCCCTAAAGAAATAACCTTTTATTGCACTCAGTTCTGAGCTAGTGTGGGATTTCTTTTTAGGGTCGGTCTTCATACTACATTTTGGTTTGAGGATACCTGGAAGCTGTCTGATTGTCGCACTAAGTGAAGCTTTAGCAAAAGTGACATCAAAGCCCAGCCCCACAGTGACACAATTCCTCCGACAACCCCATACCTACCCCCAAACAAAGCCACATGTTCTGATAATGTCACTGCCATTGGGAACCATTTTCTTTCAAACTACTACACTGTCATTTAAANNAAAAAAAAAAGAATGTTCAGAATATCCAGATACTGCCCGATACAAAGATCTGGATTTTGATTATAGCCATCTTAGTCACGAATTAAGTAAGACATTCACCTCTGTTTGGCAAGTTCAGAGCCTAGGAAATTAACCCAGTATATTACCTCCCTGTGAGACCTGCAGACCCCAGGCTTCAGAAGCAATTAGTATTCCCTTTCGTAGTTAACAGTCACAGACCCTCAGTATCCCCTTTAATCTCTTTCTAACAGCCACAGACTTCTCCAGATCTGACATTCCAGAATCCTACCTCCTCCCTGCCCTTTTGCTATATAAATGCTCCAGAGAAAAAAATAAAGTTAGCAGCTTGATCAGAAATTCAGACTTGCTGTCCATTTTTTTTATCTCTTGTCCCTTCACTCCTCGCCTCCAGGGAGAATTCAGTTCTATTTGTGTCCCACTGGTTGGGACAAGATACTGCAGCTGTGTACTTCATATACATTATGTCATTATGAATGTTGACCACACAAGTTCAGGCATAGCATCTCTTTGCCCTCTTGGATGAGGAAATAAAAACTCAACAGACTCTCCACTGGATGTGCTCTTTTGATTTATTAAACTTGTATAGGCACTGTTTTGCAGAAGAAATTTTTTTTGCCCTGTCAAAATACCTTGGATAATGTAGTTATTTTCCTGGGTCCACAGAACGATTTCTCACATCAACTTCTGCCACGAATGTTGTTGAGATCCAAGACTGGTTATCAGGCTTTGTGATGATCATCTTTGCATACTAAGCTTATATTTCTAGCACAAAGATAGTAAACTTATTTTGTTTGTTTTGCAGTGGTGAGGGTGGGTCTTAGGGCCTAGACACAGACTTTATCACTAGCAATATTTCTAGCCCTTCCTCATAAGTAAATAATAGATATTCACAATAATGTATGAAAACAGATATTTTACACTGATAAATTGAGATGATGAAATTTTAAAACATAAGGAATTTCATATGCATTTTGAGAAAAGGAAAAACTAGTCATAGATGAGAATAAATATTTCAAGGCAGTTGTCTATTGGTGGCTATATCTGTAATATAACAGAAATTCAGTCCCCTTTTCTACATTCTGTTTTCAAATGGTGTAATAGATTAGCAATTCTTCTGTTCAAAGAAGCAGTGGGTTTAGAGCAATGTTGAGAGAACTTGGACAAGTGAGAAAGCTGAGTTAATTTAGTCACATAACAAAGTTCCCTGACCCATTCTTCAAGCTCTGACACAGCTATTTTACTATGTTTAATTCTTAACTCTCTCTATAAGCCCATGGGAAAACACTGACATTGGCTCTGCAGGGGAGGAGCTCCCAAGAGCAAAGAACTAGTAATTTTATTTCTGAAAACAAAATTTAGCTGCACACAAAATTATCTTTACATCAGACTCAAAAATGTAGATATTGAATTTCTATTCTATAAATCTTTGGCCTCACTAAGAACCTTTCCCTTTGTGGATTGTACAATTTACATGTTTGCATATTGAAAATAACATTTCATGAAACTTGGTTGCCAATGTTAGCTGTAGATACACTATGCTCACACTAGCATGTGGGCTTTTCCATACACAATTTCAAGTGCTACCTGACTTCCTAATGCTATATAAGTCTCAATTTGAAAGTCAAGATAAAAATCCCTTTATGGTGTACAACTGAATTCTGTGCCAACTATGTTTTCATGGCTTTTCCAATTTTTTTCTTTCCTATGAAGAAAAGTGTTATGCTTTATCCATTTGTTTGTTTGTTTTCTAAGATATTCTTTGTGTAGCCTTGGTTGTCCTGTAACTTGCTCTATGGGCCAGGCTTGCCTCAAAATCACAGGGATCCTCTTGACTCTGCCTACCATTGCTGGGATTAATGGTGTGCACACCATCACCCAAGTAAGCTTTTTTTGTTGCTTTCTTTTTTTGTATGATGTATTTTTATAGGTAGGTAGGTTGTATTGATCACTATGTTATGCCTGGCATATTTTTCCTGCTTATTTGTTTTATTGATCCCTTTATAAAACCATAAGACTAGCAGCTTCTATGTAAATAGTAATATTGAATCTGATTATATTCTACAGATCAGCTCCTTACATGCTATACCTATGCATTAGGAGTTATTTGGTTGTTGATCAAATTACAACCACACATAGTTTTCATGACTGAAAATTTCAATTATGTCCCCATATATTTTCTGCCAAAATATCAGATTAATTCATTATGGTGTTAGAATAACAGAAACAGAGTTGGAAACATAAAACTAAGCAACCTATGTTGCCATAATAAACTTGCCAAGGAATGTATGGTGAAGCTGCAGTCTGTGCATCACTTTCCTCAGGAGAAATTTAACTTTTAGCCCAAATTTTTTTCACTTTAAAAAAATATTAAACAAAGGGCTGGAAATATACCTCAGTTGTTAGAAGGCTCTGCATTAGTTATAAAACATCATGTAGTGGCCAATGATACAATTTATCTTATCACTTAGGAAAGCAATGCAAGGAGATTGGGAGTTCAATTTTGAAATTGATAAGACATGCCTTTTAAAAGGTGTTGCTATAAATTAAAACAAGTTTTTCATATAATTAGAGGTAATTTGACTCAAAGACTTGAGAAAATTTGGCCATAAACACAGCATTTGAATGACTAACAAAAAAAAAATCTAAAATTTGGTCCTGTAGAATAATAGCAAAACGAAATTATTATTGATTTGTTTTCTAAGAATAGAGAGAAGTCACCTAAAAATAAGAAAGATTCTTACGTCCTGGTTACTATTCCACTAGAACATATAGCTTGTCTAGACAACCAGAGTTTCATCTGTCTCTAACGGTTGCCAACTGCAAGCAGAGTCTTGACAGAAAACAAATAAATACATGAATGCAGCTTTCTGCTATATGCTCTTCTTTAAGTTTACATCATTATCCCCTCCTATTCTTTGCCTTTTCTAGTCTATGTTTCCCTTCATCCTCTTTTTCTTTTTGGCTGTTCTTCCATATTTCTCTTCTGTAGAATAGTGTGTCTGTCTATCATATATCTATATCTCTATCATCTATTATTCAGCAATTAACCATCAATCAAGTTGTTTATCTGTCATTTGTATGCCATATATCATCCATCTATATGTCAATTTGTATATCAATTTATCTATCTATTCCTCATCTGTTTTTCTATTATCTATAAATATAAAGGGAGAATTACATTTACAGTATTTATATAACATAGAATTTCAGATATTTTGATCATAGCAAATTGAAAGTTAGCTTAGAATTAATCCTTAAGTGTAAATGAAATGTGTCACGAATTATTTTTTCTGTTTAATTTATTTAATTATTGAAAACAATTTAATGATAATTAAATGAACAGAATAGCTAATAGATGCTTCAAAATAGAAAATAGTTTTTATTTGGTTTTTTTTACATACTTTCCTTGATGATATGATAGAGGCACACAGTGAAACACATGCTGAAAAAAATAATACTACACTTGAGGTTACTGAATAGGAATTTTAAACTTTGGTACTGGAAAATGAATTATTATAATGACTTTATTTCACTTTTAATATTACACTTCATTAAGTACAGTATTGATTGGGAGCCAACATATTTTCTTTGAGGCAGGAAATCTTGGGGATAGCTCAACAATCAGGGACTCCACTTGACTTGGGCTATGCACATACCCATCTTCTAAGAATGCACTTGCCAGTCAAGGACCCTTTATCTTCATGAATTATGCACAAATACCCTCTTCTAACATATCACCCAGCAATTTGTTGGCAATCATGGATGCCCAGCTGTATGTCACTGTATGTACACACCACTACTCTGAATAATAGAAGAAGGTTCTTCTACCACCAACAATTATCAAACATAGTTTCAATTCCACACTCTAGTTATAGCTTAGTAAAACAGTAGAGAGGAAAATCTATTATGAATTTGTTGTGAGTATATTTATAATGAACAAAACTGTGATTTTTAAATAATAATCATTTATTTATCTTTGTATGTCTAAGCTTAATTGGGTGTGGGAAAAGATTAAAAGCAAAGGTCACATCTACATTGGAAATATGAAAGGCTTGCATAATTTAAATACATCAGCCAAAATCGAAATTCATACAAGATGTGTACACACCAACCAAGCTTCTCCTTTCCTTGGGTTCTGACAGAAAGAATCTGGGTGCTTGAGCATCCTCATTCATGTGACATTGACATTTTGAAAGTATTCCATTCTGAGCCCTATCTCTGCTTTGCTTTTGAATAAACTTTCATTGCTTCTTTTCATATCTGTGTGAGCCTTTAATTCCTTAAATAAGAATGAAAGAATCTGGAAGCAGTCACCAAAGAAGACAACCAATATTTATGTATTTACCATTGCACTGTTGGCTGTCATGGGGAGATTTGGAATCATTGTATGAACTCTATGCTTTCACATACTAGTCAATATCTTTACTTTTATCACACTTGCTTTCTTGTGTGCTCATTAATCTGATACCACAGATATAATCTTTTCTAAATTGTTATCATCTCACTCAAGAGCTTGGATTAAAGGTGTGCACCACCATGCCTGGTTTAGGATTAATTTTAAGAGTAGACAGTGAGTCTCAGAGATGCATTGGGGCCTCAGAGGATGGGAGTGTAGCAACCAAAGAAACAACAAACTTACAGCAGACTCGTGATTATAGGGGATTTAGTTAGGGAGAATTTGATTAGTAAGAAAAGCAGAGAAGGGTTACCTCACTCTCCTGAAGGCTTAATAATAGTGAAAGTCAACTAGAGAGTGGCCTTCAAAATTCAGGAGACAGATTCTTTTTTGAACATTCAAAATACAATGTTTTAAGGCCATCTGTTTGTGTAAACTGTTGAGAGGAAATAATGTGTTTCCCTACATTTTCAGTATTGTTTGTCATAGCTCTCCATCCTCCTAGAAGACTCCCCACTGTATGCAATCAGGTATCACACAGTGTGCTGGAGTTCAGTTCTATCAAGGGTTTTCTGGATATGGTCATCGATGGTCCTGCTCAGATCTCCATCAGAAAGCTCATGTTTCTTTAGCAATTTAGTAAAAATGTAATAAGCATCCACTGTCCAGGAATAAAAGCATCAGGATCATAAACAAGAGATCTAAAATCTTTTTTATTTAATTACAGCCATGATAAACACCCGAGGAAGTTCTGTGAAGTAGGACAAGCTGGCCAGGCAGGCTGAGGTCAGCGGTTGTTGGTATGAGAGGAAGACAGGAGAGTCAGGGAAGTGATTTCTAAAGGAGTAACATTTCTAATAAGAAAAGAAAGGAAACTTGTGTGAATCAGGGATAAGAGCAAGAACAAGAGTGTGTTCTAGGCAAAGAATACCCAAACCTCAGGCAGGAAAATCAAATCTGCTCATTCAAGTTAACTTGAAGAGGAAAGGTCTGCCCTGCAATGACCCAAGGGAAAGCTTCAGTAAGAAAATGACCCCTAACATTATCCTGATTCTTTTCCTTGAATGCACTTTGTGAAGTCACATTCCACATTCCGGTTGTATCCATTAAAATGATGTGTCCTTGTCAGACCTAGCACAGTGTGCTCAGTCTGCTTTGAACTGTCTCTGAGATGCACTCTGGAGGATCCACACATAGAAATTAGCATTTAATTTATCGGATTATCTTAATGACATCTGGTTTTCTGTTTTGTATCCCTAGAGAGCTCTGATTGTCTCTCCTATTTTAATATTTCTGTTTGGGCATCTTGCTCTATATCTCATTGCAAACACTAAGTTTTCAATTGATAGTCTCATACCCTGTGAAATGTCTTGAGTGATACATTTCATGCATAGACAACATACCTTTCATTATTATTATAATGCATCCTAGCATGAGGCACTTTGCTGAGCATTTAGCTGCAGAGATAGTTTGTAATTGTGGTATCGTGTGCATCATCACAATTCATGAGTGAAGTATAGGCATTGCCAATGAGTGACTACAGGGTAGGAGAGTTATGCGAAGACAAGCCTACTGCCCTGACAGTGGATGTTAACACATGAAGACACAGTGTCCGCACACTCCCCTTTCAGCATATATCTGTGGATGGATAGCATGTATCATTGTTCTAGGAATGTGGACTATACTAGAGAATGGACAAGTACACACAGAGATTTATTATGGTTGAAGAAACACCTAGGCAAATTATCAATATTCATATGAGTTGTGTGGTCTGCATTGGACCTTATCAACACTTACTACAGAACATCAAGTGTAATTCTCAAGACTGGCATAACAATCTGTAAAGGTTCAACAGCACCAGACTTGGCTTTCTGTTACCTCTAAGCTACAGAGTCTTTGACTGAGTTAAAGATAGAGAAACAGCAAAAGGCAGTACAGAGGGAAGAGCAAGGGATTCATGACTTATAAACACTTTAGTGCAATAGATTTTAACCTTCCTAATGCTGTGACTCTTTAACAGTTCCTCATGCTGTGGTGACCCTCAACTATAAAGTTATTTTTGTTGGTACTCTATAATTGAAATTTAGCTACTTTTATAAATCCTAATGTAAGCATCTGAGATGCACATGATATTAGGCAACCCTTGTGAAAGGCTCATTTGATTCCCAAAGGGGTCACAACCCAGAGGTTGAGAATCGGTTTTGCTGAATAATCTGATCCATGATGCTACAGTGGCTGGAGCTCAGGATTAACTATTGTCCCTTGTGGCTGGCCTTTGAGATATGAGAGTAGCTACAATCTTGCAATTAAGAAAATGGTTTTTTATGATTTCATAAGAGGATGGTGTTGTGTAAGCATTCAGAATCCTTCTGCATCTGCAGAAAGTGAGAAAGGAAGCTGCTCTGTGTCTGTGTGACTTACTAGCTCTCCGAGAGACAGAAAGACCCTAGCACATGTGCTAGTCTGTAAGAATAGCTTGATGTTATCCAGCAATATTCCTCAGCCTAACAAGTCACTGGCTAAAAGACTGAAAGAATCTGATATCACTGGAGCTGTGAATGGATAGGAGCCCAAAGAAAAATACTATTTCAGGAATTCTACTCTTCTTCAATCAAGACTATGTTTCCCAAAGTGCTATTATGGATTTCAGGTAACATAAAAAATTGTCTTTAATTAGGTATCTCAAGAAGGCCACCACATATGAATGAAAATAGGGATGTGTACACCTATTATTGCAATCCTTCTGTCATATTGCTCCTCCACACTCCTTTCCTTCATGACCTTCCTTTTTTTCTAGGCAATTATATTTTCTATATCCTTCATTCACCTCTGGGTCTTACTTTAATATTTCTTTATTCTGTTGAGTTTTATTTTCTGACTCACATGATAAAGAACCAGGCAGCTTTTCCTAGTTCATAGATTCAAACATCTGTTCAAAGAGCTTTGTGTGTCTACCCAGACACAGATACATAGATAAATAATAACATTCATCCACCAGACTCAGGTACAAAGACAGAGAGCACCATGTTTTCTTGAGACATGGGTATGTAGAAAGAGTACCAAGTGCCCACCAGACTCAGGTATGTAG
Organism: Bramus lutescens; assembly: GCA_001685075.1. NCBI lineage: Eukaryota > Metazoa > Chordata > Mammalia > Rodentia > Cricetidae > Bramus > Bramus lutescens. The sequence goes on along the minus strand of LOEQ01000334.1, from coordinate 41,382 downwards.
ACAGAGCATCATGTGCCCACCAGATTCAGGTATGTAGACAGAGAGTACCATGTGTATGTGCCCACCAGACTCAGGTATGTAGACAGAGTACCATGAGCCCACCAGACTCAGGTATGTAGACAGAGAGTACCATGTGTATGTGCCCACCAGACTCAAGTATGTAGACAGAGACTACCATGTGTATGTGCCCAAAAGACTCAGGTATGTAGA
>LOEQ01000333.1:389129-403402 GCA_001685075.1 Bramus lutescens | reverse complement strand
TATATATATATAAAATGAAGGATTTATATAGGATTCAATTGTTAAATTAAGTATTCTTAAGGTTAGTTAAAGAGTGTGGAGGGGTGTGCTTAGGTTGTATGAAAATAATGTACAATTTTATATAAGGGATTTGAGAACTGTGTGCAGGTCTATGGGCTGTCATGGCAACAAGCCTGTATGGATACTGGCAGGGGGAAGATTGTATTCTTTGTGCTGCTCAACTGCAGTTTGAATGGAGCAAAACTTAGTTCATTGTTTTCATTAAACCATTGCAAGGAAAGGATGTTTAAACTTCTTCTGAAGTAGCATTTCTTCCTTCACTGTACCATTTTCTGTGGCTGACTAGGTTCGCTGTCGTCACAGAGATGCTTGGTTCAGAATCTTAAACTGTGAAATGGGTGGACTGTAGAAAATAGTGGGTTGTGTTCTGGTGGAATTCGAAAATGTTGTTGTATGAGTTAAACGTGATTCGTTTGTGCACCCTCCCTTGAAAAGAGTTATTTACAGTGTGCCTTGAGACCATCCACATGAGTAGACATTATCTGATCTCTGCTCATTCCTGGCCTCACTAGCCCTCAGAAGTAATCCACTCACAGGATTACTGTGCATAGGAAAAGCTTTGTCAGCAGACCAACTTGGTAGGTAAAAATGAACACAACTGGGCTAGTCTTGAAAAAGATGCTTAGCTTCCTGAGATGCATGGAAAAGCCCATAGCTCTTCCAATTGTGAATGGCATGGAAAGCACCTGATCACAGAGTTTGAGTGGCAAGAAAAGCCAAATTGTTATTGGTTGATTGATGAAAGCAGAAGTGCAAAGCCGGCCACATCTTGTTACTGTACTAGTCAGAACAGGGTGCCTTGAGAGTATCTTGTAAAGCATTTAGGTGCCTTGATCTTTAGTGAATAGGATTAGGTTTCAACATATCAATGAAAATTCCTCCTGCTTTTGTCACATGAATATAAATTACAAACATGATTCAATTCTATCTAATTATTCCTAAACAGGTAAAACAGGTGGTTGCTTCTGTTGTCCATTACTTCTCTAGTTCTTTTTACCATATGGTATTATTTTTACTATGCTTGCTTTCTCATGTTTTTCCAATATCTCTTTTAAATGACTATGTAAAGATTACAAATGCCAAGTTGCTACCGAGCAAATTCTCATGAAGAACTATCTTTTGCAAGATGTATACAGTTGTTCTTCAGGAATCTAAACCAGAAGTGTACACTGTCTCGTGATACAGCACATGCTCCTCTCTTTTTTGAGAAAAACGTAAATAATTGGGTCTGTCCTAGATGTTTTTAATAGGAGAAAGACCACTGAGGCTATGTCTTTAAGTCTTAACTTCTTCCTTCTGATGACATGTAAGGGAAGTATTCTAAACTGAAGTAGGACACTGGGTTTTGCTGTTACCAATATGAAAACACACTGGCTTAAGGACTTAAGCAGTTTTTTTTTCTCTATCATTTAACAATTTGTTTTCATAAATTGTCCAGACCTGCATAGTTCTGAGGAGCCCTTGAACCTTACTCTTCTGTCTGCTATATGTGCTGGACATGACCTGATTGAATTCACTATCTGAAACCTCACCCTACTTTCAGCCAACAGGAGAGACTAAGAGGCCCTTTTTCTGCTTGAAGGACAAACCTGACAGTTGTACATGCATTTACCATTCCCATGCCACCAAACAGAATCTTGTCTCACATCACACATAGGAAGCTGGAAATTGGAATCTGGGATTTCATTGAACAGCCAGAAAGATTGATCATGTAATAGGCCATCCCTAAAAGTCACATATAGATATGTCCACTGTTGTCTTAGAAGACATACACACATAAATACATTGTAAGTGATTTTTATAGGGTATGAGTTTGTGGGTAAGTAGCAGTTTTTGTCATCCATCATTCGGGTATCCCTTTTCAAGTACTAAAGTACATTCTGAGTTATCATAAAATGAATTAATTGTGTGTGGTAGAAATTCTGTTTAAGTATAGTATATTTAAAAAATTTTTATTTTAATAGAAAGTTGACAGTATGTACAGTATTTACAAAAAGAAAAACCCAAGTTAAGATTGTGTGTGCATATGTATTTTTTTTAATTCTCTGTAAGTAAGGAACTTAAAGATTTAAAAAGATTTAATGATTTCATGTATGAAATATTCATTTTCCCTAAGATATGTATCCTAATTTATTGTGTGTGTGTGTGTGTGTGTGTGTGTGTGTGTGTGTGAAGGAGGGAGGGAGGGAGAGAGAAAAAGAGGGGGGAGGAGAGACAGACAGACAGACACACAGAGAGAGAGAGAGGGAGAGAGAGAGAGAATGAATAGTGAAACAATTGGTAGGCAGGTAGTGGTTGTACAAATACTAAGAGAACAAAGTCAAGTGCATTTTTAAAAAGTGAGTAATTTTGTTTTTAGATGGGTGGTTTTGATTCCACGAGAGGGAAAGAAGTGAATTGCTGTGTTAGGGCTCTTCAGTTGCAGTGTAGTAGTGTAGGGGGTTTTCGAGCTTATCCGTAGCTTTAAAGTAATAGTATATGTATCGCCAGCCAGGCGGTGGTGGTACACACTTTTAATCCCAGCTCTCTGGAGGCAGAGGCAGGCGGATTGCCTTAAGTTCGAGGCCAGCCTGGTCTACAAGAGCTAGTTCCAGGATAGGTTCCAAAGCTACAGAGAAACCCTGTCTCAAAAGACCCCCCAAAAAAGTATATCTATCTCTTAGAAAATATACATTAATTTTATAGATCCCATATTTATATAGTCAAGCGCAAAATTTAGTGTCATAATTTTTTAATTATTTTTCTTTTTTCAGAATATAATGTGATTACTACCTCAAGACCTTGCCATCTATGTCCTCCTTGCTCTCTTTCAAATTCATGGTCTCTTTTTCTCATTAATTGTTAAGTGTGCCTGTGTGTCTGTGTGTGTCTATTTTTAAATACATAGTACAACCTGCTCAATCTGTATAATGTTATTTGTATGTATGCTTTCAGAGCTGACAATTTGTTATTGAATAAGCTACTGGTGTGTTCTTCCCTGGGGAGGACTATTTCTCTCACTCTCAGCTTTCCCTAGTTGCCTGGAGTTCTTTGTGTAGGGTTGAGACCTCCTGGGGTCCCCACTCCATGTTAGCATGTCTATTGTTAATCTTTGTGTCTAGTGTCCAACTCACATTTGGCAGTTTTGTTGGTGAGACGGTATGAGTGTAGCTTCTGACATTTCTAGGAAACACGGTGTCACAGCAAACTCTCTGTTCCTCTGGGTTTTATAATATTTCTATCCCTTCTACAGTAATCCCTGAGCCTTGGGTACAGGAGTTGTCTTGTAAATGTATAATGTCATAGTTTTTTATATTAAATTGCACCTAAGTCACTTAAATTTATAAAAATTTAAATACCTTTAAAAAAATTTTTTTTTAGATTTAAGCTATAAGTATGCCATTTCCTTTTCTCTTTCTCTCTCTAGCCCCTCCCATGTCTCCCTCACCCTATCTTGCTCTCAAATTCATGGCATTTTTATCTTTAATTGTTGTTACACATACATTCCTAAATATATGAATACAACCAGCATAGTCCATATAATGCTTCAGGCCTGAGCACTTGGTATTGGATAACCAACTGGGTTGTTATTCCCTGGGGAAGACTATTTCTCTTGCTCTCAGAACTCCATAGTTGCCTCTAGATCTTTGTCTAGAGGTGGGGCTCGGTGAGCTGTCCCTCTTCCATGTTATCATGTCGATTGGTGTCATCCTTGTTCAGGTCTTGTTTAGGTGGCTCTGTTGTTAAGACTTCAGGGTGTATATTCTCTAACATTTCTAAGAAATACAAGCTCACAGCAATCTTCCTGTGCTTTCTTAAACTCTTTTTGCTCCTTCTTCCCCTGTGTTTCTGTGCCTAGGGGACAGGAGCTGTATTGTAGGCAGATCCATTTGGGCTGGTCACCCCATAATCTATTGTTCTCTGCATTTTGATCCATTGTGATTTTCTGTAATGGACTGTGTCTGTTGCAAAGAGTTCTTTCTTTGATGTAGGACCTATGGGTCTAAGTTTATAAATATTTTAATGCCCTAGGAATTATACTGGTTTAGTAAAGAGGTGATTTTAGGTTTTCCTCCAAGATCTGTGATGTCACTAATCCAGCTATGTGGCTGGGTTTCCAGCACCAAGTATGAGTTCCCTCTTGTCCAGTGGTCCTTAAGTCTATTCAGGGAGCTGATAACCCCTAAGATGTGTGTGTGTGTGTGTGTGTGTGTGTGTGTGTGTGTACATATATATATGTACACACACATACATACATACACATATAAATTTGTTTACATAGTTAGGGATATCATACCATGGTGGTCATTGTAGTTCATAGACATCATAGCTGGGTAGGAACTATTGGTTGCTTCCCTCCCTTGGAAGTTTGCCTGGCACCTGCTGGTACCATGAAAGTTAGATTGTAGGAAGGAGGCTTTCAGTTCAGGTCCAGGATAGATCCTCCAGAATCCTGTGTCCAAAGTACAATAATGTCTTCATCTCTAGGGACTTAACCCTCAACCTTTCGGAGACAACAAATGGCAACAGAAGTAGCCTGTAATGTTTTCGGGCTCTCTTGGACAACCGTGACCAACAATTGAAGGAGAAACTTCTAATGTCTGTTTGGTGTTTTTGTATATAGTCTGTAGGGGAAAACGTCATCTCAAGTAGAAAATTCTCATTTAAAGTGTGTGTGTGTGTGTGTGTGTGTGTGATGTAAAGAGATAATATGATTCCTTATGACTTTTTCAGTTAAGTCTCCTGTTATTTTACCCTCCTCTTTCTGTTTTTATGTCCACCCCCTTCAAATTAATCTACCCCATCCAAGTTTTTCCCATTGACCTCCTCTGTTGCTTTCCCCTATAGTCCCTTTTTAACTTTCCTAGTTTCTGTGATTATCTGAAGTATTTTATAGCTAGGAATACAGATGATAGAGAACATAGGACATTTGTCTTTCTGGGACTTGGGTTACCTTAATATGATCTTTTCTAGTTCCATCTGTTTACTTGCAAATTTCATGATTTCAATTTTCTTTACAGCTGAATAGTATTGTGTAGTATTTGTAGCACATGTTCGCTCTCCATCCACTCATCAATTGAATGACATCTGGGTTGTTTCCATTTCCTAGTCATTGTGCACAGAGTGGCAGTGAGCATGGGTGAGCAAGTAAGGAGTGGTAGGTAGGTACAGTACAGCTGGATCATATGGTAGATTTATTTTTAGCTATTTGAAGGTTTCACACTGATTTCCAGAGTGGCTGCACAAGTTTACAATCCACCAACAGTGAATGAGGGCTCCCTTTCACCACATCCCCTCCAGCATTGCTGTCAGTTGTTTTGTTGATCTTGGACACCTACTCTGGTAAGGCCAGATCTCAAAGTTGTTACGATTTGCATTTCTCTCATTACTAGGGACAACGAACTGTTTTTTTAAAAAAGATATTTCTTAGCCATTTTTTTGATTTTTTTTTCTTTTGAGAATTCTGTTCCAATACCAAGCCCAGTTTTTGAGTGGGTTGTTTTGCTTTTTGTTTTTTGAGTTCTTTATATAGTCTAAATATTAATTCTCCATCTGATATGTATATGTACACACATATATAATATACCTACCTACATACATACACATATATTATCCCATTCTGTGGACTTTTTCCCCTGATTGACTGTTTCCTTAGCTGTGAAGAAGCTTTTTGATTTTATGAGGTCCCACGTGTCAGTTGCCCAAAATTCCTGGAAAAAAAGATGTGGTCCTCTTCAAAAGGTGAGGATTTCTGGTAGCCCAGGTTCTGGGATTACTAGTATAAGTCACCACGTCTGACTTTGAGCTGTCTCTTGTGGCTTATTATGTGGCCAGTTTTTGTAGAAATTCTGGTTAAACACAAAAAGCATTTATTTTTCAATAACATACACATTCTTCAAACCTTTGGAAGATGATCTTTATGTGGTGAACTTTTGAGATACCATAGTCCTAATATGTACAACTCACATTTAATGTACTTACTATGATATTAAGTCATAAGCATGATTTTCCATCATAATACTTCAAGGATAGGATATCTTAGCTTGCTGCTCTGGTATTGCTTGTAATATATTTGTTAGTAATTTGAGTTTGTTTTGTGGGTGTTCTTTATTCTCATCCTATTGCTTGGAGCTTTTACATTTTATTGTCATTAAAAGGCTTAAATTTTACACTAATATGTTTAGGTATGGACTACTTTTTTTTCTTGGTACCTTAAGCTATTTCAACTTCTGATTTCATATTTGACTATTGTGAAATTTTATTATATATATATATACTTTTTTAGTTCTACTTCATAATCCATCCCTTTCTTTGTGGAATTGTTGAGCAGGTATTTGCATTTATAGCTTTCTCCATATTAATTTGTTTTCTTTCTCTTCTAGTCTGTCTCTTTTTGTGTTATGAGTACACTTGTGTATGCATGAATGCTTGCCTCCAGTACATTGGCATATGTGGAGGACAGAATATCAGGATAGATTTCTCAATTGCTTCTCTACATTATTCTTTAAGACGGGGCCTCTCGCTGAATCTGGTTTCGCCAGAGAGTCCTTAGGATTGGACCAGGATCATCCTATCTCCACCCTTAACAGAAGGGGAGGAGGGGAGGACGGAAGGGGAGCAGACAAAGATATATAGCTCAATTAAAAACAATAAATAAAGAAGAAAAAAAACAATTGGATTTATAGGTACATGTGGCCTCTCTAGACTTTTATGTGGGTCTGAGAGGTCTGAACTCAGGTCCTTAGACCTAAGCGCACTTTACCTATGGAGCCATCTCCTCAGTCTATCTTTTGGCTGGGTGGTTTTGGAGAAGGGTCTCTTGTTTTCTAAACTGGCCTTGAATTCACTTGTTTTTATATTTTTAATTCCTCACCAGTGGTCTTTGAAACATTTCTGGATTCAGTCTTGAATCCTACCAGACTGTTCTTCATCTCTGTCCATTCTGTGATTCAAATCATGTTATTTTTATGACTTTTAAAATATACACACATGTATGTGTGGCATATATGCATTTACAGCCACTTTCTTCCTTTTTTCTTTCTTTTGTTTCTTTCTCTTCCAGTCTTAACTGCTTATTCTTGCTTCATGTTTGTAATTTTTCTTGTGTTTCTATAAGGCTGTTAAGATACACAAAAATTTTTTCCTTATACTGCTTCTTCATTTGGTTATTTCTCATGTATTCAGGTGTGCATATTTGTCTTTGTGTGTGTTTGCCTTCCTCATCTTTTAATCTTGGGTGGTAATACATTTATAGAGTAAGAAATAACCATACACAAAGCTTATTTGAGCATACCTCTAGTGGGCAGTCTGCCCACCTATGGCTGTTGTAGAAATTTAAGGTGTGTTACTTTTGTTTATGTTCTGGAACATTTGTTTAATGAGGCAAACATGTGTTTGATTAAATACAATTCACTTGAGGTTATGAGGTTGAGTCAGCTTCTAGCTGACTTGAAGTTGTAGGGGAGGAGCCAGGTGAAGAAGCGTTTTTGTGTTTTTTTTTTTTATTTTGGAGGAGATGCAGGAGAACTTGGGAGAGGCTAGGAGGTGAGCTAGGTGAGCTGCTTGCTATTCAGCCTCTCTGGGGAGCAGAATTCTACCTGCCTCAGTCTTTGAATCTTGAGTTCTTTAGGGGGACAGAGATTTAGATAAGTTCCTGTTGTAGCTCTGAAAGAGTTGGTGCCTCAGGGANAGGTGAGCTGCTTGCTATTCAGCCTCTCTGGGGAGCAGAATTCTACCTGCCTCAGTCTTTGAATCTTGAGTTCTTTAGGGGGACAGAGATTTAGATAAGTTCCTGTTGTAGCTCTGAAAGAGTTGGTGCCTCAGGGAGCAGAATTTCCTCAGGCTGTAGCTCTTAGGAGCCAAACTGCTCCTGGGGGAGTTACAGTTGCTGACTAGGATAGCCATAGCTTAGAAGGCAGCAACAATTAAAAAAGAAAACAACATGTGGCTGTTTCTTAGGACAGTAAGGAAAAACCACCTTGATTTTTAGTGCTGGAAACAGGTGTTGCTGCTGTTCTCTACTCACTAATAACGCTTGTGAGGATCTGACCCTGAAAGGGTCTACCTGATCTGCACTGTTTCTAAGCTCAATTCGGATAGAAATGACATCTTAGTAGTTAGTACATTTTAGAGGAGGTTCAATAACCAGCAGATGGTGCTGGTCTTTTACCTTCTACAGTTAGTCCTGTGATGGTGATTACATCTCTTCCAAGCTGGCCATGTGGTGCGTGCCTGTAGACCTTGCAGCAGAGCATGTAAGCTTGAGGCCAGCCTGGGCTACCTTAGCAAGAAGAAACCAGTTTGTCTTTAACAGTCTGTTCTCTTTTGTCTTGTGTAGAACCTTACTCCTCAAGTTACAGTATATTTTGAAAACCTTTTATGGTAGGGATGTAATTGACTTAAAGTATTGGGATCAGTAAGAGTTACCATTTTCTGTGTCTGCAGTGTCCTTAGTACTGTGCTGAGATGAGACCAATATGATGTACCAATAAGTCAGTGTCACTTAATTGGTTTATAAAAATTGTTGGTTACTGTTGGCTCTTTCAGGTGAAAACTCTATCCAAAATGTTTAATAATGCTAAATATCATTAAAATCATTGCCTAAAGTAAAAGAACGATTGAAAGAGGAGACCTAGAGTGTGCTACTATTGAGAGAATGAATACTTAAGGAACTTGTACCTCATATTTCATAGCTTTTAAAGGGATGATTGTATAGGATCATTTCATTTTATATTATATTTTTACAAAATTGCAAATAGAAATGGTCCCCCAAGCCTTTTTATTGTGTGCTTGTGTGCTTTATACTCTTGAGTATTGAAAATAACCAGAAAAATCAACCCCAGCTTTCTAAAGCAGTTTGTTATTTGCATTTCTGGGTTTTTTTTGTAAAAAAAAACTAATATTAAAGAAATTAATTACATTATTTGTGTGCATGCACTTCTGTGTGTGCTAGCATGTGGAAGTCAGAGGACAGCTTAAAAGAGTTGACCCTTTCCTTCTACAGTATGGGCCCTGAGATTCAACTGAGGTCACTGGGACCTGGCAGTAAATGCCCTTACCTGCTGAGCCATCTTTCTGGCCCTGAAGCTAGGTGGGGGCTTTTTTGTTTGTTTGCTTGAGGGTTTTTTTTCTTTGTCTTTGTTTGTCTCCTCCTAATTTATGTATTTAAGCAACATAATCTATTTTTCTTATTATGTGCAATTTAGATGAGTAAACTTTATCCCGTTCAGCTTTGCTCTATTCACCATAAGAATGAATATATATATAGTGAGCTCCAAATTTCCCTATGTCCTTTGTAGGCAGCCAGAATTTTCATTTTCTGTCTTTAGCCATCTTTTTTATACCCCCATGTTTGCTGTCAGAGTAACATGTAAATGGAATCATAGTCCTTTTAAATACTCAGTTTGTCTGAGATTAATGCATATTTTCTCTGTATCAGTGTTTTTTTTCCTTTTGGTTTGAGAATGAAATCCCCACCCTTGGCTGTAATGTTAGTTTCTTGGTCCTTGACTATCAGCACTATTTGGGAGGTGGTAAAAGTTTTTAGTTGATGGGGCCTGTCTGAAATGAGTAGGTTGCTGGAGGTGTGACTTTGAAGGCTATAACTAATCTCCAGTCTTTTCCTGAAGATCCAAGCCAGAAATGATAGAATAAAGAATAGAGCCAGATGGTGGTGGTGCACGCCTTTAATGTCAGCACTTGGGAGGCAGAGGCAGGCAGATCTCTGTGTTCAAGGCCAGCCTGGTCTACAGACTGAGTTCTGGGACAGCTAAGGCTGTTACACAGAGAAACCCTGTCTCGAAAAACCACATAAAATAAAATAATAATAAAAATAAAAGAGTAGAAAATAATAGGAAGCTGAGGATGTAGTTTACTCAGGTTCCTTTTCTGGTTTTGGTGATTACTTGAGTAGTGTCTAGCAAACAAACTTAATCTTTAAAAGGACTCTGCCAATAATGTTAGGCTGAACTGGTGAGTCTACTGCTGCTATTTTTCTCTGAATTTACTTCCAACTATTAACTAATATTTTGGTAGATAAAATGGATTTGCTTATAAATATTTGAACAATGAAATATGTATTTTGTTTATAATTTGATTTAACAACACCCAGCCCCCAGTGTAGTTTCTCTGTGGTTCTTGATTCTATAGCAGTCTTTTTAAAAAATTGCTGTCCCTCTGCTAGCAGAATTAGGATTTTAACATTTTCTTGGAGTTTTTTAGAAATACAGATTTCAGTTGTACATACTAGATGTGGTCATGGGGTTAGAGCTGAGCAGACGGGTCAGTAGGGGATTCGGATGCTTGCCCACGTTGGAAGCTGTTCTCCAGAAAGGAACTTGAGTTTTGGGATTAATTAGGTATTAGTGTGCATACACGCACTTGCACATGCGCGCGCACGCACACATACACACACACAAAATATGCTAGAAACCTATAATCATATAAATACTCTTAAAAAATTCTTGGTCTAGATTACTAGAAATAACTGGTTTAAATAGTCATTAAAAGGAATTCCTGATTTGGATGCCTATAGAGTAGTATTACTAGTCTGTTTGAGGGGTTGTTCTGTAATATAGTGTAGTGAGTATTAATACTCTGACTAATGTGCTCATTATTGTTGAATTCCTGTCAAAATGTTAATATTACAATGCTATTATCTATATATTCCAAACCTTGCGTCTTATTATACAAGTAACATTATTATTAAAGTATTTCTGTCTGTGAGTTATAGTATTTTTGTATTCATGTTATATTTTTACTGAACTCTTGAGTCTGATCTCAAATATTCTTTCAATACCAGTGTTTGCATGTACTATTCATTTTGATGGACCTATTATATATGACATGTTAGCTTACATATTAATTTGTCATGCATAGAGATTTTATATTATACTTAACAAGTAAGAGTTTGAAAATCTAGTTTAGTAATTTTGTTAATAGCAGTAACTAAAGCTTCAGACTTTGTACCCTTTTAAAGAAGATGGTTTATAGAATGAAGATAGATGACCAAGTGAGTATAACTGTGTGTTGTTTATTCCTCATTCTCATTTTACTCCCATAATTCTAAGTAGAGAACCCATTCTGTGCAAAACCATTATTAAAAGCCTACATAAATTGAGTGTCTCCTAGGGCTATTTACTAGTGTATGTTTGTGCATGTGTTTGCAGGGTAAGTGGAGGGGGCATAGCACACTAATAATAATGACCTTTAGGACCCAACTGATCAGTAACTACTCTGAAGTTATATAGAGTGCATGTTATATTGCTCAGTATAGTTGTTTATCTAAGTTAGAAAAATTAGTCTTTTCAGGATTCTATATAATGCATTTTAATGTTTTAATAAATGACTGTTTACATAATTTGTCCTTCAGAACCGAATCTCAAGTAATATTTTATCTTATCACATGGATTTAACTCTTTGGGAGTAATGGTTGTTTTTATTTTCTCATAATAAAGCTGATTTTTTAGTTACAGAGAACCTTGGAAAATTGAAGAAACTACAAATCACTCATGACCCTAATTCAGAAATAATCATATTTAATGTGGTATGTTCTCCACACCATAGACATTTTCAAAAGTAAATGCTTTAAAATAGAAGCTGGGTGGTGGTAGCACACACCATGAATCCCAGCACTCGGGAGGCAGAGGCAAGCAGATCTCTGTGAGTTCGAAGCCAGCCTGGTCTACAGAACGAGTTCTAGGACAGACTCCAAAGCTACACAGAGAAACCCTATCTCAGAAGAAAAAAAAATATAAGCTATGCTACTCATTTATTTGCAGAGACAGGGCTCATGTGTAGGTCAAGGTATAATGTTTGAGAGTTGGTTTTCTATCTCCCCTAGTGCGTACTCGGTATCAAACTTAGGTCTTCAGACTTCTTGGCAAGTGTCTTTACCCATTGAGTCACCCTACTAGCCATTTTACAACTCCTACTAAAACTTTTTAAATATTCATTTAATATATAAGGAAACTGACAGCTGAATTAGCAGTTTGTCTATTATAAAATCTGGGAACATAAAAACACATTCTTAGAACCTAAAGAGTGTAATCTGAAAGCAGCACTCTTAAATTTTGATGCTGGAAAGGCTACTTATAAAACTTGATAAAATATGAAACTTATTTTTTGACAGTAGAGAAGTATAGTGTAGTGATATTTTATTTGTATTTGAATAAATAAAGCTTGCCTGAAGATCAGGATGCAAAGCTAAGCCACTAGAGACCAGAGAGTGTTGGGACACACCTTTAATCCCAGGACTCTGGAGACAGAGGCAGATAGATCCCTGTGAGTTCAAAGCTACCCTGGGCTAACACAAGATCTATCCAGAGACAGATCCAGGTGGTGGTGGCGGCTCACACCTTTAATCACAGCATTAAGGAGGTGAAGAGAGTAGAGATGTGGTTGGGTGGAGAGAGGAATATATAAACAGAAGAGACAGGAACTCAATGGAATGTGGAGTCTGAGGATTCATGGAGACAGGAACTTATTACCCTTTCGGTCTGAAGATTAGGTAGAGTTAAAAGGTCTCTCTAGTGGCTGACTGCTTTTCTTTTCTGTTCTTCATCTTGGACCCCATTATCTGTCTCTGGGTTTTTATTATTCGTGCTATAATATAACCTCAGTATAAATTTTCCCTTATGGTAGCTCATTATTTTGATATTAATTCCATAGTTGAAATAGTTTGTTAAATCTTGGTGATTTGGTAAAACTAAAAGACGATAGCAAAACTAAGGCATTGTATACTAATAATCAGTGTCATTATCAGATAGAAGACAATTGAAATGCAAGTGAAAGTTCCATTTCTTAAATAATGTTTCCAACATTGGAACTACCAGCGCTTCTGGATCAGGGCTTCCTCGTAGTTCATCGTTTCCTATTCTGCAATTTAAGTTACCTCCTGTCAATCATGATCTCAACTGATAAAATGGAAAATCCAGAAAATAATATAATTAATGTTTTAAATTGTAGGCCATTCTCAGTAGCACGATGAATCCTGTACAGTTTTGTTTTGTACATGTCCCACTTGAGACCGGGATTATTTCTTTGTCTGGGTTCATTCATAGTGTATAGAGTGCATACTTGGTAGTCACTTAGTAGCCAACTTGGTTATTACATTAACTCTTCTGGTATTGCTGTGCCTGTATTCAAGTAATCCCCATTCAGTAGCCTAATGTTATGTCACAATGTTGTTTCATGTTGTTTACATCCTTTTCGCTCATTACATAGGCATAGAATTATAAGAAGAAAGGTATATCTAGTGTAGGATTTCCCACTTAGGCTGATATCTAAAAGTTTCAACTACCTCCTCATGGTGCCACAAACTGCGTATTAAGCCTTTAGCACATGGACCTTTGGGAGTGCTTATGAATTATATGGTTCATATACCATAGATAGATATAGATACTTGCATATTGACACACATATGCACTTGTGTGCACATACATATACAAGTACCTATTAACTGAAGTAATCCTGGATTTGCTATAGTGCTAATTTTAGAGGAAGTTGTGGGTGTAGGATAACAAAAAAAAAATCTGACAGAATCTCAATAGTAAAGATACCTTTGTCCCATAAAATTTTAGTACATCTTTTATGTTTCTGTAATGCATTAAAGCTTAACATGTGCTACTTCTGTCGGCGGACTTGTTATAGGAAAGACACCTGTCTGGTACATATATTATGTAAGAATACATTTGTAAATTATAAGAAAAGTACATCAGATGTCAATACTTTTCTCAATAAAGGCAAACCTTTACGCAGACTTTTCTGCCCCTCTAGCCAGTTTCCAAATAACCACACAGAGATGACTTATTAATTATAAATGCTCAGCTGATAACCTGGGCTTGTTATTAACTAGCTCTTACATCTTAAATTAACCAATTTCTATTACTTTCCTTGCTGCCTCAAGGCACCTGGCTTGTTACCTCCATTTGTGCATGTCCTGCTTCCTCTGCTGCTGAGACTCCACCCTTCTTCCCAGTGTCCTCCTAGTCTGGCTCTCTTGCTCAATCTCTTTCTGCCTAGCTGTTGTGGAATATTCCTTTACACTGTGTGAATGTCTGTTGCTGTGATTGGCTTGATAAAGAAGCTGACTGGCCACTACCTGAACAGAATAAGGTTAGGCCGGAGAGCCGGACTATAGGAATGCTGGGAGGTAGAAGGGTGTTGGGAGCTGCAAGCCCCCAGATCCTGAATTTCTTGTAAACAACTTGTTTTCCCCTGATCTGAGTGCCTAC
>LOEQ01000333.1:347161-360631 GCA_001685075.1 Bramus lutescens | reverse complement strand
AAAAAAAAAGAAAAGAAAAAGAAATGGAAGGCTCATCAACTAATATGTTTCTTGTAACTTGTCTTTCTCTGTCCTGCCTGTCAGCTCCCAAAATAACCACACTGAGACTTCTTATTAATTATGAAAGCTCTGCCTTAGCTTAGGCTTGTTTCTGACTAGCTTTTATAACTTAAATTAACCCTTTTGTTTGCTTGTTGTTGTTTTCCTGTGTTCTTCCACACACTCCTTACCTCTTTTCCATTATGCCCATCTGGTTATTCCTAGTCAGCTGGCAACCCCACCTTTCTTCTCTCTATGCTTTCTGTCCAGAAGTCCCACTTATACCTCTTGACTGGCTGATGGCCATTTAGCTTTTTACTAAACCAATCATAATGACATATCTTCACACAGGGCAAAGGAATATTTCACAAAAGTATCTGCTTTGTTGTAATGGGAATCTGGACAGTTGTATCTTAGATGTAACATTTTTGACAGAATCTACACAAGGGATTCTTAGAGACGAAGGAACTGAAAAGAGATGTTGTTTCAGAGTAATGTTTAGGAATTTTGCAGGTCGTTCTATTTTTATCAAAAGAGATATTGCAGCTTCATAATAGTATTATACAAATGTTTATCATTATCATCAGTATGAAAGCCCTACACTGATCAGTCTTTCTAAGTTGTCAGTAGAAAAGCTGAGTAAACTCCATTATGTATTTGTTTTAGCGTGTGTGTGTGTGTGTGTGTGTGTGTGTGTGAAAAATACGTTCCAAAATGGAATTACATAGTGATTAATTAAGACCTTCAAAATTTTTATTTAGGGCTGAGGCCTAAATCAAGTACTCAAGGACAGAGTATTTGCTCGGCACAGGAGAAGGCTTGTATCCCTTTTCCAGTATCCATAAATAATCCCAGATGTGGTAGCAAACACCCGACTCCAGCAGGTGAAGTCAGGATGATTCTGAGTTGGAAGCTTGTCTGTGCTAAATAACAAGGCCTTTCCTTAAAAATAAAATCAGGGAGTAGGAAGATAACTTAGTGTTTAAAGTGCTTGCCATATAACCATGAAGGCCAGAGTTTGGATTCCCATACAAATGCGTGGCAGTCCCCCTGTAATTCTAGCCTCAGAAGATGAAGATGGGCTCTAACTGTGTAGACAAACCCTGGGTTTGATTGAAAGACTTTGTGGATGACTAAGGTAGAACAATGGAGGGTGATTCCTAACCTCAGCCTTAGGCCTCCACCTGCCACATGCATACCTATACACGTAACTGTCTTACAGTAAGGGAATGGGTGTCTGAACTTCTGGAGGGTATTGCCTCTTTTCTTTAAATTGTAAAAAATGTTGAGAACTTTCTGTTTTGAACATTTGGTTTATTTAACACTGATATCAATATTTTTGCTTGAATTATGCATAGATTTTTTTTTTTTTTTACAGTTTATGTGGGTGAAGGTTGCTAAGGAGCAAACCAGGCAGGGCTTTGTATTAGACAAGTGTTCAATGACTGCACACCCAGCTCCTTTCTAACTTTAATAAGTGTGAAAATGTTCAGAAGACAACTCATTAAAATTAATAGAACTCTACTGTTTTAGAGCTAGTCAGTGTTACATTGATTGTTGATTAAATGTTCTATAATCTAACAGACATTTGGACTGCAAATGTCACTGCCAACATTAATAGAAAGAATAGCCCACAAAATCCCTGCAAGAGTCATAAACAGCCTGCTAGGTGAAGTCTTCTCTTTTCTAAATTGAAAGGAAAGAATTGGTTGCCTCAAATTTAATTTGTTAACAGTAATGCACTTCAGTAAACTTTAAATCACAATTCTTAAAAATAAATTGCCAATCTCATTTTGAAATAACATAGCTAGCTCGCTTGGCAAGGAAAAGGAAGACCTTAAGACCTGTGAAGTGTTGTTTGGTTAATGAGACTACATTTTAGTAGTTGTTCAGGTTGGCTTGAAACACATGGACTGAAATAGTCCTTCTGTCCCCAGGGTTCCAGGTACTTGGGCTTATGGGTGTGCACCACTTATTTTGTCTTCTGTCTTTGAAAGGGGTTTGCCGTGGCAGATGTGTCGGTTAGATGATGTTGGAGATAGTTCTCTCTATCATGTGCAATCCAGTAACCAAATCTCAAGTCATCAGGCTTGGCAATAAGTTCTTTATCTGCTGAGCCATCTTGCTAAGTCCCCATCTGGATCTAATGTCCTGTATTTTATTGTACATTCTCTTTAGGAATCTTTACCAAACCTAATATGATTAAAAAGATAGGTTGTATTTGTTTGTTCCTTGGTTATCAAAGTTATTGGTAAGAATGTAAAGATTCTTATTTTTCAGCAACAAAGGAATTCCAGAATTATATTAACTCAAAGAAGTGTGGCAGGTGTTTTGAGTGTGAGTTCCAGGTTTATTTACTCTCAGGAGGTTTGGGTGACGGCACCTGTAAAATTAACATTCCTTCTCATCAGTTACTGTTGCAATATACAAACATCTAAATCTGCTCCTGTATCCCTAGATATTTGTCCACTTTTTAAGATATTAGAGCAATTTCATTTGTCAAAGTTATAAAAAATTAGCTTGTGTGGGTGTAGACCAGAGGTTGGCACTGGGTGATTCCCTCAGTCACTCTTCTTCACCTTGATTTTTGAGACAAGATTCCTAACTGAGCCTTAGTCATACATAGTGAGCAAGACTAGCTGGCCAGCAAACTCCGTGGACCTTCTTGTCTCTGCCTTCACGGTGCTAAGATTACAGTCATATGACACCATGGCTGTTTTATTTTGATGCCGGGGATTTGAAATTAGGTCCTCCTGTTTGTACCACAGCACTGACCACCTGAGCCATCCCCTAGGAGCTCTACTTTGTATTATTGTTCAGTGTTAAAAATTTCAAAGAATCAGTGTCTTAGTCATTTGTCAACTCTGTTATGCACCTCACCAATATTAGTGATGTTCCTAGAATATTTTAGAATTGAAGAGTTAACTGTTCAGATGCTGATGTTGAGCCACATATGGTACTAAAATTGTTAATTCTATCATTGGAGAGTGTGAAGCAGGAGCAATGTGAATTCAGAGCCAATTGGGGCAGCACATTAAGACCACATCTCATACCCACCCCTCAAATTATTTTTCTGCTAAATATGTAACAGATTTTTACTTATATTTTATAGAAAGGTTTTAGAGTTTGTTGTTAATATTTTACACTTTTAAGAATCCAAGTTGTTCTGAAATATTCTGAAAGGTTTGATCTGGAGATTTTCTAACTCTTTTTTTTTTAAACAGTTGACCTTTTTTATATTCATTTATTTATTTATTATGTATACAATATTTTGTCTGTGTGTATTCCTGAAGGCCAGAAGAGGGTGCCAGACCTCATTACACATGGTTGTGAGCCACCATGTGGTTGCTGGGAATTGAACTCAGGACCTTTGGAAGAGCAGGCAATACTCTTAACCACTAAGCCATCTCTCCAGCCCCCCAACTCTTATTTTCTTAAACTAGTGTCAGCTCTATTTGAAAAAATGTCTTAGGGTATTTGTCTCAGGTAATGGCTGCCAAGGCCCACACATACTGTGATTGTCTTTCTGTTTGCCCTGTGTGCCTGTCTTCTAACCCTCAAAGTTTTGTTAAATGGATGTTTTAAAATCAGTTCTTGCACAAAAAGTCATCTTGTTTTTCTTTAGGAAATTATTACTTTAAGTTATAAAAACATGAAACATAAAAGTAAAACTTTATAAATTAAATTTAATCACAATTAAAACTTCTCTTTGAAACAACAAGAACACAAGCCAGCTAGGCAGTGGTGGCACACACCTTTATTCTCAGCACTCAGAAAGCAGAGACAGGGGATCTCTGTGAGTTCAAGGCCAGCCTGATCTACAGAGCGAGTTCCAGGACCACCAGGGAAGCACAAAAAGAACACAAGCCATTCACTGACTGCGAAATTTGGGGGAAAATATTGAATAAATGGTTATTATTGAAGATATTTAATACTGATGATAAGTGCTGGTAAGGATGTGAGCAAAAGGAATTTTAGTGCACTGCAGATGGGAGTGCAAAATGCTGCAGCCACTGTGGCTTTGAAGATTTTAGAAAGTTAAGCACTCGATTTGCATGTGACCCAACACTTTCACTTCTAGACATCTAGACAACAAAAATGGGTGGGTCCCCAAGTCCTCCATGAGGTATCTATAACAGCAATGTCTGGAGGTGGGAATCCCAAACTAGAAACAGTGAAATTTCCCCCAAAAGTCCTTCATGGGGATGTCTAAGCAACAAAAATGGGTGGTTCCCCAAAGTCCTTCACGGGGAGTTTATGACAGCCATGTTTGTAAGTGGATATCCCAAACTAGAAACAGTAAACATTTCCCCCAAAGTCTTTCTTGGGAATATAACAACCATGTTTGTAGGTGGGTATTTCAAACTAGAATAGAAATAGAAATTCCCTTGATTTTGGGTATGATGAACTATGTCTAGATTATTGATTCATATATCAATATGAATCCCAAAAGTATTTTTTAAATGTGTTAAAATAAACACAAAAACGTATGTGTTATGTAATTCCATCTATCTGATATTTCAAAATAAAGCAGAACCAAGGGACAAGAAATAAGATCATTGGCTTAATAGTAATGGGGTAAGATAGCAGCAAAAGAGCAGAATTTTGTGTCTATGGTTGTGGCTAGAAAATTGTGTGCTTTTAAAAAATTTTAGGATTCTAATGCTAAAAACTTGCATTTACTGTTGTCTCAGTAAATCCAATGAAATAATCATTTGCTATTTCTTCTTCAGTGATGTCCAAGAAGGTAAGTGTATTTTTGCATTTTAATATATAAAAATGTAATTTTAAACAATTAGCCTGAAAAGTCAAGGAAATTGAGTAAGCTTATAGTCTATTCTGAAGAAGGAGCTGGGTCTGCTGTGGGTTCAGAAGAGAATAGAATAGATCAGCCACAAGTGTCCCGTCCATCGTTAACTTACAGGGCTTTTTTCTTTTTTATTAGATTATCTACGTCAAAGTTATGGGTTATCTATGGATTTTAACTCGCCAAATGATTATAATAAACTGGTGCTTTCACTGTTATCTGGACTCCCAAATGAAGTGGACTTTGCTATTAACGTGTGTACTCTGCTATCAAATGAGAGCAAGCACGCCATGCAGCTCGAGAAGGACCCCAAAATCATCACCTTATTGCTCGCTAATGCTGGGGTGTTTGATGACAGTAAGTTCCAGCAAATGTCAGGCACAGTGCTAGATGAGCATTAACGCTTTCTCATAGTTTCTAAAAACCACCAGTAAAACACATTTGCTGTGTGTGTGTGTGTGTGTGTGTGACTGTGTAGCACACAGTTTGGGAGAGAATTCATGTAGTGTTTTAGAAATTTGTGGGTTTTTTTTTACCATTATGTAGCAAATCATTTGGAAATGAATTCATTTTAGTGTATTTTGCTTTGTATCAATTTGCAAACTTTACAAACAATTGAATTTGGGCTTATCTAGCTAAGACTGTTGGGAATTTGCGATAGAATGATTTTATATGAAGAAAACTAAAAATAGTGTAAACATGCATAAAAGTTAGCTTCTTCCGCTGCCTGAACTATTTTCAATTATATGAGGAAGAGGAAGGAACAAAGATTGTTAATTTTTTTGTAACTTTAAATACCTGAATTAGGTAGATTTCCATCCCATTTTCATGTGGGTTTTTTTGTGATATTTTCTTTTGTTCTTTCAAATACAATTCGGCACTTAAAAAAGAATGGAATTTGAAGTTGCTTATCCCTTTTTTGAAACTGTAAAACAAAAACTTTGTAAAGAACATTTGTTTTCACATCAGAATATTAGTGAAGACTTAAAATCTGGCCATTGAATGGAATATGTGTAAATAGTGACTTATAATGCATAGGATAGAAGTAACTTGGCTAGTTTTGATGAATGAAGACATAGCATTCTCATGTCTGGCATATCTTCTTACATTCTGTAAGCACATTGTACTTGTAGTTCTGTGATCTAGAATGTTAATTTTAACAAACACAGTCTCGTCTCATCAGCTAAGACAGTGCTTTTAATAGGGCGTGGTGTCACTCCTGAGGAGGCAGACAGGTGGCCCTCTCAGTTTAAGTCCAGCCACGACTGCAGAGTGAGACCTTGTCCCCAAAAATTGTTTGAGATTAAAAAACAAGCACTAACAAGCACAGAGGTCTCAGGGCTTGGAAAATGGCTCATTCAGCAAGGTACTTGCCAAACCTGGGGCCTGAGCTGGTGTTCCCGGGCCCTCCATAAAGCTGGTGTGTGGCAGTACACATCTGCAGTGGTCCTCCTGTGGCAGGGACAGAAGACTCCGAGTCTCAGTGTCATACACGACTACGAGACCCTGTTCAAAGAAAGTGGGAGGTGAGAATGACACAGTGTGGAACACACACACACACACACACACACACAGAGCACAGTAGCTTTTATTTATTTATCTATTTATTTATTGAACACAATTATAGAGAATTTTCCTTACAGGGATTTTTTTTTTAACTAGAATTGTTTACAACAAATGTCTTGCTTTTTGTTTTTTAAAGTAAGACTCATAGTCATTTCTGAAATCGATACAGGGGTTTTCAGTGTTGGCTGCCTGGCACTCCATAGCAGCAGCATCTGTTTAGCTCTTCACTGTATTTTCTCCCCTACAAAAGGAAGCTTGTATTGGAACACTGTTTTTCCTTACTGTGTATATAGCTTTTTTTTTTTTAAATTTGGGCTAGTTTTTAAAGATTTATGTTTAATTGTGTATGGGTGTGGGTGGGTTTTATACATGCACACAAGAGCAGTGTCCACAGAGACCGTAAGAGGAAAGTCAAGTTCCCTGGCCTGGAGTGAATATATGTGAACCATCCTACAAGGGTACCCATAACCAAATTTGGGTCCTCTGGAAAAGCAGTGCATAGTCTTGAAATCCAAGCTGCCTCTTTAGCCACTAAAAAAATGCATTTGTTTTGTGTTGCTAGGGATCAAACTCAGGGCCTCATTTGTGCTCTACCAGTAAGACATCTCCAGGTTAGAGTTGTGCATTTGTAGTGTAGAGACTTAAGCTATTTTGAAGCTCTATTTAAAAGATTGTCGTTTACTACAGTACACTAATATTTAATAATGTGATTTATTAGGAAATGTTTTTAGCAAACATGATATATTGAAACGTAGTTTTATTATTTTTCAAAGATACATGATATTAAGAAGTGAGAGTTAATTGATTGCATTTGTACTGTTCTTTTAGCTTTAGGATCATTCTCTACTGTCTTTGGAGAAGAATGGAGAGAGAAGACTGATAGAGACTTTGTTAAGGTAATGTAAAAACTGAATTGCTGACGCATGGGGTGCATGCAGCCAAGCCACTCTGAAGTCAGTGGTTGCCGGCTTTGTGTGTATGTTCCATGCTACCACTTCATCTTTGTCAGAACTGTTTACACACCTGTTTAGAGGTTGTGATTGAATGGAAACTCCTTTAAGGGCTCCAGTGAACAGAAATGAAATTTCTTCATTCTTTACTAGATTTCTGAAGTGATAAATATGTATAATAGAAAATATTTCAAGTTTTAAGCTGCCAGGATTTAGAGTTTCAGAAAATTTTGTTTTGTACATGTATTGGGTGATACACCTGCAGGTACAATTGCTAGATTACAAAGGCTGTATATTCTATTGTTAAATATTGCCAGACAGACTATCAGAATAGTGCTATTATCAGAATTTTCAACATCAATAAATCAGGGTTTTAGTTGTTCATTGTTGTCAGGGTTCCATATTGTTGGTCTATGATTTTATCCTTTCCATATATATGAATATATGGTTTCACTGTCTAGGTTTTAATTTCCATTTCCCCCCAATGATTAGTGAACATTGAAATACCTTTGACTATTTTGATAGTTTGTAGTGGGTGCCCTTCTTTGGCCATTTTAAAATTGATATTATTAACATTACTGATTTTTAGAGGTCTGTATGTTTCCCAGTAAAGTTCTTTTTAAAATATATGTCTTAAAAGTATCTTTTTTGTTGCTTTCCTTTCTTCAAAGGAGTTCCTTGGTGGAAAGGTTTATTTATCTGACTGGTTGGTTGATCGGTCTGTCAGTCAGTTGAGACAGAGTCTATGTAGCCCAGACTTCCTAGAACTTACTACTGTATAGAGCAGGCTGACTTCACACATGCAGATGTCCTCTCTCAGCCTCCCCAGTATTAGTTGTGGGTGAGCCTCTGCTGTCAGTTGTACGTGGTGACTTAAGTGCAGTGCAGCTCAGTCAATTCTTGCTTTAAGTTAACTTTTGTGTGTCTGTGTTTTTTTGTTTTTACAAAATTCTGCCTACTTTGATGTTACAAATATAATTTTTTTCTGTATGACCTTTCACATTTGCATATAGTTTGTATAGCATTTGTGGAAGTTAGGAATCTGTTCATTTTCGTGTGTTTGTTGTATTTTCATCATTTCATTGCAATTTCACATTTTGCATGGATTTGATGATTACATATGTATGGGTCAATTTCTGCACTCTGTCCTATTTGTTGATCTCTTTACAGCTTTGGTGTGTCACTGAATTTCTCAGCTAGAGAGATGGTTGTGCAGGTAAAAGCAGTTTTTGCTGCTGGTAGAGGGTCTGTGTTTGATTCCCAGCACCCACATGGTGCCCCACAACCACCCATAACTTCAGTTCCAGGGGATCTGGAGCCCTCTTGACTTCTTCGGGAACTTGGTGTACATACAGTGCATATACAAACAACCAGGCAAAACATTCATATAGCTAAAAAAATTATAAATAAATTAATTTTAAAATATAGATATTCTGATGTATTTCTAAAATACTTGTCTTTTGTTATCCAGGGCCTACTACTAGAGTTATGATCTCTCTAATTTTATGCTTTGGTGTAGTTTGAAGCATTGGAAAGCAGGCTGTCATGTGATTTGTTAGTCCCTAGTATGGTGTGCATATCTCCTTTCCCTTCTGAATCTGTGTTCTTTTCATATTATATAAAAACACCCTGAATAGACCTGTCAGTTTAGGTACTATATTCAAATAATTCTGCACTTTTGTCTCTGTTTTACCAGTATCCTAAATCATAGAATTGTATTTTTTATTTTATTGTTGCTATTTTGCTTTCTACCTTTCTTTTCTGACATTTTTATTAATTTAGATCATCTCTTTGATGTTTTAGAAACATGTGACAAAATAAAAGTTTCCTTGACTTCTGGAATCCCATAATTGAATTTGTGGAGTCTTTTTGTGTATTTGTTTTATCTTTGGAGACGGGGTTCTATTCTGCAGCCCTGGCTGTCCTGAAACTCCTACCATAGTCTGGGCTCAAAACTCATAGAAATTTTACCTGTCTCTGCCTCCTGGGTACTGGCTTTAAAGAAATCCTGTCTCTGTTATTTGTTTGTTCTTTTGCTTGTTACTTGTCTTTTTTTTTTTCCAGCTCACTTAATCCTTTTCTAGTTGTGTCTAATATGTCATTTTACCCTTTTATTTTAGAAATTTATTTTAATTTCTGAAGATCCTTTTCTGTAATTTTAATTCTTTGAGTCTTTGGTACTTTCATACAATTAATATCTTTTTATATTCTCTTTTGCTTTTAATAATATGAACATCTATATATTTAAAAATATCTTTAAATAAATTTATTTAGTTTAAGATAGTTTATGTAATACGCATACACCTGGTATCTTAGTCGCTGTTCTATTGCTTTAAAGAGACACCATGATCAAGGCAATTTATAATAATAGAAAGCATTTAATTGAGGGGTTTGTTTACAGTTTCAGAGGTTTAGTCCTGTATAATGACAGGGAACATGGCAAGCATGCATGGCTCTGTAGCAGTAGCCAAGACCTATATCCTGATCTGTAGGCAAAGAGAGACTCTTGGCGTGGACTTTTAAAACCTTACAACCCACCCCGAATGACACACTTCCTCCAATAAGACCACACTTCCTAATCCTTCTAATCATTTCAAATAGTGCCACTCCCTGTTATTTAAACATTCAACTATATGAGCCTATGAGGGCCATTCTTATTCAGACCATCACATCCTAATAAAACTTGTGAGCCAGGTGTTACTGGCTCACAGGATTAGTCCCTTGTGGTTTTTTTCCAATCTTGTTTTATTTCTTTATTTCATTTTCTTATGCTACTATCTTAAATTTGTAAGACATTTAAAGACAAATACTGTTCTGAAGTCACTGTGTTAGTGCCCATTAACTCAGGTAGTAGAAATCAAGCCCATGGAAACTGAAGAGCAAGCCAGTGGTGAACAACTTACTCAGGGCATGCTTTAAAAACCCAAAATTCAGGGAAACTGAGAATATTAAGCCTGTAAATGTCTTGCTATGATAGAGTTATATTCCTAATTCCTTGTTCATAATTAAACAAAGATCCCGTCTCATATTCTTACCTTACCCCCTAAAAAAAACCATACCTGCATTATAGAATTAGATAACTTTCTTAATTCAGGAGAGCTGAAATTTTAAGTTACACAAAATATTTTTTTACACACAGTCACAGTAGGAATAGTATAATTACTAATTATGTGCAAAGACATGAGTGTGGTGGTGATTTGATAAAGCCAACTGTTGCTTTTCATTTATATTCTGCAGTTCATAAATCTTTATGCTATTTTCTTTGGCTTTGGTTTGTTGCACCTTTCTAACAAGTTAAGGATTGAAGGTTGGTTTTCTAATGTATAAAATACATTTAAGGCAGTGAAGTCCCCTCTCAGTACACTTTTAACCTTGTAATATGTATTTATGATGTCTTCTTATCATTATAATTCAGTTTAAAAATATCTCCTAATTTCCCTTTTGGTACTGACTTATTTAGAAGGGGATTTGGTTCCAAGAAACCAAATAACTTTGTTGATTGATTTTCAGTTTACCTGATTCCTGGCAGCTTCTTGAATTTATAGCCTGTTTTGGTTTTGTTTGGGTCTTACCCCCAGGACTGAATAGTGTGGGGTGGGGGTGTTTCTTTTAACAAGTTTTTACTGTGTATCCCATAGTAGCATCAAACTCAAAATCTTGTCTCAGCCTCCCCTGTGAGGTTCTGTAATCACCTTGTTAGTGATAGGATTGCAGGCAGGCACCACACCCAGCTCTAAGTCCTGCTAATTTTACAAATGTTTATTCACTAGTAACTTGAGGTCCTATGCCCCTTTCTGTTATCTCTTTGTTTATACTAGAGCAATTTGCATATTAACTCTTTCAGTAAATTGTTATTATCACTTCTTGGATAATGCAGGGATCCTAAAATTATTCCATTTTGTGTACAGTTGTTATTAACACACTATGTATAAGTTAAATTGTTCTTTTTTAGATTATCTGTTTGTCTTTCTGTTATCTAATATCTTCATTTACTATGCACTGTATTCTACAAACAGCTTTAGTCACACACATGCCCCTTTTATGTTCACTTTTCATTATTATTTAGTTCCAGATTAGTTTCTGGTGTTCCTGGTGACTTTTGATTCCTAAATATCATAGAAGAATATTTTTAATTTCTATAAGTTAGTTTTTTTCCTTATGGCTTTTATCATCATCAGTCATACTGATTTCCAGTCAAAGTCTGTTGTTTTTGAAGGATATGTTCCTTATGATTCAGGCCTTGGACATTTAGGAAAGTTTGTTTTATGATCCAGTGTATGGTCTTTGTTCATTAGTGGTTCCAGTGGGCCTTAAAGGATTTTTTATACTGTTATATTGGACATGGTGTCTATTAATAATTGTTATTCTGTGATTCACTGAGAAATGAAGTAATGAAATTGCAAGCTATGATACAAGTATTTGTATCCATTTTTAATTGTCTGATTTTGCTTCAAGTATTCAAACTTATTAATCACTCCTATAGTTAACAATCATTACGTTTTCCTGACGGATTATTGTGCCATTATGTGCCATTATGAAATACTTCCTAGCATGTCGGCTAATACCTCTTGCCTTGAATTCAACATTGTCTGCTGCTTGTTTGGCCACTACAGTTTTCTTACAGTTGATGTTCTTGTACCACAGTTTTTCCTTCCTCTAATTCAGTATTTCTTTTTGTTAGCTTCTGTTTGGATCTTGATTTCTTCCTCTTCACAGAATGCAATTTCTGTCTTTAAATCATGTTTCAACTAAGTACATTTCACGATGTTAATAATGTAATGGAGTTTGAACTCCTTTTATTTTATTGGAATTTTAGTTGTGCCTTCACAATTAAGAGATTTGTATGTCCATGAATAGTAGACTTTAGGGTCTTGTCTCAGTTCTTTGAAGATGATACTTTATTGCTTACATTATTCTCAAGAAGTCAGTTGTTGTAATGAAGGCCGCTTGTTGGTTCCCAGCTGCTCAGCCCCAAAATAATCACACAAACTATATTGTTTAAAACACTGCTTGGCCCATTAGCTCTAGCTTCTTATTGGGTAACACTTATATCTTAATTTAACCCATTCTAGTAATCTGTGTATTGCCACGTGGCTGTTGCTTACCAGCTAAAGTTCCAGTGGCTGTCTCCAGTAGGGTTACATGGCTTCTCCCTCACTCTGCCTCCTTTCTCCCAGTATTCAGTTTAGTTTTCCCTGCCTACGTCTATTCCCTGTGCAGGCCCAAGACAGTTTATTTAGTCACCACTGGTATTCACAGCATACAGAGGGGAATCCCACATCAGTCAGTCAGTTTTGTTGGTGCAGTTTCTCTCTGACTTCGAGATGTTTTCTTTATTATTGATTTTTTTAGTCTCATTGGGCTGTGTCTTGAATTTTTCATTACATGCCTCCCCTATTGTTCGTTTAGCTTTGTGAATCTATGGTTTGATATTTTATATGAAAATTGGAAGGTGTTTAACAACTGTCAAGTTATTTTCATTCCCCTCAAATTTTATTGGGTATATTAAACAATATTTAACACATCTAATGTTCTATTCTAGTTTTTAAATCTTTTAGCCCATGTGTACTTCAATATGGATGGTATTTTTGCCAAGTTTTTATCTTCTCAAAATGAGAAAATCTTGTAATTTGTTTTCATTTCTAGTTAAAACTTTTAAGATTTTAAATTGAGGTTTATTTCTTTGGATATGAGTGTTTGCTTGAATGTTATCTTTATGCTCTCTCTTTATGCTCTCTCTCTCTCTCTCTCTCTCTGTGTGTGTGTGTGTGTGTGTGTGTGTGTAGTGCTTATGAAGAGGGTGCCAGAGTTGTTATGGTTTTGAGCCACTATATGGGTGCTTGAATTGAGCCTGGATCACCTGGAAGAGCAGCCACTGAGCCATCTCTCCAGCCCAGTTTTAAAGTTTCCATTTGTTTTATTATCTATTTTTTCCTCATCATGTTTTTATCATTTTTATTTTTTCTTTATCTTTTCAAGTCCTTTCAAGTATGTTTGTTAATATAGATTTTTTAAGCCTTCATTTATTCTCTAAACTTTCTTATTTAAGAACTAGTCTTGGGGGCTGGAGAGATGGCTCAGTGGTTAAGAGCATTGCCTGCTCTTCCA
>LOEQ01000333.1:320956-347077 GCA_001685075.1 Bramus lutescens | reverse complement strand
CTGGCCTGCAGGAATACAAGCAAACAGAATATTGTATACATAATAAATAAATAAATTAAAAAAAAAGAACTAGTCTTGCTGAAACTTTTTTGTTTGTTTGGGTCTTGATAATTAGTCAGGTTTCCTAGTTTCTTATGTCTAGTAAGTTTTATTTTCAGTTACAGATATTTGTGTGTATTACATCACAAAGTCTACATTTTGATTTCTTTTAGAAAATTTTAATTACTTGGTTTAACTTTAATTTAATTTTAGTTACTTGGTTTAACTTTAATTTAATTTTAGTTACTTGGTTTAACTCTGTAGCTGCATTGGTTTTAGCTTTGTTGCAGCAAGGTTTTGTTTGTTTTGTTTTTAAAAGTCAGCCTTTTATCCCTACAGCATCATCTCTACCTCAAGAATGGCTGTAGTAGAATGCCTAACATGTGTGAGACCCTGGAGATAATGACCTCATAAGGGACGGGTTATTTAGTTTATACTCAGTGACATCTGAGTGGTCTTGGTGCTGTGCTACTGCACAGTATAATATGTGGGGCAAATTTCCTCCCTCATCGCCAGGAACTAAGAATGAACACAAAGGAGCAGGGTACCACAGTCCCTTCTGGGAGCATGCCCACAGTGATTTAAAAAGCTTTTACTAGACCCCACCTCCCAAAGCTCTCTGCAGCCTGCCAGTACCACCCTCTCTCTGCAGGGACCAAGTCTGGAATACACTGAAGACTTGTACCATAGTATGTGTAGATTAATCTTACCCAGTGTTTGCTATCTGTAGGAATTATGTTGAATTAGCTAGGTTTACATCTTTTCTCTGTTCTCTGAACTTCTGTTGTACCTCTTTAGTGTTGTTTCCATGTTTTTGCCTGTTTGGAATTTAATGTACAGATGTACAACTTTGGTGTACTCAGTGATAGACTCACGCAGGTACCCTTACTAGATTTGTGATGCTTTTGCTACACGGTTCCTCATTGCTAGAGATTGGCTTTCAGATGCTGTCTGCCTTGGTTTGAAGTAAGCCCTAAACAATCTGCTCATGTTAGCAGTCACTGTCTCTTGAGTTTCTTTCTGTTTGTATGTCTTATCCCAGAAAGAAAAAGTACAAATAGAATTGTGGGTGATTGGTGTGCAATCCTTTGCTCCCTTTATTTCAGTACTCTCAGTCTTGCACACCTGTTCTCCAATCGTGGAAATACTTTCCATGCATGTTAGTTTATGGGAAGTTGGTACACCAGTACCCATTGCTCCATTACTTACCTGGCCAGTAGCCCCATCAGACCATTTCCCCTAAAATCCTTGTTCCACTACTTTTCTGTTCCCTAAGTCTTCTGGGTTCCACAAGTCTTCTGCTGCCACTTTAAAGTTCTCTTTTTTGTCGGCCTATATTGTTTCTTTGTCTTTCTTTTTAAGAAGTTTTACATCCCTACACACACTTTTACTTAGTTTCTTTGAGATAGTATTTCTTAATTCTGCAGCTTAGAACTTTAGTTTATTTAGAAAATCCTCTTTCCTTATCACCCAGCCTGCTTTGTTCTCACTTTTCTCCCGCTAAGGTAGTTTTTCACAGACCTTTTTATGGTCATCTTTATTTTTTCTTTAAAATTCAAACTTGCTATGTTCACTTTTGACTATTGTTAGTTGTTAAGCCCATTTCTTGAATTTTTAAACTCAGTTGTTGTTTTGTAGTTCTGGAATTTGTTTCTCTTAGTTTCCATTCCTTTGCCAAAATGCTCAGTCTTTTATTTCTTTAGAGCTATACTATCCATGATGATTCTGACTTCCACATCTGGTATCTTCATTATTTACTGCTTCTTGTTGTGACTTTTTTAAAATTGATTATTGAACTTTGTATTTCTTTAATAACTTAGTTCTTTTCTGTTTTTACCAAATACCACAAGACCTTTGTTTGTGTAGTAGACCCTCAGTGGTCTGGAAACCTTTATTCATACTAATAACCTCAAAATCAAAAGAACTTTTTTTCTAAAGCTCAGTTACCTCAATGTGTGCATCTCAGTCTTTAGAATGGAACATGAACCACTTCCACTGTTATACTTACATTAGGGTCACAAGCCTTGACAAACTGGAATTTTGTAAAATAGAGCAGTGTAAGGCCTGAAAGACTGTCTTTAACAGTTTTGTAGGTTTGGACTCATCTCTACGTAAGGTTCAAAGACCGTTTGGAAACATTGGAAAGCAACGTAAACATCCACCCTACCAGTGTACTCTGTGTATCAGAAGAGCCTGTAAAGATGGGCACTATGATAATAACACACATCATAGATGCAGTTTACATGTATTGATCTGCATAAATCACAGTTTGCATAGTTGTAGGACAACCTGAAAATATGTGTGATTCCTGTGGGTGACAAATCACAGGTGCTTCTAATCTCGCTGTGCTTTGGTAGATAATACCTGTAGGGGAAGAAACCACTGAAGGAATGCTTGAATCCACTTAAGAATATTAAGATGCCATTTTTCTTCCCCATCCAAATTCCCAGATACCTTACAAGATTCTGTGGACCCAGATTAAGAACCTTTGATCTATAAAAATTTTATATTAAGCTGCGTGAAAAGCAAGTGGTTATCTCAAAAAAAAATCCATAGGTTGTAACACAATCCACATAAATGGAAAAACAATATAAAAATCTAGTTTTGTCTTATGTAAGATTTATCAAAGTAATATTTGTTTTAAATCATCAGCATTTCTCATTACAGTTTTGGAAAGACATTGTTGATGACAATGAAGTGCGTGACCTCATTTCTGACAGAAGCAAGTCTCATGGTAAGTCAGTCAGCACAAGTCAGTTTATTACTTACTTTTAGAATAATAATACTAAATGAAATAGCAGCTTCAGGGAAATCTGTATTTTTTGTTGCAGAAGATACATCAGGAGAATGGATTTGGGAATCTTTATTTCATCCACCTCGAAAGCTGGGTATTAATGACATTGAAGGACAGCGGGTACTTCAGATTGCAGTGATTCTGCGGAACCTTTCCTTTGAGGAGGGCAATGTGAAGCTCTTGGCAGCTAATCGCACCTGTCTTCGTTTCCTATTACTCTCTGCTCATAGTCATTTTATTTCATTAAGGCAATTAGGCCTTGACACGTTAGGAAATATTGCAGCTGAGGTAAGCTTGTGGCATTTCTTTAACATGGCTTTTGTTTTTAATCCACATTTACTTTAAAATTTTGAAATGTTACATTCTGTATCTGCCTATATTTGCCAGATTTTAAATGGTTATATATATTTGTAGCTAAAAGGTGATCTAGAAGAATCATATTTCTGGGGGGAGCATTTGAAATGATACTACAAATTTAATGATAACTGCTTCCATGTCAGTTATGTTTTTAAAGTAATACAACATTGTCTTGTTCATTTTTATTAAGTTTAAAATGCAGTTTGGGAAGAAGCATAGCTCAGTGATGGTGTTCTTTCTTTCTTCCAGCTTTTATTGGACCCTGTTGATTTCAAAACTACTCATCTGATGTTCCATACTGTTACAAAATGCCTAATGTCAAGGGATAGGTTTTTAAAGATGAGGGGTGAGAACTCAATTTTTCTTTTATTATTTCATGTGAACAAACTTTATTATTTATTTCAAAAACAAAACATATGTGTTCTTGCAGGCATGGAAATTTTGGGAAATCTTTGCAAAGCAGAAGATAATGGTGTTTTGATTTGTGAATATGTGGATCAAGACTCATATAGAGAGATAATTTGTCACCTCACTTTGCCTGATGTGCTGCTTGTAACCTCAACACTAGAGGTGCTGTACATGCTCACTGAAATGGGAGACATTGCCTGCACAAAAATTGCAAAAGTAGAAAAGAGCATAGGTAAGACAACATGAGCAGTTTTATTTTATTTTTTGAGACAGGGTCTTATATATATAGCCTGGGCTGGGCTCAAAACCATCTCCCGAATGCTGGCATTACAGGTGTGAGCCACCACCTTGGTGGGGATCAGAACCAGGATTTTGTGCATGTTAGACAAACTACCAACTAAACTACATCTTTGGCACGAGTATTTTCTTCATTGAGGAAAACCAATATGATATGGTGTGGAAACTTTGGCGTTAAGGATTTATTGCATAGTGTTGAAGAGTTATTACTCCCTCAGACCTGCAACTTTACGTAACCCTTTTTGATGATAAGGAACATCTGCTATATGACATACTTGATTTTGTAGCTATCAGCATGTTCCTATTGTAGGTCAGATCTAAGCTAACAGCGCCACTGTGCCTGACTCCTTCAGAACTTCCCTGTGCAGATATTGCTAACCATCAGTGATGGTTAGTAAGTAGCTCAAATGAGACGAGCTTCCTTCTGGTTCTGCACGTGCTCACAGCGGCACTGCCTTAAAGAGCAGTGAGTTGACCCTTGTAGTCTCACTAGTTTAGATATACTCACTGAGCATGCTATGTTAGCGTTCTGCCTTTCGTAGGGATGATCACTTAGATCAAAATTAATGAAGATTTAACTTAAAGATGATGTATTGAGAAATTAAAAGGTCACTTTCCGTATCAGTGATCCCCAAATCTGGACACATATCAGAATTACTTTGGAAACATTTTAAAAATGAAGACATCTAGTTTCTACCTCAGATACCAAATTATTTTTAGAGATTGGGCTGCTTCTCTATTTTTAATAGTTCACATATAATTCTGGCATTGATTTATAATATTATTAACTAATTCATCTCCTTTAATTTTAGATATGCTAGTGTGTCTGGTTTCTATGGACATTCAGATGTTTGGCCCTGATGCACTAGCTGCAGTGAAACTTGTCGAACATCCAAGCTCCAGTCATCAAGTTTTATCTGAAATTAGGCCCCAAGCTATAGAGCAGGTGCAAACCCAGGCCCATGTAGCATCTGGCCCAGGTTAGTGTTTTCATATGTTCTTTTTCAATATGCTTATGGGTGTGTAAGATTTAATACTTAGGGTAAATTCAAATGTGCAATGCAAAGAAGTAATGTTTACAAAAGAGTTGGCTAAAGAAGACTTATATTACTTCGGATTTCATAGCTAGCCTATATTATAGGTACAGCAAGATCAAGGTGAGCACTGAGGGGGAGGACTAGATAAAATAGAGGAGGCAGATTCAGAACAATTAAAGAAATATGAGGAATGTATAAGCAATCAGTGCTTATTTTTTTGTGGTTTTATTCATGGGATCTGTATATACCTGAGCAAGTTATTTGTGTATTACCTTCTAGCCCTCTCATTTGTCTAATGAAGACAGTTAAGCATTAATGACCTATAGATTATTCACTTAGGTAGTAATTCATAACTGAGGTGGAAGTAGGACTCTAGAGACCTGAAAGAATTAACTTTGCGGTAGAGTGCATTCACTTGGCTATTCTTTTTAGCTGGACATTTCTGCGGTGTAGTACTGCTCTCTTTTGGAATGATTATCTTGAAACTGCCTTCTTCATGATCATGAAAGTTTTTGTCTATTTTTAGGTCAGCATCTTTATTTCATCATAATTTAAATGATTGCAAAAAGTTTAATTTCTTGATAGATATTAAACTGACTTTTAAAAATAATACTGTGTTCTTTATAGTTATTAGAATTTTGATGCCATAAAGCATTTTTTCAAATGCGTGTAGACTAAGAATTTGGGTCAGTATCAAAGCACATCCATGGCAGCACAACATGAGTTCAATCCTAACATCCTGGCCAAAAAGACAGAAATGCTTTCACAATGTCGCCTACTGTGGAAAGCCCTCCTTTACTTTGTCCTCACCCCCATTGCCTCCTAATCCTTTTCCTAATGTAATGGCTTATGCTTAGAGTCTCTTTCCATCACCTCACATGTTCCCAGCCTTAAAGTACACTTGGTAAATGTTTGTTTCTTTATAAAACTCTTTTTAGAAGTTTGTTTTATAATGACAAGTTTCAGTAGTAAGTAGTACATCAGACAAGAGTAAGCACAGGCCTTGTTTCTAAATAACCTTGAAGTACAAAGTGTTGGAAGTGTTCTCAGGGCCCAGAGCTATCCATGCAGCATATGTGTGGATACTCACTGTTATTGCTAGAATGGAGCTGAACCAGCATTAATCCTGTTTTCTCTTCTTTTTAAATTGATGACATTTTCTATGTGCAAACAACAACTCTGATTATTCCCTGTTTTCTCCTTCCATTCCTCCAACCCCCTCTCTCTCATCATTAGCAGTCTCTTTCCCATTTAAGACTTGGTTGTGGGGCTGGAGAGATGGCTCAGTGGTTAAGAGTATTTCCTACTCTTCCAAAGGTCCTGAGTTCAATTCCCAGCAACCACTTGGTGGTTCACAACCATCTGTAGTGAGGTCTGACACACTCTTCTGGCCTTCAGGCAAAACACACAGACAAAATATTGCATAATAAATAAATAAATAAATACATATTAAAGAAAAAGACTTGGTTGTGCTTTGTGACCCATGTAGATTAGCCTGGGCTACCTGTGTGACCCTTGAGTTTGCACTAAAGATACAAGTTGACAATCTAGGTCATATCAATGAGTGGACAAGGAGAGAACTTGGAATTCTTTGAATTTTTTTAAATAATCATCCAAAAAGTATTAAGCTTATTTTTATTGTTCATCTGGCAACTATAGCTCTCTTCTTTTTTGTTGTTTGTCTCTCTCCCTTCTTTTTTGCTTTCTTTCTTTCTTTCTTCTTGTTAAAAACCAAAGAATTATGAAATGCTTGCCTTGTTGCTTCCTCTTAAGATAGGTTTTATTTCTAAAAAGGTATGTAGAAGACATTGTTATAAATCATGCTGGTTAGAATCATCTGAAGGCATATGTACAGCACAGTGTTCCGAATTTTCTAGTCAGGTGGGACCTATGAACTTTCATTTCTAACAAGTTCATGTGAGATGCTCATGCAATTGATGTGGACCACTAGGCTAAGAAAATTGAAGTGGTATTCAATATTGAACATTACTATATTCCAGTGTGCCACTTCTGATATTTATAAAGTGCCTTATATCATATGTTTTGATTCCATTCTTCTAAAAATCTTGATTGTACAGATTTCCCTCATTTAATTAATACATGAAAATGTGTGCCACAAAACCAAACTAATAAAGCTGGGGTAGAACATGCTGCTTTTGGTCTTTGGGCTCAAGCATAGGCTGTGAGTGTGCCAGCACACACTTGGGGTCTACCCCCACAAAGTAAATTTTTATTATTTATATGAAGCAAAATTTTTCTGTGCTTGTTTTTTGAAATAGATCTTTTCATGAGGCCAAGGTTAGCCTCGAATTGGTAACTCTATTGCTTTTTGTTCCATCTTAATCTAGAAATTCTATAGAATTAATACTCATCTTTTTAAAAAATGAATTTATTGTTTTCAATGCATTGTGCAACAGAGCTGATAGATGTTAATCAAGCTGGCGTTGTTAGCCTTTCTGTTTGTTCACTTGTTTATTTATTGACTGCAGTGCAGAGACTGAATGAAGGCATTGTACCTAGGTTAGGCAAGCATACTGCCACCAAACTGCACTCCTTCCACACAGGTCCACCGCTTTACTCAGGCCTGGTTCTATTTTAATCACTTTGTGACTTGATTTTCTTCCCTGTACTTACACAACAAAGAACTGGGAAAATAATACATATATAAAGTATTCAATTAGTTTCTGAGGATGGGAAACATAGTTTATATTGCTAGTAGCTAATATTCCATTTTATTGTTGTTGAATTATTCTTAGGCTAAACAAAATAGGAAGACTCCAAAACAATAACTGATATAGTATATGCTCACTTTGCTTTCTTTCTCTAATTTTTTGTTTTTTTTCCCATGTATTTCCATACCTTTGTAGAAGATATTCTTTATAAATAAGAATTGGTTCAGTGCCCATGAATGTAGCATATACTGACTACATTTTTTAATTGATATATTAATGTATCTTTTCTTTAGCTTCCAGAACAGTTGTAACACAGCATGCCGCTCCACCTCCAGGAATAGTGGAAATAGATAGTGAAAAGTTTGCTTGTCAGTGGTAAGTGACTTGGTCCTATCACAGCTTTAAAGTCCTTGGGAAGAACAAAGCAACAGGAAAGAAACGGGTTCCTTAGTGACCCAGGAGCTCTTAGTAAGAGTAGGTCTGAGTGTGTAAATTAGTCAGGTCTAAGTGTGTAAGTCATCTCACCAGACTTTGGCATGATTTAAAAGAAAAGAATTCGTCAAAAATTTCTAAATTCAAACAGCTTAACTGGAATGTCTTTAAATTACGACCTTTAATGCCTCTGGAATAGAATTTGTGTTAAAATTTTATTTTTTGCATTGTAGGAAATAGTATTTGTCAGCGTAGAAAGTATTTTCTTGTCAAATTATTTTGTTAAAACTAAATTGGACTAGTGTTGAAAAAGTAGAACCAGGTTTTTTTTTGATAAATATCTTCATTTGATTTTGGTTTTGTTTGAGGCAGGTCCTTGCTGTGTAGCCCAGGCTATCCTTTAATATGTACTGCCTCTCAAGTACAGAGGTTTCAGGCAGCTGCCAACACACCTGGCTTAAAGCAAAACTTCTTATTCAAAGGTAGTCCAGCTTTCTTTCCATGATTAATAAGGGAGAATTAATCACATGATAGAATAGCTGGTGTGTCTACCTCAAGATAAAAAACTTGACAGTACTGCCTTCTTGAGAGGATGGTGTCATCTAATCTCAGCCACTCTGAGCAAAGTATATGCAGAGCTGGTGAGGCTCTGGTGGGAGCTGTGCAGACATTGTTTATGCGACCACTTGAAAGCTCCTCTCCCATCCTCCATTGTCGTGTTCAGCCCAGACTCCTGTCACTGTGCTGCGGTTGCCGTTTTTGTGCCTTGTTTCTGAGTGCTCCCAGACTGCTGTGCTGTGCTTTGACCAGGTTTTGGTTTCCAGTATCTCCGTCTGCTTTTTTTTTTTCCACCTTCTTTCTGGATTGTTGCACATTAACCCTTTATTCTTGAGGACTCTTGTAATGCCAGTGGGATTTATTAGCCTTCTGCAGTGCAAAACAAAGTAAACAGTGTTTTCTGTCTGCTCTTGAACTCTGAGGCCACAGAGGATTGTGAAAGTTGGAAAGAGTACAAACCACCACCACATTAAACCATGTGTGTCTCTGTGTGTGTGTGTGCACACTTTTCACATCCCAGTTATTCCTGCCACTTTCTGACAAGGAGGAAAGAAAATATTTTATCATTGTTACTATTTGATGAAATATATAAGAAATAAGTTGGCCTATTTTGCAAAGTGGGTTCTGGAAAGAGATTTTACAAAGCTAACTAGATTTCTAATCCTGACTTATAGATGGAAGTTACTCTAAACAGAAGTACATGTTAGTTTGTTATCAAGTAGCAAGTAGAAGTGTTTTGAGATGAGAGTGGCAGCTTATACTATGTCGTTTGATGGCATAGTTGAAAAAAGCTTTGGTGATTCGTGGCTGAAGAAATTTGATCCAGGAGCAAAGAAAAAGTTAGTTCAGTTTCCCACTATTTCCTTTATCTCAGTGCATAGTATGTTGTCTTTGATTAGGAATTATTGCAAGACAGGTACACCACCAGATAACCCACTGGATAACACTGCTTCTTAGAGAACATTTGCTGCGGACAGACCTTCCTTCCAGTGCTGAGATGTGGCTGTGGCTTTTGTTTATAATACTGCAGTAAGAGTGATAAGCAATTGGTCTGTTTCATTAAATCTTTCAAAAACCCAGTGTGTGGTTTTTTTTTTTTTTTACTCCTGACATATGAAGTAGTAAAATGTGGTTAGTTTGAAGTATTGGTATAACACATTATCTTTTAATATAGCTAAACATGGGGTTTCCAGTTTTATATAATGCCTTAATCTCTCTCTTTTTTAGGCTAAATGCTCATTTTGAAGTAAATCCAGATTGTTCAGTCTCGCGAGCAGAAATGTATTCTGAGTATCTCTCAACTTGTAGTAAATTAGCTCGTGGTGGCATCCTCACATCAACTGGGTTTTACAGGTGCCTGAGGTAAAGTGCATGGCTTTTCGAAGTAAAGTTCATTCATGTCGGTTGCTCTTGCACACTAGAGAAAACACCACAAGGCTGACTTGTGCATCTCTACTGCTTGAACTTGCCCACACGTTGGCTTCGTGCAGTGGAGGCCTAAGTAAAGTCATAGTGTTGAGGCAAGGTGAGGTTTATCAAAGAAAGAAAAGAAATCAAATTTTCCTTTTTCTTTTGTCTACTTTGGCATGTTGAAGACATAGTTCTTCTTAAGTCTTGAATTCTCATATGTAATTAATATGTATCTGACCAACGAGATTTTTTGATACTTTGCTAAATTCATAAAAATGTTTTTAAACTGGTTATATATGGAATTGCTTAAAACCCAACATTGTTAATAAATAAAGGTTTTTAATTAGAGAATTAATAATCTACATATCTTTCTTTGCATTCCACTCTTGCATAATATTACATTGTGAAGCATATTGGTCCATATACTAGTAGCAGTGGCAGTGCTCTAAGCATTACTGGAGGCAATATTGTGTTCTTTTGCTGGTTTTCATAATTGAGTATGTGTTATTTTACAGAACAGTTTTTCCAAATCATACAGTGAAGAGAGTGGAGGATTCCAGTAACAGTGGACAGGCACATATCCATGTAATAGGAGTGAAGCGGAGGGCTATTCCACTCCCCATCCAGATGTACTATCAGCAGCAGCCAGTTTCCACTCCTGTTGTCCGTGTTGATTCTGTTGCTGATATATCTCCAGCTCCTTCACCTGCAGGTATTAATTTTTAATAGTTATTGTATTCATAGGCAGGTCTTGCTGTATAACCCATGCTGGCCTAAAACTTGGGATCCTCCTGAAAGTGGGATTAACAGGCAAAAGGCAGCATACTCACTCAAATTTTTAAATTTTTTAAGTATTGCTTGTGTATGACCAGAATTTAAATGCATGTTATGTATATTAAGTGATGACTATGCGCCCTGTGTTTTTTACAATGCTTCTCATGGATGTCATCATGCTCGAATATTTCCTCTTTTGGGGGCATTAATTTCTTAACACCCATCCTTTTGTATTAAATAAGCCAAAAGAAATTTGGCTTCTTGTGGTCATTTCACTTGGAACTTTCCTTTTTCCCATACATACAGGAATCCCTCATGGATCGCAAGCTGTAGGAAATCATTTTCAGAGGACTCCTGTTACCAATCAATCTTCGAATTTGACCGCAACACAAATGTCTTTTCCAGTACAAGGTGTTCATACTGTGGCACAGACTGTTTCTAGAATTCCACCAAATCCTTCAGTTCATACCCACCAGCAACAAAATGCTCCAGTGACTGTCATTCAGAATAAAGCTCCAATCCCTTGTGAAGTTGTTAAGGCAACAGTAATTCAGAATTCTATGCCCCAAACAGCAGTTCCTGTGAGTGTTGCTCTAGGAGGAGGACCTGCACAGAGTTCTATGGTTCAGAATCATAGTACAGGGCCACAACCTGTTACAGTTGTGAATTCTCAGACATTGCTTCACCATCCGTCTGTGATGCCACAACCATCGTCATTGCATACAGTGGTACCAGGACAGATTCCTTCAGGCACCCCTGTTACAGTAATTCAGCAAACTGTACCACAGAGTCATATATTTGGAAGAGTACAGAACATACCAGCATGTACGTCTACAGTTTCACAGGGTCAACAGTTAATCACCACATCACCACAGCCTATGCACACTTCATCTCAACAGACAGCAGCTGGTAGCCAGCCACAAGACACTGTTATCATAGCACCCCCACAGTATGTAACAACTTCAGCATCCAATATCGTTTCAGCAACTTCAGTCCAGAATTTCCAGGTAGCTACAGGACAGGTGGTTACCATAGCTGGTGTTCCAAGTCCACAGCCCTCCAGGGTAGGATTCCAGAACATTGCACCCAAACCGCTTCCTTCTCAGCAAGTTTCATCAACAGTGGTACAGCAACCTATTCAGCAACCACAACAGCCAACCCAGCAAAGTGTAGTGATTGTAAGCCAGCCAGCTCAACAAGGTCAAACTTATGCACCAGCCATTCACCAAATTGTTCTTGCTAATCCGGCAGCTCTCCCAGCTAGTCAGACAGTTCAGCTAACTGGGCAACCAAACATAACTCCATCTTCTTCGCCATCACCTGTCCCAGCTACTAATAACCAAGTCCCTACTGCCATGTCATCATCTTCCACTCTTCAATCACAGGGACCACCTCCTACTGTCAGTCAGATGCTGTCTGTGAAGAGGCAGCAACAACAGCAGCATTCACCAGCACCTCCCACACAGCAGGTACAGGTACAAGTTCAACAGCCGCAACAAGTACAGATGCAAGTTCAGCCCCAGCAAACAAATGCAGGAGTTGCCCAGCCTGCATCCAATGAGTCTAGTCTGATAAAACAGCTGCTGCTTCCAAAGCGGGGTCCCTCAACCCCAGGGGGTAAGCTTATCCTCCCAGCACCACAGATTCCTCCCCCTAACAATGCAAGAGCTCCTAGCCCTCAGGTGGTCTATCAGGTGGCCAATAACCAAGCAGCTGGTTTTGGAGTGCAGGGGCAAACTCCAGCTCAACAGCTATTGGTTGGACAGCAAAATGTTCAGTTGGTCCAAAGTGCAATGCCACCAACAGGGGGAGTGCAAACCGTGCCCATTTCTAACTTACAAATATTGCCGGGTCCACTGATTTCAAATAGCCCAGCAACTATTTTCCAAGGAACTTCTGGCAACCAGGTAACCATAACAGTTGTGCCAAATACCAGTTTTGCAACTGCGACTGTGAGTCAGGGAAATGCAGCTCAGCTCATTGCTCCAGCAGGAATTAGCATGAGCGGAGCACAGGCAGGAGCCGGACTTCAGGTGCAAACACTTCAGGCTGGACAATCACCATGTACCACTGCTACCCCCCCATTCAAAGGCGATAAAATAATTTGCCAAAAGGAGGAGGAAGCAAAGGAAGCAACAGGTTTACATGTTCATGAACGGAAAATTGAAGTCATGGAGAATCCGTCTTGCCGACGAGGAACTACAAACACCAGCAATGGGGATACAAGTGAAAGTGAGATACAGGTGGGAAGTCTTTTAAATGGAAGAAAGTACAGTGACTCAAGTCTACCTCCTTCAAACTCAGGGAAAATTCAAAGTGAGACTAATCAGTGCTCACTAATTAGTAATGGGCCCTCCTTGGAATTAGGTGAGAATGGAGCATCTGGAAAACAGAACTCAGAACAAATGGACATGCAGGATATAAAAAGTGATTTGAAAAAACCACTTGTTAATGGGATCTGTGATTTTGATAAAGGAGATGGTTCTCATTTAAGCAAAAACATTCCAAATCACAAAACTTCTAATCATGTAGGAAATGGT
Organism: Bramus lutescens; assembly: GCA_001685075.1. NCBI lineage: Eukaryota > Metazoa > Chordata > Mammalia > Rodentia > Cricetidae > Bramus > Bramus lutescens. The sequence goes on along the minus strand of LOEQ01000333.1, from coordinate 333,759 downwards.
GAGATATCTCCAGTAGAACCACAGGGGACTTCAGATGCTACTCAGCAAGATACTGCCAAAGGTGATCAACTAGAAAGAGTTTCTAATGGACCTGTGTTAACTTTGGGTGGGTCACTGTCCACAAGCAGTATGCAGGAAGCTTCAAGTGTGGCAACACAGCAATTCAGTGGTACTGATTTGCCTAACGGACCTCTAGCTTCAAGTTTGAATTCAGATGTGCCTCAGCAACGCCCAAGTGTGGTTGTCTCACCACATTCTACAACCCCTGTTATACAGGGTCATCAAATCCTAGCAGTCCCCCACTCAGGATCTAGAGTGTCCCATTCTGCCCTATCATCTGATGTCCGGTCTACAAATGGCACAGCTGATTGCAAAACTGTAAAGAGGCCAGCAGAAGATAATGATAGGGAAGCAGTCCCAGGAATTCCAAATAAAGTAGGAGTCAGAATTGTTACGATCAGTGACCCCAACAATGCTGGCTGCAGCGCAACGATGGTTGCTGTGCCAGCAGGAGCGGATCCAAGCACTGTAGCTAAAGTAGCAATAGAAAGTGCTGCTCAGCAGAGGCAGCAGCATCCACCACCATACATACAGAGTGTGGTTCCACAGGTGAGTCCTTTTGTTTTGTTTGTCTCGCTAAAATGGTGCCTGTAAACATGAAGGGTAAATGATTATGTAAGTCTCTATTTAAGCATTTAGGGTGTCAGGTCCTAACAACTCACACTTCCCTACTCTTTGTTTATAAACAAACAGCTTTCAGTTCTTCACTCTAGCATTCAAGGTAAGGATTTTTTCAGTTATGTGTATACAGTTTCATCTTCAATGGTGGATGCTGTGTACTGGCAGGAATGCCCAATGATTGTTAGAAAATTCTAAGGCACTTTACTCATAATCCCACATGTTAGCATTTTCACTTAAATGATATAATGTTGAATTTTTTTCAATTTTTACTATATGTGAACTTCTTAGTTCACCTTGATTATATGTATCTGATTGATTTTTTTTCTCTTCGAGTCTCTAAGAACTATAAATAAAATGATAGTGAACCAAACTAAATTACAGAACAACTCTAATGTTACGGAATTTACCTTCATTTTTTGTGTTCTTAAGCTCAGTAACCAAGAACAGTAACGTTAACTGCTGTTAGGACCTCACCATTTTCTCATCAAATCTTCAAGAATCCTATTAACATGGGAACTATTACACACTGCAATAGAAGTAAAAACTCAGATGCCAAATAACTCGTCCAGGACTGAAGCCAGCTCTTAAGTCCATGAGCTTTGCTCTCCTGTTCACATCATTTCTCTCTACAACTATACAAACTTGTCTTATCTAACATTTAAATTATTTGAACTATTGTGTAGAAGACATTAGTGTTACTAAATGATCAGTTTAGGGCACAAATACTAAAATTTTAAGCGTATTAGTTATATGCAGATGGCTCAGGCCATTAAAATCATGCATTTTGTTACTGATCTGAAACATTTTATACTAAACGGTACTAATTTCCTATGAGAACACAATCCATTAAAAAAAACAAACCATGTTCTGAGTTGAGAGTATAACTGAGTGGTAGTGTGAGTGGCTTGTTTTGCCTATCTAAGTACCTGGGTTCAATACTTAGACAGTCCCAAAGCCTCTTATCTCCAAAGTTGATACTTGGTTGCAAGAAAAGAGATAACGTATGCATGAGGTCTGTGAACATGATAAAAACAAAAACATGCTTCCTTTGTGTGGTGTTTAATATAGTGTCTGCTTCAGGTAGACATCCCATAATGGTTCAGGTCTACTTAAGCCCCATATGTAAGATGAAGCACTTGTATGGGCTAGATATATGGGACGGACTTTACAACCCAAGTCCAGTGTTAATCACAGTTGTTGAGCCATCTTAAGAGCCTGCTTACTCCTGAGGAACCAATCTCACTGTTACCCAGATTCTTAAATCTCCTTATTCATTCTCAAAGTTTTATTTTTAGACCTTGGTTTAATGCCATTTTGTTCATTATTTAAATTGTTAGCTTATAAGAGTCCAAAATAGAGTATTTTAAATAACATTTTTATTTGTTCTTTGATGATTTTATACGTTTTTGAATCATATCATATGAGAGGGGTCTCATCTCTTACCCACTGTGCTTGGACCCATCTCTTTTTATAACCCACTGAGTCTAATTAATATTACCAATATGCATATGAGCATAGAATCATCCAGAGTATGAGCAACCCATTCCAGATGCCACATTTCTGAGGAAAAATGACTCTTCAAGCAGCCATCAACTGCCAGTAGCTCCTCAGCACGGGACAGGGCTACAAGCCATGGTGGAATGTCGACTGGCTTGATTTTGTGTTCAGTAACTGTGGCTCCTGTGAGTTAATAAGCGCAGTGACCATACCAAGTTCAGAAGTCAGCATTTCACAGCATCCTCCCATCCTCCAGTTCCTACATTGGATCCATCCCATTATCCACAGTGATCCCTGAGCCTTAGAGACATGGAAGAGGAGGCAGTAGATGCATACAGATGTTTTTAGTAGGTCTGAGCACTCAACAGTCACTTATTCCCAGCACTTTGACCAGGTATAAGTCTTTGCATGAACTTCTGCCAACTACACTGAAGTACTTCTCTCACCACGGTTGAGAGTAGCACAAATTAATGGTTATAAACAAATATTTAGATGGCAGCTTAACAATGTGTCTATCTAGTCAGGCCTATAATCAAGATGAAACAAGAGATTCTCATATATAATAATCAAATTTACTAAATGTCTAATTATAGTCAACATTTCAGTGTTTATTTAGCAAAGTAGTAGTAGCAAGAGGTTGCCCTGACCTTCATAGCTTATGGTCTTTTGACCAGATTTACAGTGCAGGACCAAATTCTCTCCCATGGAGCAAACGTGAAATCTAATCAGGAAGTTTGATTACTCCTTAACATTCATGCCACTGTTGCATCAGCACAGAAGACAGAGGATTTGTAAATGTGCTGTTTTTTTTCAAATGGAGCCATCATTCCTACTATTTCAAAGGATCTAGGGATGCCAAGAAGGAGGATAGTCTCTAGAAAGGAGTAACTAGACTTTCAGAATGTGCAGGGCTGAAAGGCTGGAGCAGTGCCGTAGATAATCCTTCCTACTACCTTTATCATACCACTTTTTCTTACTGATTTTGTTTCTCCTGTTAATCAGCTGTATTAATTTAATTATAGAAGGCTGAAGTGACGAAGAATACTTGAGAATAAATGGTGTGAAATTATAAATTTTACATTTAAACGATATTTAATTAGAAATATGTAGAGAAATTTTAAAATTGTTCCTGCTTCAAGGCAGATTTCCTTATTTATAGCTGCTCATTTAAAATCCATTATATTTGCAAGTTCTGAATGCTGCTTATGGAGTACCATTTCCAGATGGCCTACCTTCTGCATTTTCCTTGAATCGATGTCTGTTAGAAGCAAAACAAACAAAACCTGCATTAACATATTTACAAGTAAAAATGACTAAAAGACTTAAATATAAATGAAAGTTTTTTTCAACATCATGCAAAACATGTATTGAACATTCTGTATCTGTTAATAATCCCATGATCTGATGACTTGTGTTTTGTTTGCTTACTTGTTTTGGTTTTTTGTTTTTATTTTTTGAGACAGGGTCTCACTATATAGGCTCTGACTATCCTTGAACTCAACTATGTGTAGAACAGATTGACTTTGAACTGCTAGGATTACAAGTGTGTGCCACCATGCCCAGCTTTTGGTAACTTGTTAAATTCTTGTATATAACAATAATTTATTAAGTTGTGCCTAACACATATTTTATGTGCATTAGGTTAGTTCCCTGTTCTCACAGGACACATTTTCAATGTGATATAGTGCAGTGTTTTTGCTTATTTCCTTTTTGTTCCCTTCCTGTTTTGGTTTGGTTTCTGAGACAGTATTTTACTATGTAGCTCAGTTTGGCCTCTCTCAACCTTCTTTCCTGGTTTCTGAGTTTATAGTCAGTTTACAAATGTGATCCACCATGCTCGATTTATTCCTCCCTTTGAAAAGGACCTTGAGGAATTGATTGCCTCATCCCATTAAAATGGGAATCTTAAGCTTCAAGAGGGCACATTTAGTTTTATCAGAAGAAATCATTTTAACAAAAGCCACAGGATGCCATTTCACTGTTTTTAATCTATTGCTGAGATTTGTTTTGTAATTGCATATTGCAATAACTGAGACTTTACCAAGAAATCTAACTTCCTTTTTTGTTGTATTTCTACATCTTCTTCTTCGTCTTCTTCATCTTCGTCTTCTTCATCTTCGTCTTCTTCATCTTCTTCTTCGTCTTCTTCTTCTTCCTCCTCTCCCCCCCCTCCCCTCAAGACCGGGTTTCTCTGTATAGCCCTGGCCGTCCTAAAAGTTTCTCTGTAGACCAGGCTGGCCTCAAACTCACCCTACCTCTACTTCTCAGGTGCTGGGATTAAAGGCATGCACCACCACTGCCCACCGTATTTCTACATGTTCTTGCAAGGGCTGATATATATATATATTCTTAATAAGAGTAAAAAGTTTAGTAGAAGCTGAAGTCCCTATCCAAAGTGCTTTTGACTAAATGTTTTACAGATTTTCCTGTTATCTCCTCTTAATTTTGAAATATTTGAAGACCTTAATTAGATATCCTAAGGATTGGAAACAAATCTAAACATAAAATATGTCTCCTTTTTATGTATCTTGCATGTAAACATATATCTTATATACACATGTTTATACAATATGTTTTGTGACTGTGCGTAGTAAGAAGGGTCATATAAGGGAATTTTGTACTTGTCATGCCAGTGCCTAGAAAGTTTCAAATTTTTAGAACTTACATTTCGGATTGTCACATTCAGTATGGTTAACCTGTAGTTAAAGAAAACAGGGAATTTGTACAGCCGCAAGAAAGTGAGCTGGTGTAGAGTCTTCATCCTCACACACACGGAAAGAAGGCATTTTCCCAGTGATGGCTATTTCTCTCCATTCTGCTGTGGAAGAGCTACACATCCAGACTAAGTGCAGGCACATACTCGCAGTCTGTGTACAGCTCTAATTCTCTGAAGCCTTTGAAGTGGCCTGCTACAGCTTTGTCACCATCCAGTTCCTGGCTGCCAGACTCCCCTCCATTATAACTCAGGTTAGATGTTACTCAAAGGTTTTTACTACTAATATTAAAAAGAGATCCAAGAATGTCATATCAAAGTATTATCAGTGGTATGTAGAATTTTTAGCCATAATTTGTTCTTGAACAGACGATGAAAGGAAACAAGGTCATAGTTTAACAAAATGAATAGTATTGTTTCCAGAAATTAAATCTGCCATATTTGTGAACATTTTTGTTAATTTTATATTACAAAACAAAACAATTTTTTACATCCCTTGCATTATATTAATTTTGCTATTTGCTTATTCCATTAAGCCTTTGTCATATTGTTTTTAAAAAGCATAATTTGAAAAAAAATAAAACCCTAGTTCTTAGTAACAAATGATAACACAGTATGCCTCTGGCTCAGATATCTTGAAATCCTTCTTGTAGCTTTCTGTGGTTTTGTCTGAGTTCTGGCAGTGGCTAGCCTTCTGCAGTCACTAGAAACCATGCTGAGGGACAGGAAGCCAGCTTTTCATTCTTGTACAAAAGGCCTTTAGTTATTATTTATCTTATGAGTGTGGGTGTTTTGCCTGTATGTGTGTCTGTGTGCCATAAGCATGCCTGGTGCCGGGGAAAGCCATAAAAGAGCATTGGTTGAGCTTGAGCTGGGGTTGGAATGGTTATGAAGCCTCCATGTGGGTGCTAAGAATTGAACCCTGGTCTCCTGAAGAGCATCTCTCCAGCTCCCAAAACCTAATTCTTAATACATTAATGTACTGGAGTATTTAAAAATATGTATGTATATGTTCTCTAACGATAGAACCAGCCACCTTCAGATATTAGTCACATTTTGCTGTTTTGGATTCCTCTTTTCCCTTATGCCCTCCCCTCTCCTCCAAAACAAATACAAACATTTAATTTCACTACATTTCAATTTTTATTTCTTTTAAATGGATGCATGCACTGTAATGCCAAATTTTACTTAACGGAAGTAATTGGTTCCTTTACATTCCCTTCACCGATTTATATTCCAGGTTTTCTTCCCTAGTCGTCTTAAAGTAAGTGTGTGTGTGTGTGTGTCTGTGTCTGTCTGTCTGTCTGTCTGTGCCTTTGTGTCTGTGTTGTTTGTTTGAAAGAGGATACTAAAATGTTCTACACATTGCATTTGGCTAATATGTTTTTATTCATTTTTAATTCACAACTTAGACTAAGACTAACTTCAGTCATCCTTGCCATATCCCTTGTTAACATTTGGGAGTAGAATCTCACACGATGTTACTTGTTACTGTTTTCTGTGACCCAATAAGACTTTCATAACCATCAAAAAAAGTCTTTTGGCATTTGTGAAAGTCAGTAAGCCTTTATGCACACATTGGGCAGGATGGTCAGTAAGACTCACAATTGAAATGGCAGTAGTGACTAAATCAGGAAAGTTCATTAACCTTGACAGATGCTTCCTTTAAGTAAAATTTCAGTGTGCTGTAATATCTTGTTCTTGAGATTTATGCTTGGCTAGAACTGGTCCTTTTATTTTTCAATTATTAAATTCATGATTTTCTGTTCAGTGCTCTTGTTTTAAGGAAAGAAACTGTTTGACACTTCACATGCTCCATTTGTGGTCTTTCTCCCCACAGTGGCTGATCTGTATGTGGAGTATTACCCCATTCAGAGACATCTGGAGTAGGTTCATCTTACCCTCTGAACTCAAAACCCGTTTCCCTTCTGGGTTTCTTTATTATAATGGTAATAGTGACAATTGTCATGGAATGAAAATCTAGGTGTTCCATGTATGGTTTAAAATCAGTCAGAATGTATTAACTATACTTTAAAAAAAAAAAATCAAGGATCAATGAAGGTAAGAAGATTGCCCAGGTCATATAAGCTGTTGGGAAAGGACACACTGGGGTTGAGGACTGACAAGATGGCTCAGCACACTGAAGCACATGGTGGTAAAGAGAACTGACTCCTAACATTGTCCTCTGCCTTAGGCATGCACACAGGCATGCACGTACAGAAGAGTGAAATTCCTTAAAAATCAAATTGAACAATTGCGTCCTGACCCGTGGAACTGGAAGGTCCCTTTCCTTGGTGTCTGAGGCACTCCGGTTGTGCATACTTTGATTCTCTCATTCTACATTTCAAAGATGCTAGCCAATTGCAGAAGCAACTTGTGCTGTCTTCCCAGAGTAGGCTTCCTCCTCCTGGAGCTTAGAATACAACATTTCTGTTTGTTTCCTTTTTTCCTTGGTGTTAAGGACAAGTTCTTGTATATCCTATGCTGGTCTGGAACTTATAGCTGTGCATGACCTTGAATGTAGGATCACATGCCTCTACTCCCAAGTACTAGAAATATAGACATGTAATCCCAGTGGTAGAATACTTGCTAGCATGGGGAAGACCCTGGATTAGCTCCCCAGCATTGCAGGGTAGCAAACTACCACACTTGGCTTCCTGTGTGAGAGATCAACCCCAGGACTACAGGCTAGGCAAGCACTCTGCCCCCTGAGCTACAACCTCAGCTAGGCCTAGAACTCAAATCTTATTTGCATTTCTGCCAAGTATTGAGCATTTTATTTTCTTTATTTGTATTTTATACTATTATAGCCCTATATGTTTTTGTTTGGGCTCAGAAAAAGAACTGGTTTTTAATCTTAGGGACCCAGTACTTTCAGTGTTTGCCATCCTGTGCTGATATTACCAATAAACAAATATATTTATTCTGTATTGTACTACACTTTTAAACAATTTTTGAAAAGGATATGCTAGTGTTTCTATAAGAAATTTTACATGATTTAAGGTATTTTAAGAAAATGTATGACTTAATTTTTTTAAAAGATACTTTAGTGTTTCTTAAAGACAAAGACATGGTATAGAATATAACAAAGGTTGTATTTAGAAGACTGTATGTCTACTTTATGCCAGTGTTACCATCAAAGCTGTCCCTCCCAGGCGTTGTGGACTGTGTCTCTGATTCAGCATCTGCGACGTGGTGTCAGAAAGACTGTTATAATTCTGGTCTACGTGGCAAATTCAAGGCCAGCCAGCCTGAGCACCATAACTAAGAATTATGGTTGTAGGTCAGTGGTAGTGCACTTGCCTAGCACGGGAAAAGTCCTGCTTAGATCCCCAAAACTGCGCCAGTTCAAACTGTAACTGAATAGCAAATTAGTAGCCACTTTTCTGCAAATTATTTAATATTTCTGATACTCTCCTTACATGGTTATATTCATCACTGTTAACTTAGATCTGAAGTTTGCTTTGATTCATATTATATCACTGATGAAATCTAAAAGACAAGAATTATTCAAAGCATTAATTTACATCTGATCTATTCTTGAAGGGCAAAGTAAATCAAATGGCTTCATTTTCATTTAAACTATATTTAGTTGCTTCTTCTTAAGAGTCTTAATTTGAGTGATGTAGTCTGTTGTCCATGTCTGTCAGTTCCATATCCATGAATGAAATTAACTTTAATCAAAAATATCAGAAAAATTCTGATTCTTGACTGAACATGTGCTTTTTTTCTTGTTATTTTAACCTGCACAATACAATGCAGCAACTATTTGCATTTATGTATTACATTGTTTGAATTATTGTATATAATTTAGGAATGACTTAAATTGTATAAAGAAAAACATGCACATTTATATACGACTACTTTGCCCTTTACATAAATGTACACAGATCTTGATATCCATGAGGATTCTGGAGCCAATCCCCCACAGATGTCAAGAAATAACATAAATGTATAATCTTTCTTCTTTGGTTCCATATTTTAAAGAAGCATACTTAATTTTTTTATAAAAATTATTTTTTAAATATAATCAATAACTTAAAATTACAAAATGTAAATTTTATGTTCCAGATGCGTAACTGTTGTTAATGAACTTATAGCCTATAAAATGCTGTTTTCCAGTGTCAAGTCACAAACTGTGTTTGTCCTTTTCTACAGAACACTCCTCTGCCACCTTCAGCAGCTGTACAAGTGCAGGGCCAGCCTAACAGTTCTCAGCCTTCTCCACTCAGTGCATCCAGTCAGCATGCAGATCCCGTGAGAAAACCTGGGCAGAACTTCATGTGTCTATGGCAGTCTTGTAAAAAGTAAATGACTGTTTTATTTGTTATACAAAAGTGTTATTTGTTTTAGAGTACTTTCATATTTACATTCCTATCTTATATAGTTTATAATTTCTTTTTCTGAAACCAGTAACTTTTAATGAAAAGTCTTTTGTGTTGCTAATTACACTTAGATGGAACAAGTGGCATGCTTCAGCTCAAAGATGTGTGTCAGTGGTCAGAAGAACTCTACTGTTCAATGCTAGTAAGAAATGTGTCTGAGCGTTAATTTGGGGAAAAAAATGAGTTAATAACCTGATTTTAAGTCAGGCATAGTGGTACAACTTTTAATTTTAGCACTCAAAAAGCAGAAACAGATGAATGTCTTGAGTTTAATGCCAACCTGTTCTACATAGCAAGTTCCAGGTCAACCAAGGCTGCATAATAAAACCCTATCTCATTTTGGGGGAAAAAAAAAGCCATTATACACCGAAGTGTTTAGTCATTAGTACTTGTAATCCCAGCACTTAGGGGGCTGAGGCAATAGGATTACCATAGTTTTGAGGCCAGCCTGTGTTCACTGTAAGATGGATCTCAAAGAAAAGAAAAACCAGCCAGGCGGTGGTGTCTTTAATCCCAGCACTTGGAAGGCAGAAGCAGGTGGATCTCTGTGAGTTCAAGGCCAGCCTGGTCTATAAGAGATAGTTCCAGGACAGGCACCAAAGCTACAGAGAAACCCTGTCTTGAAAAACAAAAATAAAAAAAAGAAAAGAAAAACCAAATTTGATTATGTGTTTTTTGGTTTAGTTTGATTTGGTTTCAGAGAAACCCTGTCTTGAAAAACAAAAATAAAAAAAGAAAAACCAAATTTGATCATGTGTTTTTTGGTTTCGTTTGATTAGGTTTTCGTGTTTGTTTGTTTGTTTTCAAGACAGAGTTTCTCTGTGGCTTTGGAGCCTGTCCTGGAAAACTCTTTATATCAGACTGGCCTTAAAATCACAGAGATCCTCTTGCTTCTGCCTCCTGAGTACTGAGGTTAAAGGCATGTGTCACCACCGCTGGGCTGATTATGTGTTTTGTAAAGTAACATAGTAACAAATGTAAATTTTCTGGAAAAGCTTAGAAGTAATATGATTTAGGAAATGAATTTTGTCTTTAATTTTGAGTATCATTTGAAGTCGTACCATTTCACATTTAGTGACAAATATTAACAGCAAATAGGACTGAACTTACTGTGTGTGTGTGTGTGTGTGTGTGTGTGCGTGCATGTGTATGTGCATGTATGGTACATATGTGTACACAGTACATGTGTGGTACATATGTGTGAACCAGGAGCTCACCATGTTGGTTACGCTGACTGGCCAGAAAGCCCTTCAGGTCCACATGTGTGGGCACTCTTGAGTGCTGATATTTCAGACCTCCTTTCCTTTGTGCAGCAAGCACTTTGCTCACTGAGCTATCTTCTAGCCCCAGGACTGAACTCCCTCTGTTCCTTTAGTGGTGCTGGGTTTGGAAGGTAGGTCTTTGCGTGTGCTGAGAAAGAGCTGGAACTTAGTTAAAGCATTCTTAGACTTGAAAGAAACCTTAAGATGCTGGTTAAAATTGTTTCTTTCCATCAGAAGAGCTGAGCCAAGCAAGACATTTTGCCTTGAGTAAGTAGTTTGAGAACTTTAAGCATCGGGCACTTACTTTAATAGGCAAAGTAGTTTTTCATTTCATAGAGAATAGGCATTCCATTTTTGTTGTTGTTGTTATTTGTTTGTTTTTGGTTTTTCGAGACAGGGTTTCACCGTAGCTTTGGAGCCTGTCCTGGAACTAACTCTTGTAGAACAGGTTGGCCTCGAACACAGAGATCCACTTGCCTCTGCCTTCTGAGTGCTGGGATTAAAGGCATGGGCCACCGCTGCTCAGCCAAGATTCCATTTTCATAGCTCAAAATTTTTTATTAGCTCTTTTTATTTATTAGAGATAATTGTGTTTTGTTAATTTCATAAGATCATGAGCTAACTATCTCCATAGCCTGGTGATTATTAATAGCATCCAAAACCAGTGTTATCAAGCTTAAATCTCAACCCAGCAGTGGTGCATAATACCAATTTAATGTGTCCTGACCAGTAGTGGTTGTTGTTGTTGTTTGTTTGTTTTCTTTTCAATGAAAAAAATAAAACACAAATTCATCGTGTTAGTAAGGGTAGGAATTGTTTTTACTCCTGTATGTATGTGTACTTGATCATGACATAAGTCCCAGAGAAACTCTTCAGATTGTCTGCTTACTTCTTTAATTCAGGGAAACTCACCATATTTCTTTGTCTGTCTCTTTTTGCTGTTATAGAGATGGGACTTTTGCTGTTATAGAGATGGGACTTGGGGCCTTGTACTTGTTAAACAAGGGCTCTGCCACTTGGCTATACCTTCAGAACCTGCTTTCATTATTATTACTATTGGAATTGTTATTATTTTAGCTTATGTAGTAAGCTAATTTAACACTTTGTTCACTAGTGTCTACTTTATATCTATTTATTATGAATTTTTTATTTTCTTTTTCTGTGTTCTCTGGTAAAGAATAGCTGACAAAGTAGGTAGTCTATTAAAGCTGTTTGTGGACTTTTTTTTAAGGATTTAAGAGTAGGATTGGGAGGGCTACTGATTTTTTTTTTTTTTTGAGTTGATCTTGTATCCTGCCGCATTACTGAAGCGGTTTATCAGTTGTAGGAGATCCCTCATAGAGTTTTTGGGCTCACTTATCTATACTATCATATCATCTGCAAATTGCAAAAGATTGACTTCTTCCTTTCCAGTTTGTATCCCCTTGATCTCCTTTTGTTGTCTTATTGTTCTAACTAGAACTTCGAGTACTGTGTTGAATAGATACGGAGATAGTGGACAGCCTTGTCTTGTTTCTGATTTTATTGGAATCACTTTGAGTTTCTCTCCATTTAATTTGATGTTGGCTGTTGGCTTGCTGTATATTGTCTTTATTATGTTTAGATATGTTCCTTGTATCCCTGATCTCTCCAAGACCTTTATCATGAAGGGATATGGAATTTTGTCGAAGGCTTCTTCAGCATCTAATGAGATGATCACGCGGTTTTTTGTCTTTCAGTTTATTCGTATGGTGGATTCCTCATCCTGCATGTCTGGGATGAAGCCAACTTGATCATGGTGGATGATTTTTTTTTTTATGTTTAAGTCTTGGATTCGGTTTGCCAGTATTTTATTGAGTATTTTGCACCAATGTTCATGAGGGAGATTGGTCTGTAATTCTCTTTCTATGTTTAATCTTTGTGTTGTTTCAGTATCAGGGTAACTATAGCCCCATGAAAAGAGTTTGGCAACGTTCCTTCTGTTTATGTTGATTGAGGAGTATTGGTATTAGCTCTTCTTTGAGGAAGGTTCTGGTAGAATTCTGCATAAAAACCATTGGTGTCTGGGCCTTTCTTTTTGTAGGGAGGCTATTGATGACTGCTTTTATTTCCTTACATGTTATAGGTCTATTTAAATTGTTCATCTAGTCTTGATTTAAATCTGGTATGTGGCACCTATCCAGAAAATTTGTTCATTTCTTTTAGATTTTCCAATTTTGTGGAATACGGGTTTTGTAGTGAATGAGGGGAGCGGGCCCTGCTTTTTGTCCAGCCCAGCTCCCGCAC
>LOEQ01000333.1:297116-307367 GCA_001685075.1 Bramus lutescens | reverse complement strand
GTTGTCTGTCTGTGCAGTTAACATTGTCTGTCTGATCAATTTAGGCAGCCAGCTGTAGGGGGCACAGGCTCAGCTCCTAGAGCACAGAAGGCCATTGCCAGTCACCCCAGCGCAGCACTCATGGCTCTTAGGAGAGGCTCAAGGAACCTTGTCTTCCGGGACTTTACAGTAAGTGCTCCTTGAAACCCTTATCTGTAAAGGTGTGGCCCTGTGGATTTAGATCTTTATTCTTTTTTTTTTATATTCTCCATTCTTTTTAAGGATGAAAAAGAGGGACCAATAACTAAACACATCCGACTAACAGCTGCCTTAATATTAAAAAATATTGGTAAATATTCGGAGTGTGGGCGCAGGTGAGTAATCTGTTTCATATTCAAAGCAAACTTACTGTATTTATGTGAGTTGATGATATTACATGTCTCTTATTTGCTATTTTTCTAATTGATTTGTGAATGTGTCCAAAAGCTTATGGTAAGGTCAGGCTATCATGGTCTCTCCAAAGCCAAAAATAAAGTGGAAACTGCAGAAAACAAGCCTTTAACTTATTTTATTGTCAATTTTCTTCCTGGCTACAGCATTTACAGAAGAAAAAAAAGTTCTGAGGACAAAACCTGAGTGCTTATTGGGGAAAAGAGGGAATTGGCCATTTGCATCACGTGAAATCCATTCAGTTTCATTTGACAGCTGGCATTTTTAATAAGCCTATCAAAGCCGTGAATATTAGGATCACTGTAATACTTTTGATGTTTTATAATTACTTTCTAATGGACTTAAGCAAGAGCATGATCTGTAGATAAATTTTTAAGTAGAAATGACTCTTTATCCTTGCAAGAATATGTCCTGCTATATTCCTCTAAAAGCAGTGGTTCTCAGCCTTCCTAATGCTGCAACCCTTAAATTCAATTCCTCATATTGTGGTGACCCAACCATAAAATTATTTCATTGCTATTATGAGTCATAATACTGCTCTGCAGGGTTTCTCCTCAGCTCATCTTATTGCTACTCTTCCCATATCCTCAACTGAGCAGCCTAGAAGCTGTCAGGGTACCTCTTACTAAATAGGCCTATCTCCTACAAAAGCCTTCTATCTACAGTCAATCAAATTGTTTTAGGTATTATAATATTTAAAGTAGATTTTCAAAGAATAAGAATTGTGGAATTGCAAAAGAAGATATTTGTACTGTATCAGCTCTTTAAATTTTTGTGATAATATTTTGAAATTAAAACATAACTGCATCATTTCTCTCCTTCCATTTCTTCCCTCCAACTCCTCCATGTCTTTTCTTGTCCTGTTCCCTCCCACATTCCTGACCTCATTTTCTGTAATTGCTATACAACACTCAACACACACATAGTATTGTTACTTGTGTATGTATGATTTCAGGGCTAATGACTTGGCACTAGATAACCGATTAAGGGGGTTCATTCCTGGGGAAGACTATTTCCTCTCTCAACAAGCAGTCTATGGTTGCCTATAGTTCTTTGTCTGTGGATAGAGCACACTAGACTCTCTATTGTTACTGTACTTGTTGAGGTCTTGTTTAGGCAGCCATGTTGTTGGCCTTCATCAATAACGCTTCCCTGTCATTTCTTGGAGACACAGTCTCACAGCAAATTTCCCGTTCCTTTGCCTCTAAAATTGTTCTGCTGTTCTTAGTGATTCCTGAGCTAGAGCTACATCTATCTATGGGTGTGAACATTTAGAGTGTAATTAGAAATTATTCAGATCTAATAGAGTTGTAGTAATAGGTTCTCTTCTAAGGTTTATGCCCCCGTAGCCCTAGGTAGTTTCTAGCACCAGGCGTGGTTTTCTCCTCTTGAGCAGGCCTTAAGTCCAATGCTGTACCCTTAGGAATATCTGGTTGTCCTTGTGATTTATAGACTATCTTGCCATGCTGGCCATTATTGTGTTTGATAGGCTTCAAAGCCATGTAGGCCTGCCTATTAGTTGCTTCTCTCCCTTGGAAGCTTACAGAGTACCTTCCAGTGCTATAGAAGTTAGTCCTAGGGAAGACACTTTTAGGTCAGATCCAATTCAGGTCCTCATGTCTAATCAAAATCCCCATGTCATTCTTCACAGAAACAGAAAAAAACTATCCTGAAATTTATGTGCAATCATAATAAAGCCTGGATAGCCAAAGGAAACGTGAGAAGAGCAATACTAGAGGAGTTATAATTTCAGAATATACTACTGAGTAATAAAACCAGAACCAGTGTATAATGGTACTGGCATACATGTAGACCAAGGGAACAAATAGAAGATCCACATATGAGTACACATAACTACAGACATCTAATATTTGACAAATCTGCCAAAAACATACACTGGAATAAAGAACGCATCTGTAAAACAGTACTGGGGAAGCTAGCACTCCACGTGCAGAAAAAGGAAACAGACCCGCATCTATCACCTTGCACAAAACCTGAACCTGGAACACTGGAAGTGCCAGAATAATGACTAGACGGTAATCTGCAGATACAGGTGTAGAAAAGGTCTTTTTGAATAGAATCCCATATGCTCAAGAATTAAGGCCAACAATTGACAAGTGGGTCCTCATAAAACCAAAAGGCTTCTTCACAGCTAAAGAAACAACCAATCGAGTTAAAGAAGCCACAGAAGTAGGAGAGAATCTTTTCCAGGTATACAAAGATCAAACAAAATGACAGCAAATGCTGGAGAAGATGTGGGGGAAAGGGAACCCTCAGTCACTGTTGCTCAGATTGCAAACTGGTAAGGCCTTCTGGAGATGAGTGTGGAAAATTCAAAAAAGCCAAAAATAAATACCATAGCACCCAGCTCTACCATTCTTGGTATATGGTACCATTCTTGGGCATATGCCCAGAGAACCACACGTTCTGCTCCACAAACACTTGCTCTGCCATGTGCCTTGCCTCTCCATTCACGTAGTTAGGAAACATAAACAACCTAAATGCCCTTCCGCTGACCAGTAGGTAACGAATGTGGGGTTCACTGTGGAATAGTACTAAACTGTAAAGAAAAATGAAATTAGTGGATAGACAGAACAAGAAAATATAGTGAATGAAATCACACAGACCTGGTAAGACAAATACTGCAAGAATAATTTTTTGTTAATGTGCAACATGAAAAGTATCAAATTAGTTTTGTTGGAGGTAGTGTTTGGTTTGGGTATTAGAGGTTGAACATTCATAATATTTAAGTAATGATTTTGTTATTGTTGTTGTTTGTTGTTTTGTTTGTTTTCGAGACAGGGTTTCTCTGTAGCTTTGAAACCTGTCCTGGAACTCTCTCTGTAGACCAGGCTGGCCTTGAATTCACAGAGATCTGCCTGCCTCTGCCTCCTGAGTGCTGAGATTAAAGGGGTGTGCCACCACCCAGCTAAATAATGACTTTTTTAATGTTAAGGCTTACCTGGCTCTGTCAGAAGACCAGTGTCTTCTGTGTGTTCTTCCTCCTTCCCCACTTTCCTTCTCACCCTCAATTTTTTCATTGTAGCCTGCTTTGCAGCCACAGAAAATCTAATGCACGTTCCCCTTCACATTAGACTGTCTTCGCCTCTGCACATCTGTTGCAGGTTCTGCTGTTCTTCCTGTTAGTGTGTCTGCTATCTCTGTCTGTGCAGATGAGCACTGCTTTCTATAGCCTTTTTTTTTTTNTTTTTTTTTTTTCATGTGTATGGGAGTTTTGTTTGCAGGTATCTCTCTGCACTGTATGTGTGCAGTAAGTACCCACAGAGGCCAAAAGAGGGTGTTGTGTCCTCTGGAATTGGAGTTATAGTGGTTGAGAGCCACCATGTGGGTGCCGGGAATTAAACCCAGGTCCTCTGGAAAAGCAGCCAGTGCTCTTCACTGAGCCTGCCCTGCATTCCCTGTAGCCTTTCTTATATTGCATTTCATTCCCCACTGGTTTATTATTGTTCTGTTTCTCTAAGCTGTCTGTCTTTGGATTTTTAATCACTGTTCTCTAAGCAGTTTGAATGTTCAGACTGTACCCGTTCCAGCGTGAACATTAGAATACTGCCCAAACACAGCTTAGGAAATCTACATCCGGGCTTCCTACCTCCATTCCTGATGTCTTCCTCTGGCCCTGTTCAGATAACTCTGTTCTTTCTGCTGCAAGTGGAGCTCTTTGAAGGTGGAGATTGGGTGTTTATTTAAATTGTTGCTTTTTGGTGACAGTCATTCAGTAAGTATGTGATAGACAGAAGGAAGGGGAACTGGAAAGTTCCTTTCCTGCCAGAGATCTGATTGGAATTTGTGTAATGGTTAGAGTTCCCAAAATAACTTTTCCTTAGGGCTGTTCCTTCATGGAAACTGGTTGCATGCTTGGGCTTGTATGGCAAAGCCCATTTCTCTGACTATAAGTCACAGACCGAGAAGTTATTACTTTGCCCTGTTCGCTTCTGGTTGACTTCTTGTTTTGCATGTAGACTGTTGTCATGCAAATGTATTCTGGAATGTCAGTTCTTAGGGTCTCGGAATATTGGCTTCCTACAAATGCAAGCCACCATCAGGCAAGACTACGAAGGGTATTAGGAGGTTGCAAGTTTGAAGTCAGCCTAGGATGCATGGTGAGACCTTGTCTCACAGCAGCCCACCAAGTTCTTCACATACAGCCCATCTTTACTGTGTCCTTCCCGTGAGCATTTCCTGTGCTGGACCTTTCTGTGTCTGAAATCCCAGTACATGAGGAGAATGTAAGGAATCTCTTTACTAATGAAATACTACTAAAACATATTTCTATTCTTAATAAGAACATTTAGGTTAAGAGGTAGATGTTAGTTTACCTTTACTTCAACATAGAGTACCCTGCACATGGAAAATGGTAGGTGTATGCGGGTATTTTTGTTTTAATGTCAGGATCTGATAGTTTGAATGATGCATTTTATCCCTTCTCATTGAGTTTCAGCTCTGGTGAAGTCTCAAAATCTGTTTCCTTTTGATAACTGAATAATACTTAGATCTTATTTGAAAATCAACTAATGCTTTCTAAGTGCTTTTTAAATTTTATGTGTATGGGGGTTTTCCTTCACACACACACACACGTTCACCACATGCATGCCTGGTACCAGTGGAGGTCAATAAAAAGTATCAGGTCCCCTGGAACTGGAGATGGCTGAGAGCTACCATGTGTGTCCTGGGAACCAAATTTGGATCCTTTGAGAGAGCAAGAAATGCTGTAACCACTGAGCCATCTCTGCTGTCCCCAGATAGTCCTTTTGATTAAATACATTAATCATGAGCAATCCCAAAGGGAAATTAAGAAAGTATCACATTTATAACAACATCAAAAGAACAAAACACTTAGGAACTAGCTAAATCAGGAAGTTTATATGTTGAAAATAATAAAAGATTGCTGAGAATTTAAAGGATACATGAATAAATGGGATGATAGCCCATGTTCAGTGGGTCAAAGATCAGATGCCAATATAGGCACTGGAGAAATAGTGCTTAAAAGAATGTCTGCTCTTCCAGAGGATCTGGGTTGACTTCTCAGCATCTATATGGCAGCTCACAACTCCAGTTCCAAGAGCTTCAGTGCTCTCTTCTGGCACACATGTGCCACACAGACATTCATGCAGGCAAAACACACATATATATATATATATATATACACACACACACATACATACATACATACATACATACACACACACATATACGTGTGTATATATATAAATTTTTTAAAGATTTCCCCTATCAAAGTGCAGTTTTTGTGGAAATAGATTAATCCATCCTGAAAGGGACTCAAAAAGGTAAAAATAATCTTGAAAAAGAAGAACAAAGTCAGAATGCTCGTAGGAACTCCATAGTGTTTGAACTTGCTGCACAGACACTATGCCTGTGCTCCTGGAATAAAGCCAGGCAGCCCGAGAGAGCAGAGGAGAGACCCAGAGTGGGCCTTCCCACACACAGCTGGGAGGCCTTGAAGAGGGCTGCCAGTTTCTCAGTCTCAGGCTGTCTCCAGCAAATGATGTTTGGAAAACTAGACTTACATTTGTAAAAGCAATTGAACAGCTGCTATTGCCATATATATCCTAGCTCAAAATAGATCAGTGAGTTGCATAAATGAGCTAAAACTACTAACTAAGTAGAAGCAAACATGAGGCAAAGGCTTCTTGGGCTACTACATTAGACGTGTACACTAGAAGTGGAGCAAACAGAATCTGGACAAACGGGACTTCATGAAACTAAAACTTGCACATCAAAAGACATTGTCAACAGTAAATGGTAAATCATAGAGTAAGAAAATTGTTGAAAAATCACATAGTTGGTAAGGGATCCTTATTGAAACTATATACAAATGTCCTAGCTGCTGTGGAAACCTGCATCAGCTAGCTCTTCAAGGAGAGAGACATCATAGGGTAGACTTAAATTGGGGTGCTGTTGCACCATTAGAAAGGAGAAAGCGCTAATGCAGTAATGCAGGCCGCAGCTGTGAACCTTGAGGAAGTCCTGACTGAGTAACCCAGGCACGTGGAGTCGGTGTCCCAGTTCTGTGTGGTTTCTACCAGAACAAGCACAAATAGACCAATTAAGCCCATGGTTCTCAACCGTGGGTTGCAACATCATTGGCAAACTTCTGTCTCACATTATGATTCATAACAGTAGCAAGATTACAGTGATGAAGTACGTAAAGAGAGTAATTTTATGGTTGGGGTCAGCACACCATGAGGAACTGTGTTAAAGGGTTGCAGCATTAGGAAGGTTGAGAACCACTGAATTAATGTGAGTTGGGAAGTGAGAAATTGATATATAGAATGATCTGTTGTAAAATAAACAAAAGGGCTGCAGATAGTAACAATAGTTACACTACAAGATCAATATACTTGATGTTCTTGAATTGGTTAAGTTCATATTATAATTTTTTTTATAAAAATGAAAAAAGGTAGTAACATAACAAAACAGATTGGAAAAAATGGGAAATGACAGCTAATGAGCTTGGGTTCTGTTTGGGGCGCACAAAATACTCAAAAGTGATTGTAGCCATGCTTGCACCATTACCAATGGATTGTTTTAAGCATGTGTGATGGTAAACCACATGTCAGAAGAACTGTGGAATCCCAAGGCATTGTAGAGCTTCCAAGAGCAGTCCCATGCCTCCTCGCCTCTGCCTTAGTAGCTTTCATGAATTTAAGCAGATTCTTCTGGTATTTTCCTAATGTTTATTAAGAATATGCCTGTGGAGCTGTGTATTTGTGGTACAGGCCTTTAATCCCAGAACTCCGGAGGCAGAGGCAGGCGGATCTATGAGTACAAGGCCAGCCTGAGTCTACAGAACAAGTTCCAGTACAGCCAGGGCTACACAGAGAAACCCTGTCTTTTGTCTAGATGTGAAATGCTTATTTGGAAAAATATTTTGCTTCAGGTCTTCCCCAGCTGTGCTGTTAGGGTTCAGAGGCATTCTAGGTCACATTTCTTTGCATGTGATCTGTTTTTCCACTCCGAAGTCTAGCATATTTCTGGCTTTCTAAAATATAGTGACTGTGGTATCTTATAGGTTGTTTTAACTGTTACCAGAACAATTGTCCATATTAATGAGGTGTTCTGTGATGCTTTGATACACACATGCACATTGTATAATGTGTAAAGCCCGTCTTCATTCTTTTATCTTTTTGTTTTGGTTTTTTTTCTTTTTTTGTGGTAAAAGCGTTCAGATTCCTTTCTTCTGTCACTTTGAAATCTACAGTAGTCCACCTTACATTCCATACAGTCGCACCGGAACCTCTGGCTCCAAACAGTGCCTTAGTACTCACTGATCAACCTTTCCCCAGTTTTCCTCCCCATCCCCTCCTTAGACCCCGCTAAGTACCATCTACTCAATTTGATTAAGATCAGCCTTTCTATGCATAAGGTCATGTAGTCTTTTCTTTCTGTGCCTAGTGACTTTTCATGCTGCATGGTGAACAGCAGTGAACTGTAGACACACTTGGTAGGATGTTTGTTTTCATGGCTGATTAACATTTCATTTATGTGTGGACCATGTTGCCGTGTTCGTTCATTAGTTGATGAACACTTCAGATGTTTCCAGTTCTTGCTCTTATGAATGGTACTGCAGTAAAATGGCAGTGATTTAATTTTGTTAGCTTTTCATTAGTATGGATATACAGAGTGAGTTGTAAGCCAGTGCCAGGGCTACACAATGATACCCTNGAGGAAAGGGAAGGGAGGAAGACAAGAAAAAGATTGCTTTTGGAACTGTGAGTGTAGCTGGAGAGATTGCTCAGCAGTTTAAGAGCACTGGTTGCTCTTCCAAACGACCTAGGTTCAACTCCCATCACCCACATGGCAACTCACATTGGTCTGTAACTACAGTTCTAGTGGATCCAACACCCTCACACAGACATGCAAGTAAGACACCAATACACATAAAAACAAGTAATTCTAAAGAACTGTCATGAATAGGTCATGTGACAGGAGGCTGCTCATCCTATGACTGTATTTCCTCCAGCTCAGGCCCACCAGCCAACTCTTGCACACACATAGCCCCAGTGATGTATCAGAGTATTAGTACATTGATGGATAATAGATGAAGTCAAAAATTGCTTTCCCAAAGCTCAGTCCCTGCACAGAATAGCCTTTAGCACACCACTTGACATCTAGACAAGAGTTGCCTTTTCTGGTTTTTTTTGAGGTATCTGTACTGTTTTCCTGGGCATCTGCTGATTAACAGTCCCACCGGCAGTGCACATAGCTTTACTTTTGATAATAAAATAGCTATTGCTGTTGAGTGGGGCAGTATCATTTCCTTTTGCATTTCTCTGGTGACTGATACTAGGCCATATAGCTCTCAACAATTTTTAATGTCTGTTTATAAAGAAATGTGGGTGGTTGGCATTTTGAGGTTGAGATTTTGCTGTCCCTTAGATGCCCTGGCTGTTCCTCTGTCAGATGCATGCTCTACAGGTAGCTCCTCCGTGTTCTCTCACCCTCATAGTCATTTCCGTTGCTGAGCAGAGATTTTCTCCTAGAGCATTGCCTGTTCCATGACCGAGGGTATGCCTTTGTATTTTCTCGGGACAGTTTCATATCTCATAGCTGTCTTGTCCATTTTGCGTTTATTGTTTTCATTGGTGCAGGATTACTTGTGGACCAACCCTCACTTGTTTTCTCCAGTGTCTGCATCTTCTTCAGCTGGCTACAGATGCACAAGGGATTTGGTGCACTGTTGCGTCTGGGATTTTCTGCCAGTCCCATGCTGGTCTGGGTTCCCTAGGTCTGGCTGCTTATTTCACTGAGCCCTTCAGTTGAATGGATGTATTGAGTATGGATTCATATACTTTGATAATGACAAGTTTTCATGTTTTCTGTTTTTATTTCTTTGGGCTTTCATTTTTTTTCTAATCTCTTCAGGAAATCTTTTTTACTTAATCCTCAAACCTGTGGGGTTTTCACTGTTCCTTGAGGGCCTTAGTTGTTCCCAGCTGCAGTTTTATGACGTCCTGACAAGGTTGAGTTTGGTGGCTGAGGATGCTAATGCTTGTATTGTTCAATTTTTTCCTGATCTTTTGTATACTTATTCTTTCCTCAAATGTTTGAGTACTTTAGGGATTCCTTTATATTTTAAGAATAAAATCCCTAAATCAGGCATGACGATGGACACCTGTCGCAGAAGGATGGGTCACGGGCTAGATGGAGGTCAGTGTGGACCTCATTGCAAGACCGTTTCAAAATACAGGAAAGGAAGAATGTGAGAGCGGGCAGTTCTGGCTTGCAGTTGCCATCTGTAGGTGATCTTGGTGTGCTAGCTTGTTCATTAGCAGTCCCCAGTGTCAGTTCTGTAAAGAGGGATTTTGTTTTTTTCTCTCCATGGAAAATGCCTCTAATTCTCTCACCTTTTGTAGGTAAGCAGTTTTAAAGACAGTTAAAATGAGGGTTTGCATTTGGAAATGAGGTTGAAAGGGGTCCTCAATTGTCTCTTAATTCTATTTTCCACTCTAATTAATTCTCCTCCCCATCTCCAACAATGCCCATGTCTAAAACCTAAGCCTTTCTGTTTTGTTTCTCAAGACAGATTTCTTTTTTTATAATTTTTTTATTGATATTTATTGAGCTCTACATTTTTCTCTGCTCCCCTCCCTGCCTCTCCCCTCCCTCCTTCATCCCTCCCCCAAGGTCCTCATGCTCCCAATTTACTCAGGAGATCTTGTCTTTTTCTGTTTTCTACTTCCCATGTAGATTTGATCTACCTAAATCTCTCTTGGTGTCTGCATTGTTGTCTAAGTTCTCTGGGATTGTGGTTTGTAGGTTGGCTTTCTTTGCTTTATGTTT
>LOEQ01000333.1:275246-286373 GCA_001685075.1 Bramus lutescens | reverse complement strand
AGCCGTGCAGGAGCTGGGCTGGATGAAAAGCAGGCCTGCTCCCCTTTCACTACAAGTAATAACTCAATTTTCAAAAATTATATATTTATAATTTTTGAATGTTTAGCAAAAATGACTGAATAACCAATTCTTCAAGAAATTACTCATAAATAACGTAAATATTTAGGTATAAAAATTTATCTTTAAAAACATTTCCCTATTAACATCTTTAGGTTGTTTTGTGTCTTGTTTTTGAGAGTGCTTTGTAAGCCAGGCTAGCCTCAAACTCAGCTGATGATCTCTAGTTCCAGATCATCCTTCCTCTACCTCCCAAATCCTGGATTATAAGTTACATGCCATATACCTGGGTAAAACATCTTTAAGTTAGTTGTTACACTCCACTAATTTACTTTATCTACATTTGTAAAAAACACTTAAGTTGGGCATGGTGGCCTTTAGTCCCAGCACTCAGGAGACAGAAGCAGGACCTTTGAGTGTGAGGCCAACCTGTTTAAGCCTAGCCAGGACTACATGGTAAGACCCTGTCTCCAAAAACAAAACATCAAACAAACAAATATCCAATAGTAAGGGACTGTTTTAAGAGTACATCTGTGTAATAGAATACTATGCAGTCACCAAAAGTCATGCTGTAAAATTAATTTTTATTAAAATGGAATATTCTCAGTACATGAATTGAAAAGAACGGATTATAACATAGCAATGTGCATTGTAGCCAGCCTTGAAAGAGGTTAACTTTGGTAGAATTACAGATGATTTTTCCTTTTGTTTCCAGTCTCTTCTATCTTTAGAAATTACTAAAGGTTTTAAATTTCCTAAAGTGATTATATTTAGGAAAACTACTATTAAAATATATGCTTATAGCTAACTCTGACTTTATTGCCTGGCTATTAATGTAATCATGATACTTATTACTTTGGTAAAAATCCAAGAAATAATTCAACATATTTGGAAATGGGTTAAATGATATAAAATTCATCATTTCCCAGAAAACTTAATAAAATTTTGACACTACTTTGTTTAGCAAAAGAATTTATTAGGCTATATTACAGAGCACAATCTGGTTTAGAGTGTTGTTTCCGCAGACAGCACTGCAACTCACACTGCAATGCTCAAGACTTAGGCAGCCACTATGCTTCTGAGGCCACATGTCTTTGGATGGAACAGTCAGCAGTACACACCATGGCCATTTAAAGGCAGATAATGGAGAAGACGTGGTGGTCGTTACCAGAACAGCAACAAATACAAAACTTTTGGAATGTTAAAATAATGAGTAACTACTATTGGGCATTTCTACAACTTGAAACATGGATCAATGTGACTAGCAAGTTAAAGGGCCCACGGTTCCAAAGGTCAAGTCAAGATTGAGTCATGATCAAGAGGAACCTGCAGCTTAACTGTGTTAAGCTCATCATACACATGCAAAACTAATGTGAATTTAAGAAAAAAGGAAAAGAAAAACCAAGAATGTAAAAATGTTATTTCTTAACTCAAAGCATGCATTTGCTAACTCATTCTTTAAAATTTTGTATTTTAATCCAGTTAGAATATATTCTAGTATTAGAATATATTGGAATAGTAAACATTCACTATTTTAAAGCGCTCTAACCAGTGCCCTATGGAACACACACCTGTTAATTTCAAGAACAGTGGAGTTCTCCCAAAGACGTAAGACCTTAACACTTCACCACATCACCTACCTTTTCTTCTAAGCTTTTAAACTTGTTTGCAAGACCTAAACTGTATAAGCAGATTTTACAGCGTTCTTTACTTCCCAGGAGTCAGTGAAAACAATGCAGGGAAGCACACGGCACACCATTAGTCAGCAAAGAAACAGCAATCTGCCGCAAATGTCAAAGCAGGATCAGAGTTCCACACCTGCTTTATGGGATTCTGAACTGAAATGAGTACAGTGTGCCACTGGTATATGAAACTATCTCCAAACTTCTTCTGCCATCAAAATCTAAACACAAATTAATTAAAAATATCTGTAAAATACTGTATCATAAATGCCCAGAAATATAAAAATGAAGATCAAAGCTTTTCGGAAATATATATAGGACTGTAATCACAACCTAACAAAACTTACTATCTATCTAGTGCAATCACTCTGGGGTTGAAATCTCAGAATGGTTCTGCCTACCAAAACTAGAGAGGAAGCACTCTGCGGAGCTGAGAGTCAGGTACCTGCACTCACAGAACACTGCCCCTATGAGCAGGGAGTGGTAGGCCTCACTGAGCGTGTGTTCACCTTGATATATCACCATGCTATGGGACATCTTTTCAGATAAAAAATGTCCTCAAAATTTTAAGTGGAATCAAAGTTTATCATAGAATTAATTTTTCTTTCTAGATGGCAATGAAAATAACAGTGCCAAAGCACTCTGAACTTCCCTTTCATAAACATACCCAATGCTATAAAAAACAAAAATTAAAAACCCCAAAACCTCTTGTCCCTGATATCCTAAGCAAAGACATCATTATTTAATTTTTCTCTCCTTCTGTCAGAGACAACAACACCTAGAATTATGCAGCATGGCTTACCAGATTAACACTCCCCACACTGTAAGCACTAGGGACTTCTGAGGTGTGAGGGTGTGAGAAGAACTGCACTATGAGTGGACAGTTGACCAACAGCCTGAAGCCAGAGAAGCAGGTCAAGTATTCTTAGTCCCAAAAAAGGAAGGTCGCTACCTCTGAGCAATTCTCCAACTGGCACAAATAATTTACCATCACTGATAGACAGAAGATAAAATGAAAGAACAAAGTTTTTAAAAGCTAGCTTTCTCTCGTATTGGTCTTCTAAATTCAACAAAGCTTTGATCTGGCAAAGTTGTAATCCAGCAAATCAAACTGCTATTGTTTTTTTCTGGGTGGGAGAGAAGAGCACAAAAGCAATACACACAGTGTGACCTTGAGCTGGTGCCAGCAGGAGAGGAGCACCTGCAGGCTTGAAGCCAAGTCTCATGATGGTCTGCTTTGTTCCTAAGCATTTACTCAGACATGTGCTTCAAAAATACATTAGGGACCTGTAATTGGTATTATTCTATTAAGATCAGAAATATTAGTTGCAATACAATGTTTCAATTTCTACAGTCAGGTGGGGGAGTCATGAAGATCATGTTACTTTTCAGTCTGACAGAATAAATGTACTATACATAGATATATAGATATGTCTACAAGTTTCTGATGTATGCACTCCACTTAAGAAGTTGTACATCTTTCAGTATCCACATTAGAACACATTCCTGATAAAAATGCACATTCCATTACACCCTTAATTTTCCCTTGAATTTATTTTATTTGGGAGAGGGGTTAGATAGAGAAATTGCAGTGCACAGCTATATTTAAAACAAAACATTATATCCTACAATAAAAAAAATAATTTTATCAAAACCAGATTTTGATCACAGTTGTGTATGATTTTTCAGTAAGGGTACACGTTGAATTGCACTTTGCAGATATCTTGACAGTGTCCTTTACAGCGCTCCCCATGTCAGCCTATGTTTTTTTCAGTAGACACGGGTTCTTCCAGAGCTTTCTTCTGGCTCCCCTTCCGTGAATATTTGTACTTGTCTACATAGGCTTTAACCAGATTTGCCACTTTAGTAGAATTGACTTCTCCACTCTTACTATGACAAACCTAAAAGAAAGGGGGGGGAATGTTTTTCACGCTCAATGCCAAATGGATAGTAGTATGAAAACCCAAAAGAGAGCATCCTGCTTCCATGTGCGTACCGAATTCAAACCATTCAAAGGTAAAGGAAGAGATGCAAACAGGATCTAGCATTTGTTAACTACACTTGAGCGTTATTACAGCAGAGGTGGCTAAAATACTCCATGCTGCAGCTACACTTACTTTGTCCACTGCTTTCCGTACGATCTCTTTGTACTCTTCCTTGGTGATGTCTTTATTTTGGTAAAAGGGCTTAATAGCCAATTTTACCTCCTGTGCTGCTTTCTCTTGAATTTGCAATTTCTGATGACAAGAAAATGTGTAATTATTATCTGCCACTTTTAATCTCAAAAACTTTCTAGAAATTTATAAAACTGAAAACAGTATTCTGTGACATTGTGAATAATTTTTCAAATATAAGTATGACAAATACATATTTATTAACATATATCTAACATCTCTAAAAATGATTATGCAATATTACCAGTAACTCATCAAGCAGCAATCCTTCAGATATTAGAATCTGAAAGTTCCAATAATAAATCCCCTCCATCTATCATAAAATCAAAGCTGTCATTTGGTCATCTTTTATTACATACAGAATTATGTAGGTTGCTCTCAACCTTGAACTTGCCTTGTCTGTCTTGGAGCTATCTGCGCTGGCCTCCACTGGAACACTTACTTTGCTTTCTGCCAATTTTACAGCAGCATTAGAGGCCGGGACGTGACTTGACGAAGCATTACCAGAACTTGGTCCCTGAACTGGTCCTGTGCTTCCTGGAGCTGCTGATGGAGCAGGCAAGACCTGTGCAGCCATGGTATTACTTACATGAGAAGCACTGGGAAGGCCCTGTTTTAAAGAGGTTTAACATCTGTCAATGGAATACTGTATTCAAAAGAAATATTTAGGCTGCGTTATCAGGAACAACACTAAAAACAAAAACAAAAAACAAACAAACAAACAAAAACAAAGGAGCTGGGCATGATGGCGACATCCCTCCTTCAATCCCAACACTTAGGAGACAGAGAGATCTCTGTGAGTTTGAGAACAGTCTGGTCTACAGAGCAAGTTCCATGATAGCCAGAGATACACAGAGAAACCTGTCTCAAAGAAACAACAACAAATAAAACAAAATACTTGACGAAGTGATTCGACCTTCTTCCTAAGAGAAGTACCTACTTTAGAAGTGTACAAAGGGCCAGTTGAAGAAAAGTGAACATATTCTTCAACAGAGCTCTTATTTAAGTATATCAAATGTCTTTTAAATTACGTATGTGAGGATGGCAAGATGATTCTGAGTGAAAGTACTTGCCACACAAGCCTGAAGACCTGTGTTCAATCCCTGGAACCCACAAGATTCTCTGACATCCACATGCCTACTGTGGTGTGGCAGGCACTCAAACAAACATACAACAATAAAAAATAAAGTAAGTAAGTACAGGAAAGCTACAGGCACCACGTTTTCAAAGTATCTGCATATTTTTGGCTCCCACAGGAATTTATCTCCTCTTAGCACAGTAAACTCAAGATGAAACTAAAGCAGAGACGGTAATGGACATGTCTTTGTCCAAGGCTTACCCGAGCAGACAGCACAAACCTTATCACAAGTGCTCACTAGTTCCTAACCACCTTGCTCCCAAAAATCATTAAAATTTTAGGGAATTTTTTTAAGAAGTGAACTCAAACCTGATCCTAACTTGAGTTCACTAACTTGACCAAACCAAACAGCAGACAGACAGACAGACAGACAGATAGATAGATAGGTAGACAGACAGACAGACAGACAGACAGGTAGGTAGGTAGACAGACAGACAGATAGATATGCTTGAATGTAAATAATGGCATGCATATAGCCTGCACTTTATAATGTATGTTTCTGGTCAATTTTCCTGTCTGGGGATAGGAAGGGAAATTAACAAAAGGAATAATGATGAATAATTTAGAAATAAGTAAAAATACAACCAAATATAGCACTGTTCGTTCCTAAATGCCAGGAAACCCTTTCTTATCCTATTTGTTAAATGTTTGAATGTTGATTTAACTCAAGCTACTAAGAACATACCTGTATTTGTTTCCCATCTGGTTGGGAAGCGACGTAGCTGACCTGCTGAGATGGTGGGGGAGGGGGTGGTGGTGGTGGTCCCTGAGGTACACTGGCAGGGGCAGCTACCTGCATAAGAGGCACTCCTGTGTGGAGGTGCAGGGGTAGCTGAGGGTGCATGGTGAATGGGTTATGCTGCATATTCAGCAGAGAGGCATGGACACCCACTGGGTACGGGAAGATACTCATGGGCTGGGGCTGAGCATTCATTGGGGGCTGCATCACGTTCATGTGTGGCTGCATCATATTTACAGGTATCTGAGAACCATCAACTTGGTTTGTTTGGTCTTTTAGGTTAGAATCTGTCAAAAGAAAAAAAGCTTTGTTTAAAAAAGAAAATGATGTTATACTTATCATAAACACAGAAGCAAATAGCAACAGGCTCGGTACAACACCAAAAGCTACTTATTTAATCCTGTCCTTTATAAATAATATGTAATCACTCTCTAACAAAAGGAAATGCTCACAATTACTAGTGTAAGTTCACATAACAAACATCAAAGTTAGTACAGAAAGCTCAAAGTAGTAGCTCATGCTTTTTAATGCCAGCACTCAGTTTTTTTTAGTTTTGAGGCCACCCTGGTTCTACTTAGCAAATTCCAGCCAGGGATAAATAATGAGACACTATCTTTAAAAAAATAAAATAAAATAAAGAATTACTAATTCAAACAAATAGTTTAAAAAGATCACATAAATTATAGACATTATAGCAACTGAGTATTTACAGCATTTTCTTTTATTTTTGGAGATTAATGAAATACAAGTTAAATTCGTATAGTAACATTCCAAATTCCTCTAATGCATCTTGTTGTTATGCCTATAATATTTGAAAATGATAAAAATTAAAATATGTATTTCAGACTTTGGTGAAATTTGGTGCTAAAGAAATACTGACTTAGCCAGGCATGGTGGCACATGGCTTTAATTTCAGTAATCAAGAGGCAGAGGTAGGTGGATCTCTGAAATTTTAAGACCAGCCTATCTTACAGTCAGTTCCAGGCCACACACATATATTTGCATATATATAAATAAATAAATGTTTATTTTACTGTGTTTGTATAATTAATAGTGACTTACAATAACTAGAGTTTGGTTTAATAGCATAATTTTAGTACATTGCATTAAGGATCATTTCAACTCAAGCTATTATCTAATATCCTCTTTCTACAAGTTAAACATCAAGAACAAGCAGAGAATGTTACCCTGCTCAGGTGTTTCTTCCTCTTGTCTCATCCACCCGGACTGTGGACCTGAAGAATTCCTCCCGCGCCGGGAATAATAGTTCTGTACATCTGCTGGCAGAGTCTTTCTTACCGCCCAGCTGGATGCAGATGTCCACCCTGACCTGTCTGCAGGTGTACCAAAGGAGAGATCTTGTTCATTTTTCCGCTTAGAGGGCTGCTGCTCCACAGACTTGAAGGAGTCACTCCCTGAGAGGGGTGTACGGCTCTGCCACCTGTTCTCGCTCTGTTCACTGTAGGCAAAATTACCTCTATAACTGCCTTTCCCTCGGCCACCTCGACCACGGTTGGACAGCCAGCCCGGGCCAAAGTTTTTATTCCAAGAATTCCCTGAATTTTCGTTTCTACTTTCTTCCCAGTGGGTATCTTTTAACTTTTCAGGATTTCTGGTCCTTGGATCTGGCCCAGAGTTTATTTTTTCTGTTACCCAACTGGGACAGTCACTTCTATGCTTATCTGTGGAATGTGGATCATTAGTATCTATAACGATGTCATTTTTTTCTTTCCTTGTGTTTTCGTTCTGTTTCTCTGAGTCATTCCTTCGGTAGCGGTCATTTCCCCGAGGACACCTCCAACCATCGTTTGTCCACCTTTCCTTCCACCGAGGAGAGTAACTATCTCTTTCATTTCTACCAAATGATGAACTCTTACTTTTTGTTCTCAATCTTGATGGTGATCGAGAGCGAGATCTGGACCTTGACCATCTTCTGGCTCTCCTCTCTCTATCTCGATCTCTCCTCTGCCCATCTCTATCACTGTCGCGCTCTCTGCTCCGGGACCTAGACTGTTCTCTTGAGGAAGAATCTTTCACTCTGGATTGAGATCTCTGGTTCTCTCTAGGAGCATCTCTTCTTGGGGACACTGACTCCGACTTTTTGGCTTCCCTAGCATTCTCTCTCTTGGGAGACCGAGACTGCCTCCTTTCTCTTGCCACATCTTTTTTAGGTGAGAGAGAACGAGATTTTTTTCGTCCTCTGCCAGGCTCTCTCTTAGGCGATGGTGACTGAGAACTCTTCCTTTCTATTGCAGTCTCTCTTTTTGGAGATGGAGACTGAGTCCGCCTCTTTTCTTGTGCAGTATCTTTGTTAGGAGACCAAGTTGTAGATGGAGAATGAAATCTAGATCTTCGAGTGCGAGGTTTTGGGGCTTTATCCACTAGGCTTTCAGTTGGCTGAGCCTCAGTTTCAGTCTTCTCAGCGGCAGGATCAGAAGATAAATTGTTTTCATAACTGTGTGCCACAGAATCTTCACTCAGTTGTTTGGAGTCAGTCTTTACAGAGGAGTCCATTTCAGACTCATTCTGGTCACTACAAAATGAGTCACACTCCATAGGTACTGTTTCATTATTATCTTCACTAAAATGTTTCTCACTCTGTTCAGTCTCGGTGTTAGATAACTCTATAGGTAGGGGAAGTTCAATCAGAGATTCAGTCTTTTCTTCTAAAGATTTGTCCAGTTGGGTGTTGTCAAGATCATGCTTTAATGAATTATCTTCACAATCTTGAATAGCAGCGGAACTTTCATTTTCTGAAGTGTCACATGTTGGAATTACTTCTGTAGTTTCAGTTTGAACATGCTCAGGCAACTCGGTATCTGAGCTAGCAACAGAGTGTCTGTCCAATGTGTGTGTGATTTCACCCTCAGAAGTTTCCAATTTGGGGCTCACTACAAATCCGTCTGTATTTACTGAAGAATCTTTCAAATCAGTACTTTCCACTGTAAGACTCTCTTCTATTTTTTCATCATTAACTGTGGACCCTGTATTTGCAGACACTTCACCCAGGGGACTGGACACTGGCTGAGGTCCTTCATTGTCAGAAGTTGGACATGTAAGAAAATCATCAGGAGGGCTCTCTGTGCACACAAGTGTCTGAACCTCTGACTCTGAACTTCCAGGTGCCTGCTCTTTTTCTAATGGATCACTTCCTTTTGCAGAAGTATCTGTAGAAAGTTCATGATCTACACATAACTCCTTAGCCTCCATACCTGTATCTTCTCCAACAAGCACAGGAGGATCCTGAGTACAAGATTCAGAATATGAAAATTCCACTACTTCTTCTATCTCATGTTTCTTAGGTTGTTCATTTTCTTCTGTCTGTTCACTGCAACTTTTCAAGCAATTAACCAAATGATTTTCTCCATCTGTTTGAACAAAAGAAATGCTACTACTTTCCACACCTGACTGTTGCTCTTTCTCCAACATAGGTGGTGTGTCAGAGTCAGCTGTTTCTTCCTCTACTGAATCACTAGATGTTGTTTTTTCAGGGGGAGGTACAGATTTACGAAGTTTCTTTTTCAATGAAGGTGGTTTTCTTCCTCGTCTTATAGATTTCCGTTTTGGAGCCTGTCTTGTTTGCTTTTCTGATTCAGCTGGAGGGGAAATACTTACAGAGGAATTACGATTCCCTGGGGCATCGCACTCAGAATTATTTGACACTGGGGACTTCTGGGGCTGACTGACTGTCTCAGCTCTTGTGTTTCGTGTGGACCTCCTTGTAGGAACAGTTGTTGCCGGTTTTCGTCTTGATCCTCTGGTATTTGATGTGCCAGAAGTTTGGTTTTTTTCTCCTCCTCCTTGGGCATGTGCTAATGCATATCCCTTATGAAAAGTACCTGATAATGTTGAAAAATAAAAGGGTACTTTAATGTGTTTCAAAACATAATCTGACTCTAGTTAGTATTAGAATAACAACTGCCTGTAATACAGTAGAACAGTATATTTGTGAATCAAGCTGTTTAGTGTGTCTCTGCTAACAAATGAGTAATAGGTTGATTCATCAATATTTGGGGGATTGAGACAGTCTCTTATAACCCAGGTTAACCTTAAACTCACTATGTAGTCAAGAATGACCCTGATCTCCTGAATCCTCCTACCTCCACCTCCCAAGTGCTGACATGTGCCATATCATCCACTCAGTCATCATTATTTTGTTAAAAATAAGGGTACAGCCAGATCGGAGGTGGAAAACTACAGAAAAAAAAGGAAGGCGTGGCTCTAGGCACAAACCATTTAAGAACACTTTCTAGGCAAAGGAATCAGGAAATGCTACCTGTGAATGAATGTGAAGGCTATTTGTTTATAATGAATTCACAGATGTGATTTCTAAATAGCCATGATTTAGACACCAGAAACCTAAACAAAGACAGTTTCTCCATGTCTTAAAAACATAGAACAGATTTTCTAGTTAGAAAATTCATGCAGCTGTATTTTTCACATACGACATTATAAAGTACATACTGTAAAATGAAAAAAAATCCAGCTAATTAACACACCATTCCCATAGTTGTATTTGTGTGTGTGGTGTAGAAATTTCACAATCTCCAAGATGATATTATTAACATGATCGCTGTATATACACTGGATCCACTACCCTTATTCCTTACTCAGACTTTCTACTCTTTGATCAGTAACTTCCCAATCTCACTTTCCAACCATAGCCCACTCCATTTCATGGTAAGTGCCATGGTGATCTCAATTCCACATGAGGGTAATTATGTTTATTGTCATTTTGTGCCTGGATTCTACCACCTAGCATAATGTCCTCCAGGTTCATTCATTACAAAAGATGGGGCTCCTCCCTTTTAAATGGCTACATGATAATCCACTGTGCACAAACACTCTAGTGCTAATGATTTTAAAGCCAGAAAATACCCATTTACAGAAATAGTCAAGAGTTACTCTAATTAACTTAGTTATTCTAAATCATCAACACTCACATGTTGGTGAAAGTAAAAGGAGCTAATAATTATTTTTAAAACAAAAAATAAATTCACAAACTTTACCAAAATTTTCTAATGACATGGTACTTGCTGGGAAAATAGTCCTTGGCAACACAGAGGCAATCAGAGGAAGGACTTCTGTCTCAACACTCCAAGGTACAGAACCAACTCTGAAAATTTAAGCAAAGGCTTCTTTAGTTATGTGGTCTAAAAACTGAGTTCGGAATTTAAAACTACAACATTCTCCAAATTAGATTAGTAATATTAAACTGCAGAGCTTATGCTTTTGCCCAAATACCTAAACATATAAACTCAAGGTTATTCACTACCCAAACATGGTCACAATTTGCAAAGGAAACAAAACAAAAAAATCCAATGTTTAAAGGCTTTT
>LOEQ01000333.1:262413-275232 GCA_001685075.1 Bramus lutescens | reverse complement strand
GGTTCGAGGCAGGGTTTTGCTGTAGTTTTGAAGCCTGTCCTTGTAGACCAGGCTGGCCTTGAACTCAGAGTTTAAGGTATATTTTTATGTTAAAACAAGATAAAGAATTCAGAATATAGTTGCTTCTCTTTTAAATAATGAAACATTTTATCACGATGTTGCTTGGGAGTATGGAACAATGTCTTACTGGTTAAGAGTACTTGCTGCTCTTTCAGAGGACTCTAGTTCAGTTCCCAGCACACATGCTGTTTGGCTCACAAACTGCCTGTGACTCGAGCTCCAAGACATCCTATCCCTCCCATGGCCTCCAAAGGCACCCACACATGTATTTACACATGCACATACACACGCAGACATAATTATACATCTTCAAAAGAAGAAAAGAATTTAGCCTTTAAAAAAAGATTTTAACTTTTATTCTCTTCTGCTACTATAAAAAATAGCAACTTTGAGGTGAACTCAATATAAACTGTAAGTTCCTTTAAGTATATAATTGATGACTTTTAGCCAATATGTATATTCATACATAAGAAGGACCATTTCTATCTTTTCAGTAAGCTTTCTCCCATTCTTCTGAACCATTCTCCCTCCCTCAGGTCACCTATGAAGGAATTTTTAAGTTTCATTTACATTTTAAAATTCTTAAACTGAGTGATGTCTTCAAAGTTGTCAGGAATGGTGTGGACCAGGTAAGAGTCCTCAAGATTTTCTGCATTCAAGCCCAATCCACTTTTCAAGCATTTTCTATATTTATTTTCCATCATTTCTAGACAATGAAGGCATTAAATACAGAATTCTATCATGGTGACAAGATCTTCTAACAGAGAATGAATATAAAGTTCAGGAATTCCTCATTAATGCAGGCAGCAGCTTTGAGTCAGTAGTGTGTGTGCATTTGGCACTGCACCAGCCCTGGGACTATTAAAAAGGACTGGATTACAGAAAGTCTGAAGGCCACTCAACTCAATCATTATTCACAAGAGAATGTTGGAAACGGAAACACAGAAACAATGACTCAGCAGATAGTACAGATAGTCTTCATTAGGCATTTGTAACACCAAAGTTTAATTCACTTTTAATTTTATATACTTTTAATTTATACTTGTAAAAGAGACTCCTTAAGAAGGTATGATACTATCAAATATGAAATATATACTTAAGAATTTAATGATATTTTTGTGTTTACATTAGCATATAAATTTTAGTGAACAATTTTTACCTTCCAATTCCAGGTAATGTATTAGGAAACCATGACAACTGCAATTCCTGTCGTTTTTGCCTAATCAATGCACTGATTTCACTGACTTCTACAGATTCTGTACTAAAAAAATAAATTTAAACTTTCGTTAGAATTCCAACAATTAACAAGTGTAAAAACTGAGATATGAAATAATAGCAATAGTTTCCACACTTTCAAAATAAGCATATCCCTGCAATAAGTAGATTTTTTCACTACAAAGCAAAACATTTAAATAATGCACACTACACCTGGAATCTTACAATATGTGGCAGGATACTGTCCGCCTTGTGAAATGGTCTCAAACTTACTATGGAGACAAGCTGACCTGCTGCACTGCCAGACTACAGCAGAGCTCCATCATGGGTACTTAACGATGAGGTATTTAGGCAACTTTCTATTCAGATATTAACTCCAACTGGTGAAAGAAATTCTTACTCAGGACAACCATGTCCTACTTTAGAACAAAATACGAAAATAAGAAGAGGTGTGGTTATCTTAACCAAAAATAGATTTAGCTTAGCTTTTCACAAAGACTAACTGTTTCTTGAGTACTCTGCCAAGCCCTAAAATATCACAATTGTGTTCTACTTTGTTGGTTCAGTTAAATTTGTGTGATTTTAATTCAATATTTAAATTACACAAACGTATACTCAACATCTATCTGTAAATCACTATATATCCAAGGAAGACAGAATCAGCTCTAAAATAGGTCTATTTTAATAGGTACTACTCTTACAATTTCACAAATACCTTGTTTCTCCACCATATACCAAAATTATACTCAGCAATGTACTACTAGAAACAAAGATCACTGGCATAGGCAAGCACTGTAGAACATAGACTATCACAAAATAACAAGTTTCCTCTTTGCCGGAACTAGTTTGTTTTTCAATAGGAATAACAATAATAAAAAAAATTAGTTCTCATCACTTTTATTGAGCCCAGTCAAATTTTCTACCGAAAGTTAATTATGATTAAAACCCAAGTGTAAAGACCAAATACTAACCAGGAAGCTCTATGGGTTTGAGGTCTCACACTGTGGCTGCCACAGGAAAACAAATTGAACACATAATTTCCGATACAAGGATCCGTACACTGATTTGATCTTCGAACCTAAAAACAAAAAGTTGTTATTAAAACCAGGAACAAAACTACTTTAAAGTATTGGTATGCACCTTAAACACCAAATAACTATAAATGTTATTATCTAAAAATAAAAGGTATTTTTTATGTCAACAAACCTTCTTTGTCTTTACTGTGGCATTTTTCTTTCCCCTCATTTTACTGTTTGAAAAGTTTCCTATAAAACAAGCAAACAAACAAAACAGAACCTGGTTACTGGTTACTTGCCTCATATTTTATTTCAGAAGTCTGTACACCTTTGAGATTGATAAAGAATGTCAAAGTGTCTAGGAGTGTTTCATATCCAATATTATTTGCATTAAAAAAAAACTTCCCAAATGCTAATGCTTACTAAACCACAGATAAAGAGAAAATGCGTAAGGCTACAATAAACAGAACTGTCATGCTTAGAGCCTTATGGGTATGATTCTAATCATTTTCTATCACCTTATGCAAATGTTTAACTTTTTAAAAATGTTTAAAAAAAAAAGTCTTTAAGCTTTACATGCAATTAACATATTTAGGGCTTCCTATCCAGCTATTAGGACAGTTAGCTGTGTTCATCTCAAGTAGGAGCTGCCCAAGGGAAAGTGAGGTGTTTGGCCTGGTTAGCCATAAGTCATTTTGGCCACTGACAATTCAGATCAAGTACCCAGTTCTTCCAATGACCTTAGTAAATCTAAAGTGTTGACTGGCACTGCATCTGTTGCATCAATGCTGCTGCCATGTTGCTTATCACTTTTTCTTTTTTGCTTTGTCTCATCTGGAAATTATTTCTGTGTAATTTCAAATTAGGCAGTATAAAGCATATATTCTTTTTATTTTAAGATTTGTTTTATTACTTTAAGCACATATGGGTGGTGTGTCTGTGTATGAGTCTGTACATATAAATGCTGGTACCCAGAGTCTAGAGGCAACGGATTCCCCATAGCTGAATTACAGGCAACTGTAGCTGAGTGATAATACAGGTATTCAAAGTCTGGTTGATTGATTCCAAATTTAACAGATTAGTAATTATATAGAGAAAGCATGTCCTTAAGAAATTACTGAAAGGAACTGGAAAGACGGCTCAGGTGGTAAAATGTTTGCTGTACAAGCACAGGGATCTGCAGTTGAATCCCTAGAACCCACGTAACAACTAAGGGAGTAGACACCTGTAATCCCAGAGTGGAAGAATAGAGACAGGAGGATCCCAAGGGATTAATGGCCAGCCAATCTAACTGAATTGATGATCTAGTTTCAGGTTCAGTGAGAGACCCTGTCTCAAAAACTTAAGTGAAAGACTGAATAAAGAGGACACCAAGATCAACCTCTAGCTTCCAAATGCAAGAACACACACACACACACACACACACACACACACACACACCAAAAAAAGAAAAACGAAAAGGGAAATGCCTGAGACTTCTTTTGTAAGCTGAATTTACTACGAATGGTAAGAATAAACCAAACTTAAAATTCACTTCAAGGTAGAAGAGCCCTAAGGTAATGCTCAGCCAATCTATGCAAATACTCCAAAACTCCAAATGTCTAAGATCCATGGACATTTTACCACCTCCCCTGAATGTGGAATAAGACTACAATACGGGCTACTAAACACCAAGTAATCAGAAAACTTTATTTTTCTCTTGACACACACTTCCTTTCATTCCTTCTCCCTTCAACCGAAGCACACAGAACAAAAAGAATAGGAAACAGCACAAATGACCTCCATGAAAGCAAGGTAATGTAAAGTAACTGTGAGGCGATCTAAAACGTTCCATTATCAACTATTTTCAAAATCAAAGTATTACTAAGAAATCTGGGGCCAGCAGTGGTAGCACAAACCTTTAATCCCAACCATCAGGAGACAAAGACAGGCAGATCTCTGTGAATTTGAGGCCCAGCCTGGTCTACAGAGTAAGTTCCAGGACAGCCAGGGCTACACAGAGAAACCCTGTCTTGGGGGGAAGGGGAGGGAGAGGATCTGGCAAACACTAAGTTAACACACACACACACACACACACACACACGAAAAAAAAATTGAGCAGAGTTACTTACTATACAACACCTTGAGGTCATGAAATTTTTCATAGAATAGATCTTCTTGAATGAGGATTCTTTTTCTGTAGATATGAATAAAAGTTTAAAAGATTTTTTTAAAAACCTTGTTCACTTATTTTTTCTTTTTAAACGGCTTTTCAAGACAACACTTTTCTGTGCAGCCCTGGCTGTCCTGGAACTCACTCTGTAAACCAGGTTGGCCTCTAACTCAAGAGATCCTCCTGCCTCCTGAATGCTGCTGGGATTAATGGCATGTACCTCTACCACCCAGCATGTTCATTAATTTTTAATTCACTACTCATCATAATAAATCTATTATGCATAAATTTTATTAATACTACTGGAAGACAATAAATGTTAAATATTCTCATGAACTCAGATCAAACAATAATAGGCAAAACTAGATTTTAATAAAATGAGTTGTATTATTTCAGTACTAAAGCAATTTTATTGACTTATCATGACTGGCTACTGAGCCCTGCAGAACAGAAGTGTGAGAGGTTATTACTTTTTTTAAAGGAGCAATTGGAAGTACCTAGCAAAAAAAGCATGCATGAGTGTCACCTTCCATTCATTTAACATTCTCTCCTCTAATGACTGTAACTGGAGCTTTATATAGGCAAAAATGCTGCTGCACCCCTTTACTTAGCAGGAGTGGGGAGGAAGAAAAGAAATGAAGGTGAACCTCATCTCAATGTACTATATCTGTAGTATGAAGCTGCCAAAGTTATTTTTGCTCAATTACTCATGGTCATACCGAATCCCACTTGTAAAGCTGATCACTAACCTTTTACCGCTTTTGGAACTTTCATGATAGAAGAGTTGTTTCTTAAAAGACCTTTCACTTTCCTTGTCTTTTATTTCTCTCAACTGTCTTTTTACTTGAATCTATAAGAAAAGCACAACTATTAGAGAAGTATACCAACACTGCAAATAGCTTTTCCATTCTCCCTTGTAATTACAAATTAGCAAGACAGAAGTATCTCACTGAAAAGTGTAGTCACAGACTGACACTGTGCACTCGGGAGAATGAAGAGGACAAACCAAGAATCCCAGACAAGTCAGGGCAGCATACAAATATCTTCAGCAACATAATTTTATAAAAATGGTGAAAACAGTTTGTCTTCTGGAGACTCTATTAAAACTTTTATTATCTTAAAACTTTTCTCAAAGATATTTATGGTAATTTGCATATTTGGTAAACAAATAAGCAATTATAACAACCAGATCCTTCTGTTTTGTGTATATGTTTATTTCCAAGTATGAGCATGCTTGTGAAGGCCAAAGGAAGGCTTCAGTATTTTCTCACAAGCACCACGCACATTTTTATTTCCAAGGCCAGGTCTCTAATAGGCCTCAAACTAGTTGCTAAGTAAGCTAGCTATGTTGCTGGCCAGCAAGACCCAAGGCAAAGGTCACAGCACACACTACCCCTACAATTATTTTTTAAATGTAGATATGGAACTCAACTACTTATGGTTCTATGCATTTTACTGCCTGGGCTATCTCCCCAGCTCATAAAACCTTTCTTTAACATATTTTATTTGTATTGCAATACTGTTTGCCCTTTATATCAAGACTCATGAATAAAATAGATCAAAACAAGTTAAAAAATACCTACACTGAAAACTAATACTAAAATAGTTGTTTTTCTATACCTTCCCCACCAGTAACTAAACTGTCATGGAAAGCAGTTTTTCTCATAGATGCATCACACACATTGTCTATGGTTTTATTTAAACTATTATTTATTGTCATATATTTATTATATTTCTCATACATCTTACTTACTCACCACTGTCCTGTCCTATCTTCCTCTTTTCCTCATGAACTCAGGAATGTTTCTATTTATTTTCTTCTTTTTAACAAGCCAAAAATCAACAATAAAAATATTAATCATTTGTAAGAGTCAGAGGAATAGGATGTCTGCTATGAGACTGAGTGTCCTAGATGTCAGAGAAGCTACACCCATGAAGTCTCATCAACATGGCTGCCTAAACAAGACCCAAACAAGGACGGCCCCAACAGATATACTAACATGGAGGTGAGAAATCCCACAGGGCTTCAACCCTAGACAAAGAACTACAGCTACCTAAGGGTTGCTGAGAGCAGAAGAAATTATCTTCTCAGGAAACAATCCCCCAGTTGGCCATCTAACACCAAGTGACCAGCCCTAAAATCATATACATACAGTAACATTACAAACTGAGTACATTATGTTTATATATTTAGGGATATATAGATATAAATACATGCAAGCTTATCTATATAATAACAATTAAGAAAAAGAGGCCAGAGGTCATAAATTTGAGAACTAGTAAGGCAAGAGACCTGGGAGGAGTTGGAGGGAGGAGAGGGTAAAAAGACCTAATTATATTTTAATTTGAAACACTAAAAATTTTTTTAAATATGACTCATACTAAATAACATCAGTAGCATTTAAGTACAAAGATGTCAACTTATTTTTAATTTTATTTAGCTAGTCTCCAAACTTTGTTTTTCATAAGAATGTTTTTTTAGATATTTGGAGCTTAAGATTTATGGACCTATCTTTGAATGCAATACTCCAATTAAAACCTTTTTTGATGAAATATATGTATTCAAAGTGCTGCCCAACTAAAAACTGTTTCAAAATACAGGAAAACAACCATGCTGATGGTACTTTGGAAATGTAAGTATTCTATTGTAGCACAAATAATAAAAACCCAGAGACAGGTATTGTGATTCAGTCTGAAGATCAGAAAAGCAAAGCAGCCAACCACTACAGACCTTTTACCTCCACCATATCTTCAGACCAAATCTCCACCAAATCTCAGACTGCAATGAGCATCTGTCTCCTCCCACCTTATATTATTCTCTCAGCACAGTCACATAGCTCCTGCCTCCACCTCCCTTAGTGCTGGGATTAAAGGCGTGGGATAACCTTTGTGTGAAGTCTTTGAGACAGTTTCAATCTTGTGTGGCCCAGGTGACCTTGAATTCACAGAGATCTGTCTGCCTGAGTTTCCCAAATTCTGGCATTAAAAGTGACAGTACCACTCCCTGGCCTGTATGACTGACTAGTATGGCTTCTTAGCCCTCTGATCGTCAGGAAAGTTTTATTTATTAAAACACAAATAGTATACCAATAATTCTATAGTTAAATCCAGTACTTCTTTTAAAGCATCTCATCTATCACATCTGTACAATAAGGTAACCACTATGGTATGCCCACTCTAGAAGGC
Organism: Bramus lutescens; assembly: GCA_001685075.1. Lineage (NCBI taxonomy): Eukaryota > Metazoa > Chordata > Mammalia > Rodentia > Cricetidae > Bramus > Bramus lutescens. The sequence continues at coordinate 267,603 of LOEQ01000333.1, read as the reverse complement.
AAAAGAAAAAAAGGTCCAGTATTTTAGCTACCAGTGTTAAAAGCTATGAGCTTGGCATGCTAGAGAAAAGTGATGACACACACTAAACCTAAAGGTGAACAATTTTTAAAAAGATATTAACTAGAGACCTATCAAAGCTCCAGTTAACATTCTGAAGTTCATAAACTCAATGAAATTTAAGCTTACCTTAGTACAACCTTCAAATGTATTAAGTTCAAACACGGCCTGAAAAGGTTTCCGGTCGATTGGACAAGAAGCCAATATCTGAGAAGTGATTAGAAATTATATATTTATAATTGTGTATTTAGAAGAGGTTACAATTAAACTACACTAAGTTATAATTTTCCACTACCACAGAAATATATTTTCTAATTTCAAAGCAGAGAGGAAATGACTGTACCATACCACAAAAGCACAAGCTCCTCAAATTTGCTTCACTCACTCAAATGCTCACTAAACGATATAACTGGAGTAAAGAGATCATGAGATGTCACATACCCACTAAGATACCATTAGGACGTGCTGCTCCAGTGAATACTTCAAACCTACTGCTCTGCCATATAAGGCTTGCTATAATGCTAACCTTGTGAAATTCTAAATCGGCTATAGAAAGAATGCCTTAAGGAAGCCATTTACATTAATACCCTATGATTTAACATTTCTGCCAAATTATTTTGAATAAATAGTTGTTTGGAATGAGAACGTAATTAAAATACGGAAGAATGAAGCATTCCCCCAGTCTCGTTGGTTCTAAATAATCCCTCCAGAAGTAAGTACTTTTGCTGCTACCCAATATACACAAATCTTTTTAATATTATAATTTATATAAATTGCATTGTTTTCTTCTAAATTAATGATCAGACATTGGTTCAAAGCAATTTTTCTTAACATTATATGTCATGAACTTTAGTTTTCTTTTCTTTTAATTCATATAAGGTTGAACATATTTTCTTATTTTTAAGAGTACATTAAAAAGTTTCTTTAAAGGAAAAAAATCTATCCATACTCTAATTTTACATTAGGTTTCCAGTCTCCTTCTAATTTAATCATGTGGTTTTTATTTTGCAAGGAAAATTGTCTTTTAATTATTTTAGAATAAAAAAAAAATCAACCTAATTTTGGTATATATTCTTATGTTCTCAAAAGTTTATATCAACTATAATCCTATTGTTAAATGTATGTAAAAGAATGTATTTATACTGTGAAATTAATTTAAGACAAACTGTTTTGTACTAGGATAAGAGGAAAAATAACAATCTAATGACATTATTAGTAACTATAGCTACACAGGTAAAAAAAGAATTCTAACAATTTAATGCAATTGTCTAAAAGATCACAGATAGTTGTGGAATTTAAGTAGTTCACCTTATATACTAATCCTTACTGAAAAATGTTATGTGGCCCCTGATTGTATAACAACACATTCTGACAAAATTCATGGAGTTATTAAGAAACAGCTAAAATATAAACTGAGTCACACAGAATGTTTCATCACCCTGAAAAGAGATACCTTAAGGCACTTCCAAATTCTCAGGATTAGGATGCTATTAATTTGCTACCCAAAGTGTTTTAAAAGTAGCAAAAAAAGTACTCTGCACCATAATAAAAATGTATTTCAAATATAATTTTTTTGTTTTTGTTTTTTTGAGACAGGGTTTTTTGTAGCTTTGGAGCCTGTCCTGAAAACTAAGTCTTGTAGACCAGGCTGACCTAGAACTCAGAGATCCATCTGCCTCTGAGTGCTGGGATTAAAGTCGTGAGCTACCACTGCCTGGCTTCAAATATAATTTTAACTCAATGAACTGATGTACTAACAATGCAACTGCTTGTTAGTTGGCATTAACTATGAAATGTTTAAGAGGATACATTCTTAACATTTATATTGAAACTATATAGAGTACAATCTGTCCAGTGTTTTCCGTTTTTCCAAAGTTTTCAAATATTTTTATTTACATTTTAAAGGCAATATGGAAAATTAAACAGTGAATAAATGAAAATATTTACTTCATTTAAATGAAACATAAGTTTCTTTTAGTGTTTGTTGAAAAATAAGATGCACAAAAACTCTGTATTTACTTTCTGTCATATTTCCCGTTTTGTCTAAATATGGGCCCTGTTACACAGATTCTCTGTGCTTTAAGTATGTAACTTGTGAAAATAGGAATAAAAGAGCTTTAAGCTTTCTATGGTAATTGTTTGCAATTCTTAAAAAAATATGTGGCATACACTAGTTCCTACATAAGATCTAGTTTAACTACACTAACAAAAACCTAAAAAAAACTAACAAAAGGAAAATCTGCAATGTGATACATATAAAAATGAGAAACACAATTGCACAAATGATATATTTTGCTGGGCTAAGTATAATAAATCTATGACCCAAAGAAATTTATGTATCAAATCAGTGGATAAAATTATATAGTTTCATTGTTTTCCTTATTAAATTTCTTCTCGAAATCAGTTAACCACCATTCTTTCCCTTGCTTTTTTTCATTAATTTAGCTCTGGTTTTTTAAGACAGGGTTTCTCTGTGTAACAACCCTGGCTGTCTTGTAACTAGTTCTTGTAGACCAGGCTGGCCTTGAACTCACAGAGATCCACCTATCACTGCCTCCTGAGCGCTGGCCCGGCTCCTCTGCAATTTAAAGTACAAGGTTTTAACCTGAGCCACTCTGCTTTGATCTGTTTCAAATACGTAGGTTTGGGGCAGGATTGCCATTCCTTTTTCTACTGTGACTAACTGCTTTGGATCTGACTAGACCCATCTGAATAAGGATCTCCACTGCTATAACAAAAACACGTAACAAGGGAAAACAAGAAAAAAGTAGCAGTAATGAGAAACAACTAGTGCGTGTTATACTATGGACACACTTAACTTTCCTCAAGATGATGTAATCAACACTAGAATCTTAAAATTGCATTATCTTCTCCAGGTAGGAAAAGTTTAAGTAAAAAAAATTAGCCCAGAAAGGTAAGATAAAAAAGCCTTTGCTGGGAAACAATGCTGCCCAAATGTAATCTTAAAAAACATACATTGTAGAAGAGCACTTCAGGAGAAAACAAAAATCTAGTATCTATTCTCCATTTTCAAAGTATATGTAAATAAAATATAGAAGTCAATGGAAAAAAATCAAAACATTAAAAAATTAAGAACTGTTACTTTCCTTAATATACCCTTACACATCAAGTTCATTAATATGTACAAGTATCAAATCACAAATCATGTGATAACTGCACAGCTTTAATAGAAAAAGTTTACACCAGGGTTTGTTTTATTTTTAAATGGCGTAGATTGGCTACTTTAAGGTATTCCCAAAGGATTCTCATCCTTACATTTAGTAGATAGTGAGAAAATCCCAAGACACTTTGGTCTTCAAAGTATAGTTTTCAAAGCGGTTTGTTTGGCCACAAATATTAACTGAATTTTTAAGCTTCAAGTTTTAAAAAGCTCCTATTTAAGGCTAATAGATAAAAATTAACATTTTAAATGAGTTTAACTTTAAAGACTAGTAAACTTTTTATATGCAAAATTTTATGTTCACCATTTTGATTCTTTACCATACAACAAAAATATCATTATTTACCTATTTAATATGTGACTTCAAGTAATTTTAAGTATCTAATTAGTTTCATAACCAAAGTATCTAAGAACACCATTCAACTTTATGATACAACTACAGTTCATAGAACTTGCTCACTGTTTTACAGTGTAATGTGTATTAAAAACAGAGCACACATCTTACAGCACATGCTCTGTACTGTTATAGAAGGAGGCAATTTTGATTAAAAAAAATCTTTCCTAATGATTTCAGTAAAACATACCCTAGTATTCTGAAGCGTTGTAAATTCCCAGCTCAGACAAACCCATATTTAAATGTAACAACAGGAAACCTTCCTTATTTGGGAATTCAGGATTCTTGGTTTCTAACATTTCTTGCTTCCTGATGCTGCTCTATCCTCAATCACATAGGCTGCCTATAGATAGCCCCTCCTAGAGAGAGAGAAGCAAGTGTTAAAGGACGTGTTTAAACACTAAGTCTCAATACCTATGCTTACAGGTAGGTCTTCCTGTTCATGGGTATCTCCAACACCTATCTCTGCCACTAAGAAATAAAGCATATTATGCATAAAATTACAGTTCAAAATCAAAGATAATTTAGGGATACAAACCATTAGAGGTTGGTGTTTATTTTAGAACTGTTGACCATTGTCCCTTTCTCAGTAATAGTTCCAACACAGCGATGGCTTGCCAACATGGAGCCATGCTACATGTTCCCTATCAAATCTAAACATTCATTAAAAATAGCCTTTGCCAATACGCAGTTTGTTGTTTTTTTCTTTCTTTTTCTTTTAATTTTTCTGAGACAGGATTTCCCTGTCCTGGAACTTGCTCTGTAGACCAGGCTGGCCTCAAACTCAGAGAACCGCCTACCTCTGCTTCCTGAGTGCTGAGATTAAAGGTGTGCACCACTACCTCCAGCACACATCTGGTTCTTTACACCAGCTTTCAGAAGCATATCCATAAAATTAATGGCTGTCAATGGTAAAATTAACACTAAGAATGCATTCAATATACCCACTCAAAAGGAACATTTGCACATTTACCAAGATACACTGTTAACACTAGGGTAATAATGTACTTTCTCCAATGTCGTCTGACATCTAATAATTAATGCTCTTTTTCTAGTATATAAACAGAAAATTCAGTAGATTGACTATATAAATCATTTTAAATATTCTGACATTTACAACTAGCCTATATAGAAATATGTATCTAAAGATTAATTTACCTGACTGGTAAAAAAATAGTAAATGAAGATTCTCACATATATTCTTACAGTCTTTAGGTAACAGGTGTCAACTGCTTTCTTAACCTTTGCTGTTTAATCTATCTAAAGACACACTTGCACCTGTGTGTACACTGCTCTTCAAAAGCTCTGTGTCATCTTGAGGGTATCTTCATTTCTATTCTCAGGAGACTGCCTTTTGTTAACTGCCCAGTTTGACTTCATTAACCTTTCATTCTCAGACTAAAGTTGTCAGCATTCCAGAGGAATAGAGGATTAAGTAAGTTCAACAATTTCCTTATGCAGAGAAACTAATTACATTTTTTAAAACAATACTTTAAAAATATGTAAGATAGGGCTGGAGAGATGGCTCAGTGGTTAAGAGCATTGCCTGCTCTTCCAA
>LOEQ01000333.1:250336-262378 GCA_001685075.1 Bramus lutescens | reverse complement strand
TCTGTAATGAGATCTGGTGCCCTCTTCTGGCCTGCAGACATACAGACAGACAGACTATTGTATATATAATAAATAAATAAATAATTTTTTTTAAATGTAAGATAAAAAGACCCCCTCAGTAGTTATCAAGACTATACTAGTCACACACAGCACAAATACCACATGCCCTTGTAATGCAGCATATCCAGCTCAGTGCAGAAGATGTCTTTAGTATACTCAACACTGAGTTCAGTTCAATCCTCAGCACCAACACTAAATATAGTATGAACTATTAAACCTTTAACCATGCAATGCTTCTCAAAGCATTCTCATGCAAAGTTCTCAATCCATAACTCTTTAAATACCCAAAACCCAAAGTGAAAGCCACTCTTCTTACTCAGTAATACAGGTGAGGTATCTCCTCTATAGAGTATCATAAATATGATCAGCAGTCACTACTTCCACTGATGCATCCAACTTTTCTAGCCTTCGCCTTTGTATTTTTAAAAGGGCAAGCTCAGATAACTGAAGTTAAACTTCTGTGTGCTCAAAGCTCTATTTAAAAAAATACATATTTGTGTGTGTGTGTGCGAGTGAGTGAGCAAGAGACAGAGTGAGAGAGAGATGTGGAAGGTCCTTCTGTCTATGTGTTGCTTTTATTGGTTAATGAATAAAGAAACTGTGATAGGGTAGAGTAGAGCTAGGCAGGGAAAACTAAACTGAATGCTGGAAGAAAGAAGGCAGAGCCAGAAGACACCATGTAGTCACCAGAGGAGAAAGAAGCAGAGCTGTTAGCTGGAACTTTGCCAGTAGGCCACAAACCTCATGATAACATATAAAATAATGGAAATGGGCTAATTCTAGATGTAAGAGCTAGATAGCAATATGCTTAAGCTATTGGCCAAACAATACTGCAAATAATATAGTTTCTGAGTGATTATTTCAGGGCTGAGCAGCCAGGAACTAACTAGTGGCCTCCTACAATGTGTAGTGTGTGTGTGTGTGTGTGTGTGTGTGTGTTCACATGTACCTGATAGTATGTGCACGGACCACGTGAGCATAGAAACCCACAGAAGTCAAAAAATGGTGTAAAATCCCCTGGAAGTGGAGTTAAAAACTAGTGTGAACCACCACGTGGGTGCTGGGAACCAAAGGTCATAATCGCCGAGTCATCTCTCCAGCTGAGAAATGCAGTGTTTAAGAAAAAGAAATCTTTTAAGTGGAAAGGTAAAAGCACACTGGCTCTATCACACTTATCAAGACAAACGTCTTTTCTAAATTTCAAGATTCTTAGCTGCAATAGTAATGGCTTACTAAAACTGTCAACAGGGTACTTCTGCCAATTACATTTTTGTTAAATATTCCATTTCTTTTTCTTCTATTCCCCCTTTCCCTTATTTAAGACAGTCTTGGTGCACCGTCCTGCATGGCCTGGTACTTGCTATGTATCCCAAGTTACCTGCCCTCTTAACTTGTGACAATCCTATCTCAGCTTCACAAATACTGGGATGGCACATGTACAACACCATATCAGCTTTTCAGAACTCTACGTATCCTGGTTGTACTTTTAAGATAAGAGCCTTGCCATCTAAAGAACCTCTTAACTGAACACAGTCATAAGAGGTTCAATCTGTTCTAGTATGCCTACAGTGGGCCTTTAGATTCTGGGGCCTCAACACTGGTACAGGGGAAATCAAGCTGAAACCTTCCTAAATAAAGTGAATTCTATGACATACCTAGAGACCACAGACTGTCAGTTACTTTACTACTTCAATTTTGTTTGTTTGTTTAACCACAGAAACAAGACTTTGGAAATTCAAACTAACTTTTATTTGAGGAATAGGTACTTTAGGGATATAAAAAATTTCAGGAGCCTGTTCAAAATAAAATATTAGACTAAAATACATTGAAACTTTTCTAAATAACCAGTTTCATATAAGAATTTCTTCAATGCTTAAAATAAGGTGGAAAAGGAAGGGTGTGCTCGATATCCTTTCTTTTCTTGTTTTTGTTTTTTGAGACAAGGTTTCTCTGTATTGCTTTGGAGCCAGTCCTGAAACTAGCTCTGGTAGACCAGGCTGGCCTTGAACTCACAGAGATCCAGTTGTCTCTGCCTCCTGCACCGCCTGGCCTTGATACCTATTCTTAATCATACTTCAGTAAACCTCAACTACAAACTGCAGTAAAGCTGAATATCTGAAAGACACAAAAACCTAGAAAAATGATCCAGAACGCATCCTATGCTTTTTCTTTATATCTATGCTTTTCTTATCCAAGTACCACAATTTTATTTTGATATCTATGCCTCTCCTAGAAATGGACATTAGTAAAATTTTAAACAAAAGATTCTTTAAAGTTATTTTAACTTTAGGCTATTCTTGAGATGTGTGCAAATTACTCTAGAGTCTAGAGTCCTTACTTTGTACATAAAATAAACATTAAAACAGTGAATTAAATGAAAGAATAGAAAATATAACCTGCAAGGGTCTCTAAACATAGCATTTATTTCCAGTACTCAATCTGAAACAGACTGCATAGCTCTTTAAACAGGAGGTTGAAAAAAATGAGTAGAAAGCCCTTTAATGGTGACAATAAAAAATGAAATTAAAATCTGATTCTGTTTGCCAAAGCATTTACATAATTTTAAAAGCATCTAATTGTTATCAGAACAGAAGACTGAATGAAAATTTAGTCTAAGTAACTCTGTAAGCCTGCATTTATTCATGATTTGTAATGAACAATATTTTTATATGGTTTCTCTATTGTTACTGGTCAATTTAATGGTTTGCTAATGGCTGCTATCTCCACTAGGAACAATGAACTAGTTCTGAATGTTTTCTCTTCTCTCCTTCCAAGGTTACTTACTTTGTTAAACAGTACAACAACTCCACACTACCCCGTAAAGATAGCAGTACAATAGTACACATAACTTGCTTTTGAAAAGCAACTTCACTTCAATAAATTGTTTATTTTTGAAAAAATACTAGGGCTGGAGAGATGGCTAAGCAGTTAGGAACATGCACTGCTCTCATGTAGAATTCTCTTAGGGAGAACTCAAGTTTGGTTTCCAGCACCCGTGTCGGCAGCTCACAATAATTAGCTCTAACTCCAACTCCAAGGGCTTGGACATCCTCTTCTGGCCTTGTAGGCACATATTCCCACACACATACACACACTTAAAAATAAATTTTTACAAAGTAACAAAAAGCAAGGAATACATTATATGTAAAAAAAAAGGTGTTGACTTTACATATATTGCCAAGTATTTTCAAATTTAAAATGAGTTAAAATATAGTTATTTACCACTGTTTAGTGCCATCAAATTACATATAATCTACATGTATGTATAGCCATTACAACTTCTCAATACGTACCCCAGAGAAACCTGTAACATGTACATCATGATAAAGTTTATGTTGAAAGATGCACTTGAGGTGGTAAAGGAAGGAAGGAGAATCATGTATATACATTCTAATTGTCTTAAAGAAAAACACACATTATTTTGAAGTTCATAATTATATAGTCACTGAACACAATCAGGAAAAAGACTGAAACCTTCAACTCAACTCATGCAATAACAGGGTTTCTCAACTCCCACCCAGTTAAATACATACATATCACAGATGCACTAAATTCAATAAAATTTACATCTGTAGTTGAGTGGTAGAGAAAAGGCATTATTTCAATAATCAGCACTGCAGTTACATATGAACATTTAACAATATTCTCCCCAAATTCACATTATTTTTCTAAAAATACATTTTCATCTATCCTTAGTCTCTTCTTGTCAAAGACTAGTTAGGTTTTTAATCTAGATTAAAGGTTTTTTCATATATTCATTAATTCAACTAGTCTAATGAACCTCTTATAAAGGTTAACCAGAAAAACAGCATTTGCATACATAAAGTTAGTGTTTCATGGTATTAAGAAACATCCAAACACAAGAAAAAACAATTTTAAGACACAACTAATTTTTACTAATTTACTTATTTCTTTACTAATTTTTAATATACTCACAAAATATATCAAAACCTGATATAAAAACACTAAATTTGTTATTTTATAATTTATAACAACAGGGCTTAAGGTTAATATACACTTCAACTTATTTGGCCCAAATTGATTCAGTATAGTCAAAGCCCAAAATATCTTGTTTCTTATTTTTATAAAGAATCTAAAGTAAAATCTGTAACTCAAACTCTGAAATTAGTTTATGATAAATTAAAAATTAACAACTATACAATTCTAAATTGATAACACCCTCCCAAGATATGCAATCTGGGCCAAATTACATTACATTAACATGCAAGATCCCTAAGCTTTAAAGTAAAAAGACACCATGACATCTGTTCTTGTTATTCCATAGGTTAACATAAGAAATCAAATAAACCTGTGTGAAAACATAAAACAAAAAGGACACAGGAAGGCAGATGTAATACCCTAAAAGAGTCAGAAAGCTGTTTGGCCTGCCTCTTCTTGTACGGTTTTCTTCAAAGTAAAAATACAAATTCTTTAATTATATAAAAGAATAAAAACGCTAAGTAAAAAAACAATTAGAAGGAAATATGCAGACAGAAATTGAACAGACAGGAAAATTTGACTATAGTAGTGGGAAAATACCTTAATATGAAAAATTCATGAAAGGCAATAGCAACTCTTTAAGTGAAATAAAACTATAACAGGAAATTAAATGCAGTAATTTATTACCTCTGCCCACTTAAGAATACAGGTCAGACAGAAGACATGATTACAACTTTCTGGAAAACCAACTTCCTTTCCTAACAAGCAACTAAGACATATTGAACATCTGTCCGTTCCACTGTACAAAAGGCCAGAGGTACCAGCATTATTTCTGTTTTCTTCATCTGTAAAGAAAAAAATAAAAGAAAAGGGTCATGTTTTCAAAAGCCCCAAAACCAATGACTTATGTTTAATAAGCAATATGGTTTCCTGTATCCTTAAAAGGTAGCCCTCCTATTCTGCAATTAGATCTTAGATAAATGACAAATACAGTCTTTAAGTTCAATAACACCAACATTTACTTTCTTTTGTGCATTGTGTGTGTGTGTGTGTTTATGGGAGGAGTAGGGAGAGTCTAAGAAATTTAACAAAGACCTTGTATATGCTAAGCACATGCCCTATCACTTAGCTAAATTCTCAATAACTTTCTTGTATCAGTGAGGAAACGGGGGCATAAATGAACGATTATTTAATTTTAAAGTATTATTTACCTGGTTCAAATGTTTTTAGTAAAAATGATTACAGTGACAAACCTACCCATATACCCATCCACTTCTGTCAAATCCAAAAATAACTCTAAGTTTCTTTTGGTGCTCCATTATTTTTTAATGCACAGAAGAGAAATTCTTTCCTTGCCCTTCCACAATTAAATCAGTTTCTCGGACTGGTAATGGTAGCACATGCCTTTAATCCCAGTACTTGGAGGCAGTGGTAAGGGGTTCTGAGTTTAAGGCCAGCCTGGGTCTACAGAGCGAGTCCCGGGACAGCCAGGACTACACAGAGAAAGCCTGCCTCAAAAAAACATTTTTAAAAAAGTGCTTCTCAATAGGTAGGCTGGCTTCAAACTCCTGATACTCCTATCTCAGGCTCCCAGGTACTAGGATCACAGGGGTGAGTCAACAAGCCAGGGTAAACCCTAAAATACATTCTTCCATATTTCTTTTCTTTTTTCACACAGACACCAGAATATTATACATACTAATCTGCTTTTAAAATAACTTATTAATGGACATATCACTTGTTTTCAACCATTAGCTATGACAAATAATGACAATTATGGAGCCCAGAACTCCACACACGAAGCAAGTACTCTACCAATGAGCTTATATCGTAACACAATCATCTAACATTTCAAAAAATGTACCTACAGATCAATTCTTAAAAAATGGAATTACTGGATTAACATGTACATTTGTAACACAGAAATAGGTATACCAAATCTATCTCTGTGAGACTGTACCAATTTAAACTCCCAACAGTAATCAACTTAAAAGCATATATATTGGGCCATAAGCAAGCAGTAGGTACTGTACAATACATACAATTCAGTACAACCTGGATCCCCCAGACGGGAATACACTAATCTGAAAAAGAGATCAGTATTAAGCCAAGACACTCAAATGGAGCTCACATGGTTCCAGTATGAGTCTAGGATGAAGGAAATACAAACTCTATATAGAATACCTAAACTGGGCATTTAGGGTTTCAGATTAAACTTATCAAATATAAGCACACATAATAATAGGCACACACATAATAACAGACATACAATGTAGGCAAAATACCTATACACATAAAGCAAACAAACAAAAAAAGACTAACTTTAGAAGATAAGAAAACACTGATGCTATTAAAACTTTAAAAAGAAAGACTGGTCAGCTAGCTCAGTCAGTAATGTGCTTGCCAATTCCCAGAAAACACATTTTAAAAGCTGGCCAAGTAACACATGCTTGTAATTCCAGTGCTAAGGAGGCAGAGACAGGCCAACTGCTGGGGCTTGCTGGCCAACCAACTTGAAAAGTCCCAGGCCACTAAGAAACCCTGTCTCCAAAAGAAAAAAGAGTGAGAAGTACCTGAAGAACAACACGCCAAACACCCAAGACTGTCCTTGGGCCTCCAGACACAAATGTGTACACACACATAGACACACTTAACCCAAAACAAGAAAAAAAATACAGCCCAGCAGTTAAACTAAAAATGCTCTATCAATGAAACCAAGAAAAAGAAAAGTGTATAATTCTTACGACTATAAAAACAAGACAGTAATACTTTAGAAATCTTAATTTTAAAGCCTAGAGACACTGACTTTCAACATACAGGCTTTATAAACAACAAAGTTACCTTCCATATCTTCACACTCCTGATCACCCACATTCTGGTTATACAAAGATTTCTTCTTCATCTCTCTTTGTGAAGGAGTCTCCTATAGAATAGTTACAAGAGAATGTTTATGTTTGCCATCTCCCAATCACATCAAAAGTTTCCGAACTGAAAGAAATCATTGCACACATAAAAGAATAAGCCAAATCAGTCAGTCTATGGACAACCCAGTACCCTTATTAAAACTATTTATCTTTTATTATGGGGGAGGGGTTATAGTTCATATAAGATGTCAGAGGACAAGTGTGCAGAAAGCTGTTTTCTCCTTCCACCTTTTAAGTGGGTTCTGGGGACTGAACTCAAAGACTAATAGGTTGTGCTGCAAGTGCCTTTTAAAGCCATCTCGCCTACTCAAAATCCAGTTACTCTTTCATAGTACTTACATCAAGAGCTGCTTAACTGGCAAGATCTAGAACCACCTTGGAAACAAATTTCTAGATATAACTAGGTTAAAATGGGAAGATCTCCCTAAATAAATGGGAATGAGCAGCACGCTCTGGACTACATAAAAAGGAGAAAACTGGCTAACCACCCGAATGCACAGATCTCTGCTTCATGGTCGGACTGAACAATCTGATCAATGTGACCAGCCAGCAACCTGCTCCTGCCACTTAACTTTCCCCACCAAGCGGTATTTATCCCCTTGAATTCTCAGACAAAACAAACCCTTTCTTCAGTTTCTTCTTGTCAGGTATTTTGTCACAAACACAAGAAAAGTAACTAACACAAGAAGTTTTATACAACTATTAGCTATCAAGGGTTAGATAATAAATTCTCTAACACAGACTTAAGTATAGTGTTTTATATATGGAAAAAATCAACTTAAAATGGAATTATCTGGTAAACTGATGTTGTATGTGGAACTTATGATATTCAAGAAACAGCAAAATATGGGGAGATAAAATAGGTTCACAGAAAATCTATACAAAAAATCGCCACATGGCATCTATAACCACATACAGCTTCCCCTACTATCAACATTCCACACCAGAGTAATGTTTGTCAAAAATCAATTAATCTTACTTAATACGGTATTCTCACTCAAACCCATAGTTTCTACTTAGAGTACACTCTTGGTGTTGTACACCCCATACGTTTTGACAAATGTAAGACATCTATTAACCATTTACAGCTGTGGTGTCTGAACAGGGTTCACTGCCCTACAATTCACCTGTGTTCTACCTATTTACTCCTTCCTACTCCAAATCCCTGACAACTACTGGTCTTTTTAACTCTCCGCATAGTACTGCTTTTGCTAGAATATTATCTGGTTAGAATCATAGCTTATATCCTTTTCAAACTATTTCTTTTAGTAATAACATGCATTAAGGGTCCCTCTTTATTTTTCTCAGCATATATAAACTGCATAAAACAATGAGTTTCACTGCAGCATTTCCCTATATATGCCTATTTCATACCATGATCATGCTATTCTGCCTCAGATCTTCCCACTAATCCTATCATCTTCCCTAATAGTCCCTTCTGGTTTTATATATCCCCTCACCTTTTCTAAATCCCCATGAGCGAAAACATGTGATACCTGTCTTAATTTGCCTTTTCTCACATAATTTCCAGTTTTATTACTTTTCCTGAAAATGCTGTAATTTCATTTTTCTTAACATCACTAACTTAATAAATAACAAAGTCAAACCTAAAATTATTTTAAAATCACTAATTCCATAAATGCTTGTATGTCACCTGAAGAGAAACACTGTATATATAGGAAATAATTTACATTTAGCAGATTAAACCTTATGTCTATTAGAGACAAAGATCACTAAGATATTATTTTATAACCAAACACCACAAAACTGTAGGAGCACTCAAGAAGAGCACTCAACCCTCAAACCTGGAGAACAACAACAAAAAAAAAGCCAAGAGAAAAATGTACTGTGGGCGACAGTACAGAAATAGATTTCGTGATTTTGTTATTGTTGTTAAATCCTTCTCTTTTAAACAAAAAAGGACAATGATCAATTAAATGGTAATTCCTCCCAAACCACCAACCTTAACAGAAACAAACAAAAAACAGATAACTACACAGGGCACAGAAAGTAAATCTGTCTTATTTCGTTTGTGCTACAAAATACTTAATTAACATTGTGTTCTCCTTAAATAATTGAAACTTATTTCTCACAGTGCTGTACTGTCAGGTTTTTAGTAAAGGTCCAGTTCCTGTTTCTAAGATGGTGCCTTACTGTAGTGGCTTCACATGGCATAATCGACAGATGGGCAAAATGGCCTGGCTGGTCACCCCTCAAGCCATTTAATAAGAAGTGACTAATCCTATCCAAAAGCACACATGGCCTAACCACACCCCTCAGAGCTCCACCTGTTAACATTACTGCACTAGGAATTAGAGATCCAACGTGAAATTTGAAGGGGACACACATATTCAAACTACAACAAAACTCCCAGAGTTCAAGATTAAAATTAAAGAAAACATGATCAAATAGACTTGATTACTATAAGGAATGAGAAAAGACTCTTTCATCTACAATGAAAGGGAACAAGAAAATGTTCAAAATGTTGTTTATGAATTGATTGTACTTTATTCTTTTTAAACAAAACTTTTAAATCTTTGAGTTTAACTCCAGAACCAGTCTCTCTTTTTAAACAAATACTGTTATTTTTTGAAAGATTTCTTGACACATGATCACCTTGTTTGCAGCAATCTCTTACATATTGATACACAGTGCTACAATGAATAAACTATAGAAAGTCATTTTACATCACAAATAACATTTCCACTTCTTTACTTGCACTGTTTACTATGTGAATCCCTTAAACTCTTCCTCCTAGTTATCCCAAAATAAATGTTATTTTATGTTTATTAAATGTGTCCTTAAATCAGTATTTCACATTCCTTAAATAAGTATTTGACAATTGTACTCCTATGAAATACAATTACTCTAACCCAAATATTCATATAAACTTAAAAAAAACCACTTAATACATTAGTACCAGGCATGTATAGATACTAAATTGTTCTACTCAGTATACTGTTCTAAAGAAAAAATGTTACACTCAAGTATCTATAATCTGGATTTCTGTGTAGCTGCTACTTCCTAATAGGTGATAAACTGTCTCTCTGACCTCCTTTAGTACCCTGTCAAGAAGGCATCTCCATTTTACAAGAAATAAGTAACAGAGCCTATCAGATGCTGCTATGAGCTAAATAAATTTCTTGTGTTAATTAAGTACCCAGCTCAGGCATTTTATAGTACCAGAAAACAGACTAATCAACACCCAACATTTCAGAATAACAGCTTCTACGGCATTTAAGTATCTTATCAAACTATTTTGTGTAAGTACATTAATATAATAATAATAGCTAACTCTATCGCTTGTCCCATTCCCTTAGGTTTGTGTTATTGACTTTCAAACCCTTTTAGTCTAAAAGTAATTTTAACTGAATCAAAACATTACTGTTCCACCAAATTGTAGCATACCACAATTATTTTGAACCCTCAAAACACGACATGAAAAACTAAACCAATAGTGGAGAGATATCAGCCACTGGACGAGGATGCAGCTAGGAGGCAGAGTACTAGCCTAAAACAGAGGGAGCAATAGGGAGAAAATGGAAAACAGTTTGCAGTATCTGATGTAGAAAAATATTTTAATTAAAGAAAGTCAAGTTTGGTGAATCTTGTCTATAATCTCAGGACTGGGAGGCTGAAGTGGAAGGTCACCAATTCAAGGCCAAAGAAGACTGGGGAAGGAGGGAAGGATGGTAATGGGGGGTTGTCTTGTGTTCTGATTTGGGAAGCATGCTACATGTCTAATACCGTCCAACATACATTAAGCCTCTCCCCTAGCTCTGGTTCAAGGATTTATAAATTAACAAAACTATAGAACATATAACACAAATAAACAAATAAATAAATCCTTTAATCCCAGGATCTAGGAGAGATATAGATGGATCTCTGTGAATTCAAGGTCACCCTGCCCTACACAGTTCCTCTATTGTGCTGACCCCCAAACATAAAATTATTGTTACTACTTCATAACCATAATTTTGCTGCTGTTATGAATTTTAGTGTAAATATCTGATATGCAGGATATCTGATGTGACCCCTGTGAAAGGGTCATTCAACAATGCCAATGGTTCACAACCCACAGTTTGAGAATCAGTGTGCTAGAAAAAACATAAGCAAAACACTTCAAGACAGGAGTGGGCAAGGATTGTTCTGAAAGGGCCTACAATAGCACTGGAAATAATCCCAAAATGTGATAAACAGGATCATAAGAAAGTAGGAAGTATCTGAACAACAAAAGAAACAATCACTGAAATGAAAAGAATGCTTCCAGAATTGGGAATTTTTGGGAGGCGAATCAATGCCAACTACATGGATATAACATTTAAACACCAAAACATCCAAATCATCCAATTATCTTATGAACTAAAATAAACAGTTCAAAAAAAAATGACCAACAAATGCTTGCAAAAAGTGTTTGCCATCCTTGTCAGTCAAGAATATTCAGGAAACAAAGGACAACATTAGCTAAGATTTTTAAAAAGCACAACTCTTACTCATTGATGCTGTGAATGTAAACATGTACAGCCACTATGGAATTTGCATGGAAGATCATCAAAAATAGAAACACCCACCCAAAAAAAAAAAGGTCTTGAAAAGAGCAGAATTACCACTACCCCATAACCCAATACCACTCTCAACTATACTCCTAAGTCAACATGCCAAAGAGATACTTACTGGTCCATGTTTACAGTTATTCTACTCACATTAGTGAAGAATAGAACAAGCAATGATGTCCATCAACATAACAACTGAAAAATTATAGTACATATACACAGTGGAATTTTATGCAGTCAGTCATTAACAATATTGAAATGACATTTGAAGGAAAATGGATGCAACTGAAAATCATTATGTTAAGTGATATAAATTAGTCTTGAACAAAGTGTTTTCTTCCATACATGGAACATAAATTTGAGTGTGTGTGTGTACACATGTGTATTCACAGGTCATCAAAATAGAAAGGGAATCAAGAGATGGAAAGAAGAGATCTCAAGGAAGCAGGAAACAAGGTAATAGATGAAATAAAAAAACGAAAGGGAAAACTAGAAGGAAACCTGATATAGGAAGGTCATCTGTCTATGTGTTACTTTCATTGGTTAATAAAGAAACTGCCTTGGCC
>LOEQ01000333.1:203491-216630 GCA_001685075.1 Bramus lutescens | reverse complement strand
GGTGTCATTGACAGCTGTTTTCACATGCAACAGGGTGCCGTGGACAGCTGTTCTCACACATGGAACAGGGTGCCGTCGACAGCTGTTTTCACACATGGAACAGGGTGCCGTGGACAGCTGTTCTCAGATGGAACAGGGCGCTGTGGACAGCTGTTGTCATGTGGAACAGGGTGCTGTCAACAGCTGTTTTCACACATGGAACAGGGTGCCGTGGACAGCTGTTCTCAGATGGAACAGGGTGCTGTGGACAGCTGTCATCATGTGGAACAGGATGCCGTGGACAACTGTTTTCACACATGGAACAGGGTGCCATGGACAGCTATTTTCACATGGAACAGGGTGCCGTGGACAGCAGTTCTCACACACGGAACAGGGTGCCATGGACAGCTGTTCTCATACATGGAACAGGGTGCCGTCGACAGTTGTTCTCACATGGAATAGGGCACCATGGACAGCTGTTCTCACATGTGGAACAGGGTGCAGTGGACAGCTGTTCTCGCACGTGGAACAGGGTGCTGTGGACAGCTGTTCTCACACATGGAACAGGGTGCAGTGGACAGCTGTTCTCACACATTAAACAAGATTCTGTGGACAGCCTTTCTCACACATTAAACAAGATTCTGTGGACTGCTGTTCTCACACATTAAACAAGATGTTGTGGACAGCTGTTCTCACACATGGAACAGGGTGCAGTGGACAGCTGTTCTCATACATTAAACAAGATGCTGTGGACAGCTGTTCTCACACGTGAAACAGGGTGTGTGGACAGCTGTTCTCACACATTAAACAAGATGCTGTGGACCGCTGTTCTCACACGTGGAACAGGGTGTGTGGACAGCTGTTCTTACACTTGGAGCAGGGTACGTGGACAGACGTTCTCATACTTGGAACAGGGTGTCGGGGAACAAAGGTGTGATGAGTAGCTACAACTCATTCATCTCACCTCAGTGCCACCACAGTGTCAGAAACATTAAAAAACAATGTAAATTCAAAAGGCTAAGGGAGGGTTGGAGAGATGGCTCAGAGGTTAAGAGCACTGCCGGATCTTCCAGAGGTTCTGAGTTCTATTCCCAGCAATCACATGATGGCTCACAACCATCTATCATGAGATCTGGTGCCCTCTTCTGGCATACAGGCATTATGCAGGAAGAACACTGAATACATAATAAATAATATATCTTTAACAACTACAAAAGGCTAAGGGAATTGTAATCTGAAATAAGCAATGTATCTACAAACAAATCACTTCTGACAAAACCAATTGCATTTTTGATAGAATTATGAAATTGTTCCCTTATGGGGTGGGAGTTAGATCTGAACGTTATCAAATCATTTGTAGATTTCTCATGCAATTTTAAATAATCAGATTCTACTTAGGTACCCGCAACCACAAAACAATTCAGTGAAAACTGGCTGAGGGCCTGGAAAGAACCCGCTGATCACAGGCAAAGCTCCAAGCGGAGCTTGATGAGGGGCCTCTCTGTGTTCAGAAACTTCATTAATATATTACAGTGTGTGATAGAGTAGACAGTAAACGTACAAAGTTACAGTCGCCTGTAATTGGGGCCTATGGTACTCCTCTGAACAACAGTTTAATCAGAGGTGTCTCATACCTGGCCTTGGGGGTTTTATTTGATAGTCTATTGTATCTAGGAGAGGCATTGGCATTGCCCCTCTTTATAGGGAGATTCCATTTAATCTCTCTCTCTCTCCTTTCTTCCTTGCTTCTCTCTCTCATTTCTTCTTCATTCCTTCTTTCCTTCCTTCCTTCCTTTTTTCCTTTCTCATCCTCCTTCTTTTGAGACATGTCTCACTCTATACCCCTGGCTGTCCTATAACTCACTCTCTAGACCACGCTATCAGGGACTAAAAGTACTCAACAACCTTATCTAGCTACAAGCCTTGAGAACTACAGAGTGACTATCCTGGCAAGCTATTCCCACGGGTGCAATAGTGTCAAGAATGTTATGGGACTAACCAACCACTTTCTGAAGGAATTTACAAGATGGAAATCATGCCTGTTAACTAAACCAAAAATCTGTGGCTGCCTATGTCATACGACCTAGGGGAGAATCTGCTATCACTATTCAGCTTAATGTACATAGTATCAAACCAGCTCCTGTTGGCTTCTCATTCTACACACAGATCAGTGGTTGTCTCAACCCTCACCAGAGAAGCTTCTTTCTGCAACAGATGGTGAGTAACACGTGCTGCCTCCAGCATGGACAGGACTTGACCTGACTAGAGGTGTCAGGGAATGAAAAATAATGAAGAAAAAACAGACACATTTACAAGTGGGCTATGCACACCCGAACAGAACCACACCCTATGAAATGACCCAGAACCTCAGTGAGTCTGTTATGTAAACACAGAGGGGAGGAGTTGGTTAGTCTTGGTAGGCAGTGTCTGTAGACAAGCAGTCTCAGGTTGGGGGAAAGGTATGGCTGTTAGTTTGCACACTAGTTTGCACACACTGCCAGCGTTCACACTTGGACCAGAGGAAGGCTTTGCCGTTCTAAGCCTGACCCATACAGGAAAGGCTTTGTGAAGTCCCGTGGGTCTGAGGTCATGTCCGTGTCAACAGTACCCTTCGTGCTGAGGCTCAGGGATTGTCCAGGGCTTCTTCCTGGGCAGAAAGACGGTGAGAGCCAGGGGAAGTGGTTGACCGCAGTGAAATGGTTTTTTCTGGACATGGCAGGGCCTGGGCGCTCATGGACACAGGGGCATGCGTGAGACCTGCGCAGACTCAAGCCAGATAAAATCTAGTTTAGATGGGGGGATCCTTTGAAGTTCCATCCCAGTTGGTTGCTACTGGAGGAGGAGAATCAGTTTCTTTGGTAATGTGGCCCCTGAGCGTGTATGCATGCTCCAGTAGAGGGTCCTGCTCTGTCACGCTCATCTTGTTCTCTTGAGACAGAGTCACAGGACCTGGAGCTACACTGGCTGCCCCAACAATCCTCCTCTGCCCCTCAGCGCTGGGGTCACAAGGCTACAGGAGGCCACGCCCCCTTTTTACACAGGTGCCGGGGATTCCTACTCAGTTACTTGTGCTTGGGCAAAGCTCTTCCTTGCTGAACCATCCCCCACCCCGCCCCCAAATGTTTATTGTGATTGAAATATTAAAGTAAATATGAAAGATATGGAATTGAGGGAAAATATTCTAGGGTAAACATCAGGGAAGAAAAGTGTAAGGAATGCAGCGTCTGGTGCCCGGGTGTCTTCTGAGGGATCTGGTCCCGTGAGCATTAGACAGGTAGCCTGGAAACGGAATAAAGTTGAGAAGCAGATCATCACCCCTCATCAAAATCATTATCAGTTAAAAGTTCAAAGTGGAAAAACCTAAGAAACCTCCATTTTACAGACAGCAGCCCGAGATGGAGATTGGGTGACCCAGGGTGACACAGGTGTTTGGAAGGAGGACCACCTTCCCCTTCAATGCTCACTCCCTCCGGTCTGTCACAGTGACCACGGTTTCACCCTGCTAACCTCTGCAGCCGAGTGCTAGGGTTCGATTCCTGCCTCTGCTTTTCTGATGGGTTATCCTAACCTGTGCTGCTCACTCACCCTGTTTCCTAACCTGTAAAATGGGCACAGTAACAGATCTGTTCCCAGTGTTATTTAAAGGACTGTCAGATAATGTCTACAAAATGCCTAGTGCAGGCGATGGTGATCATTAAAGTATTCAATAAGTTCCCATTAAAGCTTTGAATAGATGTCTGAGGACAGCTTGCAGCTTTCTGTTCTCTCCTTCCCCCATGTGGGGCCCAGGGATTGAACTCAGGTAGTCAGGCTTGGTGGCAAGCACCTTTTCCTGTTGAACCAGCTTGCTGGCTCTCAGGTGCTTTTGAATTTAAGACATCATAGGACTTGGCCCTCGAGTGCTTTTTGAGTTATAACATAGGTTTTTTTGGGGGGGGGTGTTTTTGTTTTTCAGCGGCTTTCTTGGAAATAGGATCTAGAGAATCTGGGTGGCCTTTCTAGGAGACAGAGTTAAGAAGTGTTTTGTTTTAAGTTGTTCTTTAGAAGATACAGTAAGCTTGGCAAGGTGGTGCACAAAAATATCACAAATAATTCCAGCACTTGGAGTAGAGGCAGAAGGCTCAGAAAAGCAAAATTGTGTTTGGCTACATAGCAAGTTTGAGGCCAGCCTGGGCTACATTAGGCCATGTTCCAAAAACAAACTGGAAAAAACAAAATCAATGACAAATTCATCCTAAAGTTTCAAATTCAAGATTGCAGTATTTGCACATAAACTTTTCTTTTTCCTGTTCTCTCTTTTCCCCATGCAAGAGTCATGTTCGCCAACAATGGCGGAAAGGATGGACTGGAGATCGTTAGCATTATCTAGTAGGTACTTGCTTTATCTCACATGGTTCCCTCAGAATCACAGCCATGTTACTGCCAACAGCACGATCATTGAAAGAGCTTGAGGGTGATTGGATTTTATTCCTTGCATTTGCTTTTTTGGGGGGATCTTCCCCGTGGGGACTCCACAGTCAAATGTGTTGAAGATCGTCTGGAGCACCGTTGCTCTGTGTAGCTTTGCCATTTGAGTTTATTTGCGGCATGCGTTTTTAGGGATTTTTTTTCCCTTTATGGTTTGTTTTCCTCCAAATTAAGTCTATAAAATCAGGTACAAGCTGGGTGTGCACCTGCAATCTAGTGGTCAGGAGACTGAGGCAGGCAGGAGGCCACCCTGGGCTGCAGGGAAACCCTGCCACCACCTGCGTGAACAAAGTTTCAGATCTTTGTGACAGAATAAAGGTTAGAAACACACCAGGCTGTGGCTGAATCCGCACTTCACAGACGAACACCAGGCTGGGCTCATTCTTTCTCTACCTCAAATAGCCGTGTGATGAGTCCTTGTACATGCTTCTGTCTCCCCAGCATTTCCTTCAGGATTCATCTCTGGTAGTAGTGGTACAGAGTAAAGGAAAAAATAGTCTATAATTTTACAAAAATCTGCTGTTTCTTCCTCTTTATTTTGTCTTCCTTTGCCAAATGTTTGCACAGCTGCTTTTCTAAGTGGGAGATATGGTATATTGATGACTTTCTATTCACATTCTCTCATGGCTTCAGACTCTTTTTTCCCTCTAGATAGCTAACAAAACATTTATTTCCTGTTATTAGAAGCTCTTTATGTATCAATGTTTTCATGTGATAAATACTGCAAATATTTTTTTTCTCCCAACTTATTTTATTTTCAGTTTGCTCAATGTGTCTCTTCCCAAGCAAAATATTTTTATTACAGTTATTCATTGACTAGGGGTGGGCTGGACACGTGTGTACAGCAGGATGAATGTGGGGACCAGAGGACAGCTTGCCAAAGTTGATGCTCCTTCTACTATGTACGTCTTGAGGATTGAACTCAGATCTCGGGCTTGGCGTCAAGCACATTTGCCTGCTGAGCCACCTTGCTGGCCCACAAAATATTTTTATTCCTACCTAACTAATTTTTTTTTCTCAATCCATCCTCTGACTTATTGAATCTAGTTCCTTTCCAATTTTGGCCCACCCTGGACGTCTTGGAGTCCTGCGGAGGTACAAACGTCTGCTTTTCCCAGGCTAACTTGTTGAGAACATGTAGCCATAGGGGGCTCAGCATAAAGCAAATGATGTTGGCTGGGCGTGGAATACAGCACAGTGTTCTCTGGAGCCTATAACTTCCTTACGATCGATCGCTAGCAGGTGTTCAATGGTGTCGGGGCTGGGCCGGTTACGCGCTCTCCAAACTGGGTCTTCTTCCTCTTGGCTTCTAAATAAATTGATACATTGATGCAGGTTTACTAAGCACCAAGGCTTCTCACTGTGGGTACCGGTAAAGCAATTCATGGCATAAAACTAGATAGACTTCTGACACACTGTGGGGCTCTACACATGGGGAGAGCAGATTCCATTCGCTTCCCTGGAGCGAACCAATTAAGAGAATCCAATGAGAGTTCTGTTACCAGTTCAGCTCTTCTGCCTTCATTTCCTTAGAGGTGCTTAGCAACCACGTAGCAGGCCTGCTGCTCCTAGCTTTTAGATGCAAATCCCCAACTCCACCTCAGGGAAGAGGTTTGTGGCCTTGATGTGGCAGTTTCCTTCTCTGGAGATTGTGTGTGGGACTTCATCTTGGACCACTCTGTCTAATTTCCTATCATTTCGGCAGCTTCAGAAACATGAGCCCTTGGCCGAAATGTTAATCATGGAGGACTGCTTGAGCCCAGTAATTTGAGATCAGCTTGGGCAACGTAGTGAGGCCTCCTCTCAGAAGCAGTGAGCTTATTCCACATTTATGGCGTACTTTCTGTACGTTTTGGAGTCAGTCTTCCTGTGGTCCACAGAAAGGAAACAAGCCAGAGCTTGGAGCCTGGTGTCTGAGCATGCACCATACACTAGGCTAAAGGTCATGGTGATAACAGGAGTAGGGCAGCCTAAAGCTTACACAACACAGCCCTACTCCCAGGCTCTTGAGGCAGGGAAGACTAACGGTCACCTTGGAAACTCAGTGGTCATCATAGGGACCTTGACTCCTAGGTGAAACTAGGTAACAAGACTCAGGGAGTAGGAAAAGTAGACACTGTACAAGTTCCAGCTGCCCCCGCTCTCTCTCCTCCCTGTTCCGGCACCTCTGTCTATCTCACGGCATCAGTACTCTCCCAGACTCGGAGCTAGGGGACTCTAGGCTTTGACACTCTCTCCCTCTTTATGGCCGTTTTTTCAAAGGGGCATAACTTCGGAATCTCCATACTGCGAATCATATCCAGAAAATCACTGAGACTTTCGGTTTGGGCTGAAGTAGTGGGAATTTGGAAAGTAATATCCAACTTTTTGTTACTAAGGTATCGCTACTACCCTGATGATTTGGAAACAATGCGAGCTAGTGGCTGGGGAGATTGCTCAGTGGTTAGGGGCACTTACTGCTCTAGCAGAGGACCCCAATTCAGTTCCCAGCACCCACATAGTGCACAGCCAGCTCTATGTAACTCCAGTTCCAGGGGATCTGGCACTCACTCTCTTCTGGTCTCCACAGATGCTGTACACATGTGCGGCACTCACATACATATGGACAAAACACCTATACACATTAAATAAAAACAAATACACCTTTTAAAAGTGCAAACCAATAAAAACACAGATGCAGATTAAAAATCAGGACCTGCGTCTGACTATGAAAGCACAAGACCATCACACTCTACCTCAGGGCCGAATACCAGAGTGGAAAATGGTGCCATTTTATTTCTCTGTTAAAGGGAATTTATCTAAATTCAAAATCCATGGAAGCAACCTGTTTAACCTAAATTATCCAGGCTGTACAATGCATGTGCCATCAACAAGGACTTGTGCTCTTTTTGTCTTTGTATGGTGCAGTTTAAATTTCATTTTGTAATTTTCCGAAAGGCGTCAAATACCGATAGCCTCTGGCTGCTCGTGAAATATTTATTTAGAAAATATTCCATAAAATGTCCAAACAGCAGCTGAGCTCATAAATAATTGAGCATCTGGAAAACTGAATTTTACTCTTGTGATAGCAGGGATGGTACTGTTCTGAGACCCAAAGGCAAATAGCAGGAGCGGACTGGTGAGGCGAGGAACCTTCAGTGCAAATGGCCCCGCTTTGTTTTCCAAGAAATTTGCTTTGGGACCAGAATGATTGACCTAGCTCACGATTTCTACAAAATGGCGCATGTGTCTGCTCCCTTGTTCTCCTCCTTTTCTCAAGTTAATAAGCAATGGCTTGAGTCTTTGGGGAAGGGTGTAGATTTCCTTGGCATTGGCCAATAAGCAATTATCTTCTGGTGGAATTGTTTGTAGATTTTTTTTAGAGTATTTGAATTTTTCTAAATAACTGGCCCTAAACTTGAAACTCAATTTCAAATTTCTAATATGAAAAGTACAATTTCTATGTGGGCGAAGTGGCTCCGTGGGTAAAAGCATTTGCTGCCAAGCTAGACAGACTGCCTTAAATCCCCAGAACCCACATAGTAGGAGGAAACTCACGCCTGAACGTTGTCCTCTGACTTCCAAATATGCACCACAGACGGCATGCACTCCACCCACAGGAGAGCGGGTAAATAATTATTAAAAAGTGAAGGAACAGGAAAGAAAAAAGAAAAGCACAATTTTGAACATCTGTAATTCAGTATGTCTAAGCTCTAGTCCCCTCTTCAGTACAGAAGAAGGTTTGTTGTGCTTGCCTGGTGCACTGGCTGGAAGCAAGCCCTTGAACCCTGTGAGGTCTCCCAGCTATTTTCCTTCTCTCTTCTACCACAGGCAACAGCCTTGAGGGGAATACTGTTTCCTGTATAGAGGTACAGGGGACAGGGAGGCTCCGCCCTTTACAAAGAGCCAGGTGAGAACCATACAATTAGTCTACAGCACAGCTGTACTGTTGCTCAACAAGGGGTTTTCCCTTTATGCTTTATTTATTGTTGATTAGGTCTCACTGAGTGGCCCACATTGATCTTGAACTTGAAGTACTCCACCTCCAGCACATTTCCCTGACCTTTGATTCTCTTCCCCAGTGTAAAGATCTTCTTGAAGTTTTGGGCATTGCAATCTCACTTATGGCTGCCAACTTCTCCCCGTCAGAGATGTCACAGGTTAGAGTTTTGTGTGTTTTAAATCCACACATATGATGATTTGCAGCTCACACTGAGCATACTTATCCATATCTGTACATATGGCTATGGTTCTTTCATTTTGATGGCTGGGTAGTATTATTCTATACAAATAAGACA
The DNA here is from genome assembly GCA_001685075.1 of Bramus lutescens. NCBI lineage: Eukaryota > Metazoa > Chordata > Mammalia > Rodentia > Cricetidae > Bramus > Bramus lutescens. Next base: position 207,907 of record LOEQ01000333.1, on the reverse strand, counting down.
TTGTTTGTTTATCTATTCTTTTTAACATCATTTTCTCGTTATAGAAAAATGTTTCAGGGGCTGGAGAGATGGCTCAGTGGTTAAGAGTACTGACTGCTCTTCCAGAGGACCAGGGTTCAATTCCCAGCACACATGGCAGCTCACAACTATCTGAAGATCCAGTTGCAGGGGATCTGACACCTTCACACCAAACGTGTATTTTATTTCAATTTATTTGGTATTTAATATTTTAAAAAAAGAAAAAAACGTTCCAGCAAATACCTTGCACATGTCTCTCCTGTGATACAGGTGTCAGAATTTCTCCAGGACCCCTCTTCATGATCTGGAGACATCAGTTACACGTGACTATTCCGTCCCTGAAATATTGCTAGTCACTGAGAGCTACAGATATAAGACACATATAAAAACTTAAAGAACTGGTCCCCAAATCTATAAAATACCTCATTACTTTTAAATATTGGCTAATGTTACATGTAAAACAGTTCATGGAGGTCCATGAACATGAGTGCAATTGCCTACTAAGGCCGGAGGCATCAGATACCCTGGAGCTGGAGTTACAGGTGGTTGTGAGCTGCCATGTGGGCTCTGGGACCTGAATGGAGGTCTTCCACAAGAACAGTATGTTCTCTTAACTACAGAGGCAACTCTCTGGCCCCCCAAAAGCAAGTTCAAATAAATGAGAGAAGAGGGAAAATGAAGATATCTGCTGTGAGACAATGGTGTTTTATCCTGTCACTTGTATTTTAAATAAACGCTGATTGGCCAGTAGCCAGGCAGGAAGTATAGGTGGAGAAAATAGGCAGGAAATAGAGGCGGGGCAAAGAGAATTCTGGGAAGAGGGTTCAAAGTCAGACGTCAACAGTGGGTCTACGTTTCCTTCGGTCTGTCAGAGCAAGCAAGATGTGACTGCCTTGCCAAAAAAGGTACCAAGTCACATGGCTAACACAGACAAGAATTATGGGCTAATTTAAGTTATAAGAATTAATAATAAGAAGCCTGAGATACTGGGTCAATCATTTTATAGTTAATCTAGGTCTCTGCATGTTTTTCTTTGGGGCTGAATGGCTGTGAGACCAGGTAGGACAAACCTCTGTCAACAGAGGTCAGAGGACAACTTGCAGGAGCTGATTTTCTCTTACTAACATGTTGATCCCAGGGACTGACCTCAGGTGACTGGGGTCCTCAGACTTCCCTTTGCCTGCTGAGCAATCTCAGCCCTATATTCTAGATATGAGTCCCTGTCTACAGAAGTACAGGAAGCAAAGATTTCTCTCCCTCTGTAAGTTGCCTGTCCACTCTACTTATTGTTCCTCTGTTCCTCTTTTCGGTGTCATGAAATCTTGTTGTTAACCTGTGGGCATTTCCCACCGTAGTAGAGTCCTGCTGAAAACTTTGTTGCCTGTGTCTGTATCTTAAAGTGCTTTTCCTAAACATTCCTCTGTTCCAGCACTTCAGATTTTAAAGTTTGTAATGCATTTTAATTGGTTTTTCTGCTATTCTCTCTTTTCCATATGCATGTGTATGTGCATGGGCACATGGGTGTATTGTGTGTCTGTGTGTGCTTGTGTGTGTGTATGCATGCATGTGCATGTGCACGGGCACATGGGTGTGTTTGTGTGTGTGTCTGCATGTGTGTCTGTATGTGCTTGTGTGTGTGTGTCTATGCGTGCATGTGTGTGCATGTATATGTGTGTAGGCCCAAGGTTGATGTTGGATATCTTTCTCGATTTCTCTCTGTAACTGGATTTATTTCCTCTAGTCCTTCATCTTCCTATTGAAATGAGTTTGGTATCTGCCCTGCCTCCACCCCACCATCCCTCACTGATAAGGAAGTTTTACATTCTGCGTCTAGTGTTTTGTTTATCACTCCTAAAATTTTAGCATGCTGTCTTAGTGTCTGACATAATTACATATTTATTCAACCCCTGGAGAGATAAAATGACTCTCATTACCCCGCTCTGGTTTCTGGTTATTTCCCCCATTTCTATATCTCTCTGGTTTCTACTGTACAGTCAGTGATTGTTTTTTTAGGTATAGGCTTCACATTCATTCATAATTGTGCCTTGCTTTCCACACTCCCTTAGGGTTCAACTCCCTGCTTTCTACAGTATATTCTTAACTAGCTCTTCAGCAAAATCCACAGGCGGAGGATTTCTTTATGTCAAGGTTGCCGGTGAAGAACAGATTACACATGTCCTTTCCCACTGACACTTCTAAGTCACTTTTCTTGTTGTCCGGCTTTGGGTCAGGGTCACCAATCCATCCTGGCTGGACAGGTGTTCCTTGCTGCTGCCCTGAAAAGGTCAGGATCCCTGGAAGCTCCTTGGTCCCAGTAAACAGGAATAACCTTTTGTCTCACCATGAACGTTTCTATAGATCAATCTAATAAGTGCGTATTCTTTTTTTCGTTGTAAGTACTCAAATAAGAAGGCGATTATGATGAAAGCAACATTGAAAGAGCTTTTCAAAATGGAGTCTGGAGGCCACAAAGGGGGCCGTGCTTATTACAACTCCAGCTGCTGCCTGGGAATGTGGACTCTGCCACCTCTGCTTTGACCAAGGGCAGCTGGAACTGCTCAAACAACAGGACAATTACTTCAGGGCCAGAGGCTCAAGATGCTAATCAAGAGGTCACAGGACTCTGGTTTCAAGGGTGTTTTTACTGTGTGAGCACATTCTTTGTCTTGTGTGGTCCCTGCTGCTGCTTAGCCTCCAATGGCCCAGCTTTGCCGATTTCCCTCGGACACCGAATCTTTCTTCTTCTGTAGGTTCTGAATTCAGACAGATTGCATGAGTATTTTTACTGTCGAGAGTTTCTCTTTGAACTGGAGGTGGGGGATATGGGAATTAATATGCATGCTTGAAATCCCAGCACTTGGGAGGCCCGGGTGAGTAAGGAGCTCAAGGTTATCCTCAGCTAAACAGTGTGTTCAAAACCAGCCTGTGCAACAGACAGGAGGCTGCCTCCACAGCTTCCCCGCCACTGAAAACTATTCTCTTTCTTTTTCGTATACATCGCATTGATTGCCAGCACGCTAGGAAGTAAGCCGAGGGAAAGGGGACTAAAAAGAAGAGATGCTTAATGTCCAATATGCAAAACTTCCTTGGATTCTTTGGGTACCATCTGGGTTTAGTTTTTAGCCTTCTCTCGGGAGGAATGGGGACGCCCCTTAGCGACCGCCTGTTAGAAACATGTTTCTGGGATTTGCTTTACTCCCAGCTAATTTCCCTTTTCCTATCCCCGACTGCTGCCCTTGTCTTCTAACAACCTTGTGCTTTTCCTTCTTAGAATTCTCGTTGTTTAATGGCCTAAATTACTGTTGGTCACTTTTTGCTGTTGGGACAGCATACCTGAGCAAATCAACTTAAAAACGAAAAGCCATCTTGGCTCTTGGTTGTGGAGTTTTCCGCTCAGGATTGACCAGCTCTGTTGCTTTTAGGTATGTGGCAAGGCAAAAACAGCAAGGTAGAGGAAATTATCTCATTCTGAAGTGTGGTAGGAGAAGCCCCAGCAGGGGGCAAAATATTCTCTCAAAGGCCAGCCTCTGACTCCAACTAGGCCCCGCCTCCAACCAGGCCCCGCCTCCAGAAGGCCCGTCTCCACCACGCCCAATTGCTCTAGTAGAGAGAGGCCAACCTTCCACACACAGCCTGGGGACATTTCAGATTCAAACCACAGCAATACCTAGTTCTTTTTAGCCTCTCTGCTCAATACTCATCATCAATCAAAGGCTTGGATTTTTACTTTCTACAGTTCACTACGTCAAATGTGGAGCCAAGTTCCAGGTTGCAGAAACTTGTGGACATTGACTGACTTCTTTCCTTTTGTCTTGGCCTTGTATACTCAATTTGCTATTTTTCTCTTTGCTTTCATTTTGGTGAATTTCAGAAGTCAATATGAATGCAACTGGTTAGTTGTTCGCATTTTACCACAACCTCTGACTTATATATAATAATTTTTTCTTTCTAGAGGTTCTGTTTAGATTTTGGAATTTTTCCATCCTATGGTATTTTGGTAGTATTTTAGAAAATTATTCAATTATAAAACATTTTAAGTGTGGACGTCTCTGCTAGCAGCCTCAGGTACTGCCCAAGGACAGTCTTAGCCTTTAGTTTAGTGTAAGCCAGGAGTGTATATACGCATTCAAAAGGAATTTTATTCTATATTTATATTTATGTCACCAAATGTGTGGATCTTCTCCACCACAAGAGAATCCCCAATTCTCTGAACCCTAAATTAAATTTGACCATGGTTTACCTGGAGTTAGCATTAGAGCCTGCAGTGGAAGGAAGGCTCCGTGTAGTCCTTTGCAAGGTCACAGAATGACATGAGATTAAGGGACTTGTAGTGAAAGGGGAGCACGGCCTGCTTTTCGTCCGGCCCAGCTCCTGCACGGCTAGCTTATACCCCGAAAT
>LOEQ01000333.1:135389-146784 GCA_001685075.1 Bramus lutescens | reverse complement strand
ACACACACACACACACACACACACACACACACACACACGCACACACATACACACCACACACACATACACAAGTACATACCACACATGCACACACACCACACACCATATACACACGCACACACACCACACACGCACAGACCACACACCACACACACATACACACGCACACACACCACAGAATATTTTGAGAACATACACTAAAAATTAATAAAAAATAAGCAGTGATTCTCAAGCGACAGCATTTCAGTCTGTCTTTCTCAAGTGGCAGCAGAGTTCTCTTCATAGCGGAATTCTGTGTTTATTGTTTTCTGTTCTCCTGCATGACCTTGGAGTTCCATCTGATGGCCAGGGTGACGGCCAGGGTGTTGTTTGCAAAGCAATGTAACCTAACACCAAAAAGCCAGTGTTTGCTCGATTCTCTTCAGATGAGCATTGCACAGCTTGTTCCCAGATCCCTGACCAGAGGCAGGAAGGGACGGAGGAAACAACACTACAGATCGTAGCCAGGCACACAGCAAAACTGGGATCTCAGATGCAGAAGCTGCAACACTCTGGAAGCTCAGTGCGTTTATTAGATACACAGTTGATCAGGGAGGCCGGGTTATAGTACCTCAGCTGAACAGGGAGACAGGCTTCTCTCACGTCCGCAGGAACAGTCTCTGGCCTGTAAACATCCAGGGAGGGAAAACTATGTGGACATTTTCCACACACAATGACAACATTTGCACTCTGACCAGAGAAAGGCCTTGCTACCCCCCACTGCAAGACTTGCCCAAGGAGGGCTTTGCCACTCCCATGGGTCTGAGATACTGGAATCTTTGACATGGCTGTGGTCATGTTAAACAACACATGTTCAACCAGGACTTTATTTGCTTCCTATACTCCTTTAATAATGATGGACTGCACAAAATAAATTTTAAAGGTCCTTTTTGTGAAAATAGATTCTTATTTTATATTTTATTATATTGCTGTTTTGAGACAGGGTCTCATGGAACCGAGATTGGCTTTGAACTCCTGTCAGATAGTTGAGATTGGTCTTAAACATCTTCTCTTTCTGCCTCCACCTCTTCAGGGGCCAGGGTTGTCAAGAACACAGTTCAGGACTGCTTTGTTTAAATAATGGTTAATTAAACAATAATGCTTTGTTTAAATAATGGTTGATGTTACCAAAGGTGATCTTCACGGTGCAATCTGGTGTTGATTTAGTTGGTATTTGGAAGAGATATTTTATCCTGAAATTCTACTGAGTTCCTAAACTTGGTGTGAAACCGTCCACTTCTCCCAGAGGCAACCCTTAAGTCTGAAGTTGAGATGAAGGAGCTGCAGTTGCTGGCGGCAACAGGTCTAGGTACTGCAGTGTGGGTAGAGGAGACAGTCATGAAACCTGGGAGCCCAGACTGCCCCTTAGTGCCACCTGTCTTTTGTGTCTGCTAGCTGCCTCATCTGCTCCCCCCACACCGCCCCCGGGCTGCAGAGCGCCCCTGTGGCTGATGATAACAGCCACTGAGATCTAGGAAGTGCCCTGACAGTCTGTATTAGAATGTCACCACTAGGAGGAGCCTGGCTTCTTTGTCTTGGCATTTGTAGCTATGACCAAGCTGATGGGCGCACGAACTAGTATGACATCTCCTGGCCTCCAGCTCCCCAAAAATCCAGAGTCAAACTGGGCTGCTAGGTGGACCGTATTGTGCTCAGAACCCGGGATGAGCTATGACAATACCGCTGGGGGAAGGACTGAGAGGCTGGCCCAGTAAAGGACAGTGTGTGCCGGACCACAGTATTTCCAGTTGCCTTGTGTGAATACAGAGGAGCCCTCGTCCTAGGGTAAGTTCTTCATAACCGAGACTCCCCCATAAAACCTGCAAAACACCTTTGGTTCCAGGGAGGACCTCCGGCACTCTGTTATACTTTCTGGAGAGGGGGAAAAAATCATATGAGTTTTGTATAAAACACCAGATATGGGGCAAAAGTCACTTTCCAGACTTACTGTAGCTTTATAGTGCTAAACTAATGGTAACTTTTAAAAACACAGTGAAAGGTGTGTGTGTGTTTGTGTATGTTTTCGAGAGCACACAAATGTAAGTCAAAGGACAACTTGAGAAGTTGGTTCTTTTCTTCTTTCATGTGGGCCCTTGGGATTGATCTCAGGCTGTCGACTCAGTGGCAGGTGTCCCTTCTTGCTGAACTAACTTAGTGTCCCTAATGATACAAAATTATATATATATATATACATATATATATACATATATATAAAATGTCATGATCTTGGGAATGATGGGAATGCCTGGAATAGGCTGATTCTACCTGGTGTGATATAAAATAATCTGGAGCCTGGTGGTCATCATGGAGAAAGTACTCAGTTTGTAATTATGACCAACTATACAGTTCCTAGGAATATACTGCAAAAGTATATTTATGAAAGGTATAAAACAAAAGCTATATAAATCAGGAGTCTTGCCATGTCTTGGGTGGGAAGTTGATAATCAATGATACAAGTATCTATTCCTTGCAAATCAGGGCTAATGTCCTTCTATTCACACCTATGATGTATCAACTTACAAAGACCCAAGGTCAGGGCTGTGTCTTGTAGTGATGTATATACCAGTAAAAATTATCCAGATGTCTATGTCTATAGACAGAGGGGAATTGAAAACTTATATTCTTGGCTTATTCATGTTAGAATCTTAGAATTGCTAGAATTGAATCTGAAGAACTGTTTCAGAGGGATTTCAATGTGGGGAAAAGCAGATGAAGCCTTGCACGTTGGTGTGAATTAGTCACTCAATCCTTGCAGTGATTCCATGGAGAGTAGCTAATACTATTTATGCTTGACAAAGGCAAAACCTTCCAAAGGCATCATGATACCTGAGGTGGCCAGACAAGAAGATATGAATTCAAACAGGACTTCAGGGGCTGTGTGTGAATCCCAACTTACAGCTCTGGCGTTCACCGTCAGTTCAGTGTTCAAAGACGACGTCAGCCCTGGGTGCAGCTCTGTAGCAGTCTTGGCAAATGCTGCTAATTTTAGAAATGGCATAAGACAGAAGAATATTAGCCATTTCTCTTTTTAAATTGCATTTAACTGCTCTCTCTCTCTCTCTCTCTCTCTCTCCACACACACACACACACACACACACACTCTGCCCACTCTTGGGTGGAGGTCAGGGGATAACTTGCAGGGGTCATTTCTCCCTTACCATGTATGTTCAGGGGATCAATCTCAGAGAGAGAAACCAGTGTAGGATTGCAGAGTTGAATTCTGTGTTGACTTACTTCTCCTTGGGGAGGAACAAGGACTTCTTGTGACTTACTACCCCCTCCCCCATCATTCAACAAAGATTCATTGGCTGCCTCTCTGACACTGAAATATAGCAGGGACCCAAGCAAATGTGAACCCAGCCTTCCAGGGGGCTGTATTCCAACTGGAGACAGAAAGACCACTCACAAGTGCTTCTAGGGGAGTGAAAGGCGGCTAGGGAGAAAGGAAAGCCAAGTCAGGGATGTAGGGAGTGTGATGTGACTGGAATAGAGGAGTTGCTGTATCTGGGATGGGCTCTGTGATGAGGTGACATCTCAGGAGATGCTTGAAGGCAGTGAGGATAACTGTCATGGATAAGCTGTGTTAGTGGCTACAGGGGAGTCTGACCTCAGCGGCAACAGCAAGTCAAAACCCTGAGGTCAGGGCACTTTGGCACAGATAAGGAATGAAGAAGCCTGTTTCAGGTAAGAGAGTGCATGGTAAACTCTCTTGGTATCTGCACGGTATCGGAAGCCGCTGCAGGGTACAGCCAGTGGCGTGGTATGACTTACTAACTTACTGCTTGGAGTCAGTTCCTGGACCTGTAATACCAGACTTGGGTAGATAGTGTGCATTCACATATGCCCCACACAGCTTGCACTGACCCCACGCTCAAGCATTGTTTGAAAAGAGGATGTGGCCTGAGAGTTTTCAGAGATCTCTGAGGGGAACCCCAGGGGGCTCCTGAGAATGGTCCAAAAGTCCCATCCCAGGCACCACTTGAACAGACCCTTTGGTTAGAATGTGTTGTGTACTCTCTGTGGTTGGCCATGACATTTTGTCATTTAGAGAAAGGACTTTGGAAGAACAGAAGGATTTCTTTGATTTTGAACAGAACGAAGAAGGGTCATCAGATGTTATTCAGGATGATCCCACACACACACACTAAAGATGACCCCACCTTCCCTAACATCTTCACCACACAAAATGACCAAAACACAAACAACAACAACAACCAGGAAAACAAATAAAAACCAAACAGGATTTTATTTTTCAAGATTTAAGGCTGTAACATCATCAGGACATTCTTGCTATACTACTTAAACATCACCCATGCCAGTCATGGGCTAAGAAATTGGGGATATGTTAACCATCAGACAGGCATGAATTCCATTAAAAAAAAACCCTAAGGGAAAGATCCAAGCATAAGGACATTATTTGACCATCAAAGGCATTTTTGAAAGCTTTGAATGGAGCATGGACCTTTCCCTCATGCCTTTCCAACCTATAAGAATTCCCTAGGAAAGGAAGTCAGGGTGCGAACTCAAGGAAGGGACCTGGAGGCAGGAACTGAATCAGCACCACGGAGGAGTGCAGCTCATTGACTTTCTCCCCACGGCTTGCTCAGTTTGCTTTCTTAGAAATCATGGGATGACCTGCGTAGGGGATGGTAACAGCAGACAGGGACTTCAATCATTAGCCAAGAACATGCCCTATGGACTTTCCTACAAGCAATCTGATGGAGGCATTTTCTCAGCAAAGGTTCCTCTTCGCAGAGAGCTATAGCTTGGTTCAAACTGACAAAAATAAACCCAACTAGGACATCTTGTCACATCTCCTAGAGAGGAGAAACCAACATTTTAGGGAGCATTCTCTCTCTTTCTCTCTCTCATCCTCTCTCTGTCTGTCTTTATCTGTTCTCTCTCTCTCTCTCTCTCTCTCTCTCTCTCTACCTATACTCTAACTCTCCCCCATTCTACACCTCAGAGATCAATATCAATTCCAGTTGGAGATGGGGAAATGAGGTCTCTAGCTGCTTTGGGATGAGAGAGCATGGTGTTCAGGAGTTGTTGTTCCAGGATAGAGTCCTTCTATGAGGCAGGCTCTTAGGAATGGTTTAGGGGACTGTGGGAAAAGTCAAGCCAGCATCGCACCCAAGGCTCCATCTATGTAGTCTGATAGTTTGGATGAACTGACCTTATCTGCCATTTGCATGTAGCCAGAACGCTATTGTTGGAACAGTTTCCTAGTTTACGGAAGGTGCCTTAGCCCAGCGGTTAGGGTCATTTGTTTTTCTCCCCAGGCTTTGATATAGTTTTTATTGTGAGTTTAGTGACAGAGAGACCACCTACAGGAAAAAGGATGTGGTCCAGAATGGGCTGACGTTTCCAACAAAATCTCACACGGTAGCAGTCGAATGGAGTCCAGCCAGAGGGGGTTGGTGGCCGGCCATCAAAGAATACTGCTTGTCTAGAGCTTAGGTGGCTATTTCCTGGAGAGCAGTCTGGAGTCCTCCATTGTCTCACAGGAGCATCTTCTGGGGACAAGCTTGCTGGATTCTCCTCAGGAGGGGACCGTGTGAAGTGCCACTTCTTGGTCCTGGTGTGGTAGGTACAGGAGTCCACACCGACCACCTTAACAACCACAGGAATGAGTAAAATGACATTGGGGCCTTTCTTATTGGCACTAGAGGAGGTATCTCCCTGATTGTTTTGACAAGAACTACATCCCCAGGAGAGAATGGGGTAGACTCTGTATCCCTCATTTCTAGACCTCCTTGTTTAAGTTCTGAAAGGACTTTGTGAACTTGGCTTGAGGTGACGTATGTTTCCAGCTGGTTGGTTTTGAGATCATGCGACTCAAATCCCTTGTAACAAAAGGTCTGCCATGCATTACTTCAAAGGGGGACAATCCCAGTCACCCTGGTATTCCTTCAGATGTCAAAGCTGAGGGCATGACTTTATCTAAGGCATTAGAAGAGTTCCTTTCTCCCTGTAAAATGACCTTCAGCTGAGAGTCATTGAGAGGTTTAATCTTTGCTTTACTTAATCTCTCAGAAATACAACAGATCAAATGCTTTCTCTCCCAATGACATCCCAGGGTGGATCACTCAAAGGGATGGCCTGGGCTCCCATGGAAACTCAGGCCTGTGAGTCTCAGGTCTACTGTGCAGTCGTCGTGAGCTACAGTTCTCTCCCCTTCCGTTACCCTCTGTCTATTCATTGAAGTCCAGGTCTGATCTAAGATGACATGCCACCAGGCCATGTCAGAGAGACTGCTCAGATGCTGGGAGGCCCATACATATTGATCAGGATTCCCAATGAATCCACTTAATTCCTTTTTGATAGCTTTAATCTCTACTAATAAGGGGAGGGTCTGGCCAGAGAGACTAAATCAAGCAGCTGATAGGAGCAGATGCGGAGCCTCACAGCCAACCATTAGGTAGAGCTCAGAGAGTCCTGTGGCGGAGGGCAAGGAAGGATCAGAGGAGCTAGAGAGGTCAGGACACCAGGAGAACACGGCCCACAGAATCAACTGTCCAGGGCTCACAGAGATCAGGGAACCTGTAGGTGTCTGACCTGGGTCATCTGCATATATTTATGGCTGAGTAGCTTGGCTTTGTGACAGTGGGAGTGGGGGTGGGCACTGACTCTTTTGCCTACCTATGGGACTCCATTCTTCCTCCTGGGTTGCCTCATCTGCTGTGAAGTGATGGTATGTGTCTGGTTTTATAGTAGCATATTATACCATGTACAGTTGATGCCCGTGGAAGGCCTGCTCTTTTCTGAGGGGAGATGGAGGGAGGAAGGGTAGATATGGGTGAGAGGAGAGGTGGGAGGGAGAGACTTGGGGGAGGGAGGGAAAATTGTGGCTGGGATGTCCTATATGAGAGAAGAATTTGAAAAAGTGGGATGAGGTGTGAGTGCTTTACCATCACGAAATAGTAGCAAAGACTAGAAGGAAAAAAGAGGAGGCTCTGGAGTCTCCCATGATCCTCCTGCAAAGGGAGACACTTCCGTGCCCTCTGGAGGTGGTTGAGAAGCCTCAGAACTACCAGAGGTCCTTCTGTTAGGGTGGACAAGGTCCTGGAGAGTAAGGGAACCAGGTTAGCATGTATGAGTTTTAGAGAAGCTAGGCTTACAAAAGTAGACTCAGGCAGTGTAAGGTTATACGGTTAGATAGGAGGCCCCCTGATTGCAGAGGCAGGGGAGCCAAACCACAAACAACCATCAAAGTAGCAGGATCTAGCTAACAATTATGGACTAATTATAGGTGGTCTTGATGCTGAAGAAAAGTCAGACAGAGAGAACCTCAGACCATTCTCTCTGTTTTGTAGAATTGGCCCAGTCGAACTGGGGCTTCCCTGGAGGCAGCCATTTTTCCCCATCACCCAAAAGATACTGGAAACACAGGAGGGGCAATTAAAGGGGTCCAGGCATGAGCAGAGGAGTGACCTTCCCCATGGACCTTTCCAGGCATGTAGTCCTGTGGGTACAGGAAAAAGAATAGCCAAGAATGGCAAGTGGAGAGTCCACCCTCCCTCACCCTTCCCTCTCAAGATGAAGATTGGTTCCTAGGGGTCTAGTCTCAGTGTGTCTTGGCTAGAAGCGACAATACAATGCCCTGGATGGGCACTGAACGCATTCTGTTTAGTCATATGAGATCAAGAGCGCTGTTCTGTCAGAATCCAATAGCTTCCTCTCCCTACTTCCGGTGGAGGAGGGGGTGACTTGAGCTTCCAGAAGTGCTAGTTGTGGTTGGAGAGGGGCTTACCTGAAAGGCGTCCTCAGAACACCAGGCGGGCACTTACTTTACTTCTGAATCCTTTGAGGTGTTCAATCAGGCATCCCAATCTTGAGTAGAATTCTTCCCCAAACCCAGATGAAAGCCCCTAAGTGTCATGGGGGATGCTGGTGGTCCTCTAGGGTACTAGTGAGCTTGTCCATGGGACAAACGAAGAATCCAGCATCAGAGAAAGACAGAAGATCCAGTCAAATGTGGAGAAAGTGAGAATAACCATTTCATCGACACAGCAAACAGTTCCATTCAGGATGGGAGTTCCTGTGCTGTGAGTCTGTGTCAGGTGTCTTATGGGGCCCTTGGGTCCTCCCCTATTTCCTTTTTGGTCCTGTTTAGGTACCAGCTGCTGTGCCTTCCCCCTGTCTCTTCTGAAATTGCCTTCTGGGAACAAAAGTTGCAACTTAGGAGGCTGCTTTTGCTTTCCCAATCTACCTATGACACTCTCTAACTGTCCCTCACTCAGGAGAGAACCCTGCTTCTAAGCCTCCCAGAAGAGCCAACCTTTTCAAAGATGGGACAGCTTCTCTCATGCCCACTGGCAAGGGCTAAGCTGTTCCAGAGGCCAAGTTTAAGTCAAAAGTTACCAGCTAGCACTTGGGAGCCTGGTCTATTCACAGGCATGTCCGCCTATGCTGTACAAGGCTTTAAGATGTATACTTTTGCTTTCTGGAGGCAGAGTCTATTGCTGTGGTTGGCTGCATGCTTGCTGTGCAGTGGAGGATGGTCTTGACCCTCTGACCCTCCAGCTCCCGTGCTCCACACTCTAGCTTCCCCCCTTTCTATCATTTTCACCTTCCATTTCTCCCTTTCCCCCTAATGTACTTTCTTGTATGTTTTTGTTTTCATCTTTAACTCACTGTGTAGTTTTTAAGGGGATGATAGACTAAGACGGCCAAATAAATAGATAAGCTTTAAGGTTATTTTTCTACCGAGTAGAAGACACTTTCATTTCTACCAAGAAAATAAATGATAGGTTATTCAATAGTAAACAGTATGTCCTGGTCTAATATTACGTCTTCTCTTTATTTTGAGTTTTGGGTATTTTTTTCCTTCTTTGGTAATAGACTCTGAGAGTCTATTAGGTTTACACACACACACACACACACACACACACACACACACACACACACACATTGGCTTCTATGTTTTGAACTGAGAGAGCCTCCCTTACTATATGACATGAGATGAAGACACACACTTTGTAGAAAAGCTTTGAAGAATGCTGGGTATATTGGCACATGCCTTTAGTTCCAGCACTTGGGAGGCAGAGGCAGGATCTATGATCTCTGAGTTCAAGGCCAGCCTGGTCTGTAGAGCAAATTCCAGGACAGCCAGGAGCAAATTCCAGGACAGCCAGGGCTCTCTCAGGAAATTCTCAGAGAAAATCTGTCTCAGGAAAAAGAAGAAAGAAAAGGAAGAAGAGGAGGAAAGCAGGGAGAAGGAGGAAAATGAGAAGGAGAAGAAAGAAGAAAATCCTTGAAGACATAAAATGGAATGCTGGCAGTTCCTGGGAGACCTGTCAGTGAATCACTACACAGCCCTGTGAGTTTATTTTAGGAAGACCTATGGTGTGGGTAAAATGACAGCCAGAGCTATCACAGTGTATCCACTGTAGCCATCAGGGTCTAGTCTTTTTAACAAACAGATTGCTGCTCCTGAAGCTTGTCCAAGGCTGTCACAAACTACAAGCTAACATTGGGATCTCCAGCAAGGCCTTCCTTCCCCGGAGTCTCACGGAGAGAGATTGTGTGCCAAGGAACTTAAACTATTGACACTTCCAAGAGGAGACACTTGGGCACAGACTTTTTAGCTGACATTCCCTGGACATATTTCATGCTGTACCGGTAGAGGGTGAGTGTTCAGGACTGTTTTCAATCTAGAAGCAACAGCTTTATATATGCCAAGTGCCAACCCAAGACTGAGCAGAACAGAAACCCCAAGGGCGGGATGACCCAAGTAGAAAAGCTTCCTCAAGCTGATGGGGTTTTAACACTCTATTTCATGTCTATATAAGGAAGCCATAGCTCTTCCATCTCAAGCTGTCTTAGTCTGTAACAGCGCAGTAGAATCTGCTCAACAAAACAGAGTTAAACTTCCCTGGCACCTATTGAACACTGTGACCAAATCCCTCTCCTTTTGTCAAGCAATGCAATCATGTGTATTGGTTCATCGGAAAGTTCTTCTTTTCTGGATGATCTGAAAACTAGATTGTGTAACCCTGGACTGCCTTAGAAGACCCTGCTGGAGAACACTGTCATTTGACAGATATGTCAAGGAGTGAATGTCTGCAAAGCCCCCACTCCAAAAAGAAAAAAAACCCACAAAACCCCAAAACAACAAAAAACAAAACTGGCCTAGAACCAATCTTCTGGCCTGTAACCTGCACCCTAGTTCCAAAGGGCACTAATCTTGGATAGACTATAAAGGACACTTCCTCATAGACCAGGAACCTCATCGAGAGGGAAATTCAAGTAGAAAGGCATTCTCTCAGATATATAGACAGTACAGGGGAATGCACTCATTCCTTAGGTTGCCTTTCCTAGCTTGAAACTAGGAAACAATAAACCTTTGAAGGTGTGTTCTATTGCCCCATAGCTAGTCAGCACTGCACAGTTCTAGATCGCAAAGGAAGCCTTTATGATCACTTTACACCGAGACACACCTATGCAGGTAAACAAGCCAACCCTCCTGAGAATAGCTGCTTTATTACCAAGAATAATCTATGGGACTTTTATTGAGACCAAAAGGGAAGTCAGAACAATTGACTTTAAAAGAGGTGGAAAAGACTATTTGGTAAATTTCTAGTGAACGAAGGTATGTCCCTTCTGTGTTATGGTATTCCCTATATCCTAACATGCTGTTTTTGAGCCCCACTTTTAATTTATATTTGTCTTTAAGCTATTTTACGATCCTGTAAATTGTAGCAAACTGATAAGAAACAGAAACTTTCATTTTCCAGAGAGAAAAAGTGAATTCCGGTTGAGATACTAATAGGCTTGTGTTGCTTGAGAAGGGCAGTTTTACACTGATTACTTCCATGTCTGGTCTTGAATTCTTTGAACCTCCCACCTAGGCTTTCTGCTCAAATACTGAATCCAGAACCTTGCAATTTTTTTTTAATGCTTCAATTTCTTACTACATAGTCCGGTGCTGGGCTCAAATGCTCCGTGTAGTCTAGACTGCGCTCCTCCTCCCACATTCTCTCGAGTGTACTTCCGTGCCTCCCATTGTAAATCATTTTAAAACGTCTTGTTCCTCAGTTATTAAATGAGCGAAAGTTGAGTATAGTGGCTCATGGATGGACCTAATCCCAGCACTCAAGAGGCTGACATAAGAGGATTGTCCATAAGTCTGAGGTCAGCCTGGTCTACATAGTGAATTACAGGCCAGCTTGGGCTATGCAGACTTTGTCTTAAATAAACAAATGCAAGCTAGCTAATTAACACGATTTTAAGTCCTGTCTCAAGTACACAGGTTGCTCATTTGTGTTTTGTGTGTGTGTGTATATGCACCTATGAGTTGTTTAAGGTATTTGAGTTCTCTTTAGACAAAGGAATAGTGATCTGGGTTTATGTT
>LOEQ01000333.1:122743-135356 GCA_001685075.1 Bramus lutescens | reverse complement strand
ATTTATTGAGTAATCTTTATCGTCTCCTTAGGTTCTAAAGACCACTATTCTGGTATTCTGGTCCCATTTGTGCTGTCTGTGGTGGCAATTATTTTTATGCCAATACTAATTTGGTTTTATTGCTGTAGCTTTAAGATGAATTGATAATCTGGTCATTTTGATACTGCATTAAATCTAGCAAAGCAGATCATAATTCAACTTGAATTAGCCTAAAATTTACAGTAACCAGAGTTTTTTGTTTGTTTGTTTTTAAGGCCCAGTTATTTGGGCCTCATCTATCTCTCTGGACTAATTAGAGCAAGTTCATGTCTCTAGTATGCAAGCAAACATGACCCAAGGTGCGTACAGTTTTCACAAGGCTCTACTTATTCTCCAGAGTGGGGCAGACCAAGCCTAGCCCAACAAAGATGTTATAGAGGACAGACTGAGACAGAATAGCACACACACACACACACAGTGACAGTGGCAGGCATCAGAGCCATCAAAAGGCTCATAGCAACAACAGTGAAAAGTCATTGTTACACTGTTTGCCCTCATGACTTCCATCACTTAAGAAGTTTGTGCGGTGTGGCGGTGCACGCCTTTAAATCCCAACACTCAAGAGGCAGAGACAGCCGAATCTCTGTGAGTTACAGGGGAGCACAGTCTACATAGTGAGTTCCAGGCCAGCCAGGACTCTTTGTAGAGAAATACACTATCTCAAAAAGACACACACACACACAACACAAAAGATATGTAAGTTTAATGGTATCAGCTTTATTCTTAATGAAGCTAGGTTGGGGTACCTAGCTTGGATACCTGTGTTCCCACTTCTATCTGGAGATCTGTGTGCGCCATTGTGGCTCTGTAAGATGGGTTGTTGTCATCAACAGGACAGGGAGAGACACAGTCAGCCTCATAGCCAGTAATAAGGGAAAAAGCAAAAACCCCAGGCTATCCTTGCAGTAACTGTTCACACGAGGAATTTGTGTATCTGACCCTGGCCTTCTTGCCTGACTATCAAAATTTTCTTAAGGTCAGAAGAGCAAGTGATGGGAAAGCTCAAAGGCTACATATCTCCCAAGGTAAAATGTATGTGTGGACAGGATTCCCGATTTCAGGGTGGCTGCAATGTGAGAGGTTACTGCAACACAACAGAAGCTGGAAATGCTGTGTCCAATCTACTGATTCTAAAGAATGGGGAAACATGCATAAGCCAGACCAGATGATACCACTAAAACCAAAATAAAACAAACAAACAAAAAATTTTTAAAGACAAGACCTTGCTGTATAGCCCAGGCTGGTCCATTTTCCATACTCTTGTCTCAGCCTCCCAAGTTGCTAGAGCACAGGCATGTACCATCAGGCCCAGTTAAAGTCTAGGCTTTTGAAGATAACTTTCCATGATCTAGAACCACAGTGTGTGATCAAGCCCTCCTCCAGGAACTCACCAGAGCGCACATGATCTAGAACCACGGCTTGTGATCAAGCCCTCCTCCAGTGCCCCACCCGCGGGACGAGTTATTCTAAGGGTCCCGAAGGGGCATCACCTGAAAATAATGGAGGGAGAGGAGAAGGGAACCAAGCGCGTAATAAAGCAGAATCAGCCTGAAAATGCNNNGGGGTCTGGCAGGGGGTTATCGGGCTCCAGGCAAAAGGGGAAGTTCCTGTTTTTGTTCTTTTTCTCACGGAACAATTCTCACGGAACATCCTGTGGTTAAACTGTTTAGCGCAGCTGGCTAGCAACTGGCCATGAATCACAGGGGGTCACAAGAGCAGGGGAGCAGCTAATTCTCTCCTCCCGTCCCTAACACTCCAGGAACTCACCAGTGCACACATGATCTAGAACCACGGCATGTGATCAAGCCCTCCTCCAGGAACTCACCAGCACGCACATGATCTAGAACCACAGCGTGTGATCAAGCCCTCCTCCAGGAACTCACCAGCACGCACATGATCTAGAACCATGGCGTGTGATCAAGCCCTCCTCCAGGAACTCACCAGCGCACACAGCACTGCTGTCCTTTAATCATGGCTGCCTGGAGAATCACACAAGACATACAGGTACTTTTAATTCACATTTTAATGTTTGAAAACTATGATAACACTGCCCTTATAGAACATAGCTTCCCACACTTCCCAAGATGGACAGTTAACAGCAAAGTTTTGTGACTTGTGGCTCACTTTGGATGCCCACCGGAAATCATTTACAAGATTTTACATTAATAAAACAGTGGTGTGCTACATGTACTGAGTCAGAGGGAGTCTAAGACACATTGGACTCTAGAGACTGTATTATGTACCAATGGTTAAGTTTCAAGTGTTGGGTGGCGGGGGGACAGACAAGACAGTCTATGTTGGCATCAACACTAAAAGGCAAACATGCAAGACCTTCAAAACCTTAAATAACAGGATGTTTTCCTTCAAATCTGTGCTCGTAAGAATATTCAGCCCTCCCCTCAAGGATCCCAAAGTTTGGGAAAAGATAATTCCATTTTGGAAAAAGAAAAAACAAAAAAACCTTTGCTAACTTCTGTTTTCTTAAATTCTATGCAGTAGTATCAATGTTAACCATGAAAGAACATTACGAAGAAACAACTTCTCATTTTGGGCATGTCTGTTTCTATGACAATGATTTTCTTCTAAATTGTCCTTATTTGTATCATCTAAATAACAGATCTTAACAGCAGCATACGAAATCAAAGCAGTTATTTATCAGCACTTCTTTTTCCAAACAATTAAGGTTTTAGGCTCCAGGTTTACATTGACAGAACTATGGGAGAGAAGGTAAAATTTTTCTAATTCCCAAACAAAACCACTAACATCTATGAGAATGTATATTTCTTATGTGCAGGGACTAGTGACCTCTATTTCCATGTGGATCAACAACTGCAAAAATATACAGCCTCCTATGTATTTACAACGTATTTACATACAAAGGAAGGATTCCTAAAGTGAGCCTCAGCTGCATAGATTCTTCAAGCCTGTACAGATAGGCCCAGTGCTTTATGGTTCTTCCTCAGGGAAATCCTAAGAAAGACATCTGCATCCATGCCAATTTGCATTGTTCTTCAAGAACCCACCCCCTTTAGATTTTGCATTACTTTCAGTTATTACCCACAACCCCAAAGTCTTTGATTATTATCAGCAACCCACAGCATTTTAGAGGAGCATGTCCCATTGCAGGATTCTCAGATTTGCCCTCCTGAGAGGAAACCACTGATTAAATTGCAAGATGGCAGTGTGACTTCTTTTTCTGAGTGGCTGGATGTTCTCTTGAACAGGCAATGCTATTCATTGTTGTTTCTTCTGATTTTTCGAGACAGGGTTTCTCTGTGTAGCTTTGGAACCTGTCCTGGAACTCTCTCTGTAGACCAGGCTGGCCTCGAACTCACAGAGATCCACCTGCTTTTGCCTCCCAAGTGCTCCATCACCCCCAGCAATGCCATTATTAAAGCCTATCCCCTTGCGGGATGAACGGAGGCTTTGTCCTAAGGCATACACCATGCATATGTTACTAACCACCTGTGCCCTACTCTGATTAACAATGCCACCTCACACCATGCTCCAGAGACAGGCTGGGTTCTGCTCTTCCTTCACAACCCCTGGCAGCTCCCACAGCAGTGCGGACCTTTCACTAGACTACTTATTGTATGGATATTTTATATTTTTCCAATGCCAGGACTGAACTTCACCAGGGCCTTGCACCTAGCAGGCCGGCTCTCTAGCCAACCACGAACACAGCCCTCCTGGAACCTCAGTGATCCCCCTGGAGTTGCATTCTAATAAGGCATTTAAATTTACCTACATTTTGTAAAGTCTCAATTTGGTGTCTTTACAACTGTAAGAAAATGTTAGTGCCTTAGGCCATTTCCCCTAAAGTGCAGGCACCCTGAGTTTGACTCATACCCCTTCACTGTACTTCCAGCAGGAGGGGACACAGGTAGGGGTCTCACACAAGATGTGTCCTTCATTTGCAGAGACACTGGCTTGGGTTCTTTCCTTCCCTTTCTGAGTCCTGGCTCTAATTCCTCACCCCGGGAACTATCTTCTGAGCTGTGATTGACAGGAGATTGGCTCAAGAGTGGCTCCCAAACTTGATGCGGCTGACCTCACCTGGAGTCTAGACTTGAGACTTGCAGAGAACAGGTTGCGTCGTCCACGGCATCTGGCAGCACTGATGATTGGCATTCTGATGTGTCTGCAGATGCAGTCCATGCTGCTTGCCTGGGGGCCACAATTTGAGAAACACCAGCTTGGGGGCTTGAGCTGAACTTCAGAATTCTTGGCATAATTGTTGGAGGTATCTTCTGAAACACTGAGACATCTTAGCCATGACCCACCCCAATGGCGCTCTTACATTTCTCAATATGGTCCATAAACATACAAGAAAGAAGGGATGTTGACCCCTTTTATGTCTGATTACCAAGCAGCTAAATCATGGTTGAGACAGAAGACATTAAAAGTGCCATGTGCTGGTCTCAAAGATGGCTCTCCTGCAAGGAGATATGATGTTAGTGGCCAAGGAGGCAAACTCTAGGAGGGAAAGGCCACAGAACCGGAAGCAGCGAGGCCAACCTTGGTAGTTTTGGAGAAAACAAAAGGTGGTAGCTAAGGAATCCCTCTTCCTCCTCCATTGCTACCCTACCAGCTCATTTCTGAACTTAGTTCCTCTAATGTTGCAGGAACCCCAAACTCAGTGTCCAACAGACACTGTGGCAGATATGAAGTCTGGATTCCACAACAACAGGTCATGGCTTACTCTTGGTCATTCTGAGTCTACATCCCCACCCCCAATTCTATCTGGGGATTTGTCTTCTGCAGTCCCGTTGCATTATTCCATTGCACCCCAACTCTATGTTTGGCAGTCTTTCACCACTGCTCTGGGGGCAAACCGTCACATACAACCTAGTCACAGAAAACCCATTCCAGGTTACAACACTTTGGAGTTACATTCTCCCTGTGACCTGGGAACTGCCTGTCCATGCCTAAAAGATGGGTTTTCTTTCTGCACATTCTGCTAACCCTACTTCTAACCAGCACCACTAAGCTAGGAATCGGCAGTATTCTGCGTTACAATGGCCAGAGGACAGTTCTAAACCCAAAGTGTGAAACTGGCTCTGGTCAACAGTGTGGAGATCCTATGAGCCAAAGGAAAACACCACTTCCGGAGGCTAAGGCCTACTACTCTCGGGTCTACTAATTTAGCAGGAAAATGTCTATCGCATTTGATTGTGCTGTTGAATCCTACCTAACATCTGTGATACAGGTATGTTTGGCTACCAGTTCATTATTCTGAACAAGAGTAAGAACAGTAAATACCACAGAAACCACGGAATTAATCTGTGGTAGCTGATGAATGACAGGTGGGTCTATTACAGTCCAACAAACTCTGGGATATACATAAAGGAACTTTAGAATAAAACACGCATCACAGACATCAACAACAATGTGCTTCCTGCAAATAAATATACTGTAAATAATACAGTAATTTCACCAACACATAAAATCCAGAGATCCAAAACCACAGCACATCCCAGAATTAATGAGAGCGTTCGAATTGACTCCGTGAGTGTAAAATGAAAGGATGGTTACAGAATAACAAGGGAAACAGACGGTTGTACAGCTTGCAAACTGAGTCGATACATTTTGAAACAGTGCCGAACAAGAGACAAATTTTCCACCATTCCCCGTGACATGGAGAGCATTTTTGCAAAGGGCAGAGGGGCTGTGGGTTTTACCCTTTTCCTGTCTAGGCCCCGGTGTTCAGTTGTCTGAGCTCAAGGCGGACAGAACTCTGAAGCACTGTACCAAGGTGATGATGTGATACAGGAAGTAGCTTTTCCTTCTGTCCCAGGAGGATGGTGGCAGGCCCTTTGACACCTACCTTGGGACTTGCGTGTACAAAGGGACATCTCTGTGTGATTCTCATGAGATTTCTGAAGAGCTTTGGGGACTTTAGTCAGCAGAGTCTACAGCTAAGTGTCTGGGTCCTCTGCCAACTCTGTTAGATCCTACCTGTTTCTAGGTAAGAAATCTGTGCACAGTACATTTTTGTATCTGAGAATTCAACCAAAACACATATGGCCGCAAACGAGCCCTGCCGGCACACAGTGCTCACAGCATGTGCACTTCCTACTGTAAATAAGCCATGGCCAGCCACAGGTATGGCACCAGCAGGACACGCTGCCCTGGGCTCCCTAGCTGCCATATCCAAAGCTCTTGTAGTTTTCAGTCTCCTTGTTATTTCTTTCTGGTCCCCTCCGGAGGCGCTAGAGAGAACATAGGAGACTCCACCCTCCTGCGTGGGTCACATGGAACAGGCAGCAGAGGGATAAGGGAAGAAACACAGATGGGGAAGGGCCTCTTGTCCTCCCCAGCTCAGGCAAGAGGGGACACCGTGACTACAGACGTTTTCCACAAAGACTGTCTCAGAAGATTTACCTTCAAGATTGGATGGAGAGTTAACAGAGAATAGAAATGAGGCTTATTTAACGTACAAAAATCTTGTATTTGTAATAACCTAGATTTATAGATATAAAATAAGTCTTTTAAAGACTCCCCTAAAGTAAAGTACCCAATATAAAAGAGGACAACCTAAGACAGGTCATCCTTAGGTACACATTATTCTCTGTTGCAAAAAGCTGGTGGACATGACTAAATGCTGCCGGGCTCATAAACCAACACATCACACCCCCCTTCAATGATATGGGTGTAGACGCATGGCATCTACACCAGGAGTGTTTCCTTAGGCGTTTGGGGCAGTCTCATTCATCACTGTGGGAGTCACAGGACCCCAAAGAGGTGACTCAGCCTAGAGTACCTGTGACACCAGATGTCAAGTGGGAAACAAAACTTCCCTTGTGAGCTCTCCCAAATGCGCATTTTAATATATTTCCACAAGTGCTATGCCCACCCCTGCCCAGCCACAGACACTCCCAGGGACTAGCTCCACGTGGGAGCAGGATGGAGAACCAGCAGGTCCAGGACAGCCCATGCTGGGTGATGAGAGCCGCCTCAAATACTGGGCATGCTCAGATGCAGCAATGGCAGGCAACCTGTCTCTCAAAGGATTACCCTTGTGTGCTATGTTAACCAAAATAGGCAAAGTATTTATGAAACCTTTTTTTTCCTGAAACCTTTTTTTTTCTGTAAAGCAAAATAAATATATACAATTTAAGACTATTTTCTTTTCTAAAAAGATACAGATAGCATGAGCGGGGACGTCAGTAGGAAAACAATTTCAGAACCTGGTGTCTGACAAATAAATACACCTGATGATCGTGTTTTCAGAGTTCTAAGGGACTGAGGAGGAGCCACAACACATAGCGAGAGGGAAAGATGACTACGAGAAACCTGGGAAAGATAAAATCCACAATCCCAGGAGGACACGAGTCATTCCAGAGTGGGTCTCTGTGTCGCAGCCCGGGTGTTGTCATGTGCATTTCTGTCTGTCTGTAAACTTGCAAAAGAAGTGGTGAAGGGTTGCTGATGGGTGACTGGCTGGGCGGGCGGGGGCAGGTGCTGGCTTTCCTTGCTGGTCTCAGTGGCCTTCGTCGTTGCTGGACGAGCAAGCCCAGTCGTAGATGACCAGCGGGATGCTGATCAGGGAGAACAACACCCCCAGCGCCAAGAAAAGGGCCGCCTGCAGGAACGAAACATGGGTTATTTCAAATGTACCCGGCACTTCCCACATGTACCTGAAGGAAGAGTGGAACGTTCTGCCCCCTCCTCTGTGCCCCATGGTGTTTGGAGTTCATTACAACCACGGCTGAACTTTGCAGACTCTTCTAAACTGGGTGAACGTGGCCCTGCCAGGACGGGCAAACAGCAAACGGCCCTGGTCCTCGGTGTTTCATACTCTGGCTTCTGGGTCACTTTGGGTGTGTCCATGGCACAAATGACTGAGTCTCCCGTATGACTTCCTCTCTAAAAGGATTACAACCTAATGAACTGGGTGTGGGGATACACGCCTTTCGTCTCAGCACTTGGGAGGCAAAGGCAGGCAGATCTCTGCGGGTTCCAGGTTAGCCCAGTCTATATAGGAGTTCCAAGCCAGCCATGGTTACAGAGTGAGACCCTACTTGAAAAAAAAAATTACAACTAAAAAAAAAAAAGTTTGGAAATAGATTGAGGCTATTTTTTTGGCTATTACCTATCAACTAGCATTGCTACGGAGAAGCAAATGTTTCTGTTTGTAAGCGTGTAATACGTGTTCATTGATCTCAGTGGATTGACAGCAAGGCAAAACTCAGTTACTTGAAAGGTTGGTGAAGGGCACAAGTGGATCAGACAGTCCAACACCTGGGACACATTAGCTTGGCCTTGACGACAAACTTTGCAGGGATGGAGTGCTCTTGAGAGTCTGGGGCTGGCCTGAAAACTGAGGGAAACAGCTAAGGAAAGCGTGGTAAATGGTGGGCTAGTGGGTCTAACACTCTGCTGTCCCTGCTCAAACAGAGCTCCTATCTAGCGCTCTGAGAGACCCCAGTTTTATTGTGGGAGCAAGGACTGGAGGAGCCTAGAGAACTCGTGGGCAATGGGACTCTGCTCTTTGTAGCTTTAGTATTTGTGGGTTTCACTGCCCTGTGAGGACTTCCTGCATGGGGCTAGAGGATCTGGGACTCATGGCTCTGAGGATAATTCTCTTGGGGAAGTAGAGTTCTAGCAGCATTAATGACCGCAGTCCAAAGTGCGCTGTGAACGGACTCTTGCTTGCCACTCTCTCCTGGGTTCATAGATGAAGGTGACACATGTGGCGGCAGGGCCTACACCACCTGGGAGGTGGCTGAGAGGTCTTCTCTGAGGCCAAGCAAAAAGATACTCCAGACAGGACTGAATCTCCCCTGCTCCCCGCACTGCCCAAGCACGGCGCTCTCAAGATGCCCTGAATGTCACCAGATCTACAAACAACCACCCTAACACAGAAAGGCAGCTCCGAATCCACATCACCTGCTGATCAGAAAACAGCCTCCCTACACTAACTCCCAACATTTGGTGCATAACAGAATCACCTGTGCCTGAGCTGTGCAAGGGAGCCACATGGTCATAAATCATCCGGGGAAGGTAGATAGCATCAAAGTCTTCTGAGTCCTTGCTGACTTCCCATCTTGCTAAAGACAAGGCACTACTCTACAGAGACACGGGGCTAGAAATATCCACTCTCCAGCCAGCCATGCCCTGGGCGAGAACACAGGCAAGGCCCAGTCAGAGCCTCACTGGAAAAGCGACCATGAGGACAGAAAGGGCTCTGGGTCTCTTAAGGGGATATCTAAAGGACCGACACGCCCTTCAGTGCAACTGAAAGTTATGTGAGGAGACTGTTTACCGGCAAGTTTAGCTGGGAAACTAATCAGAAAAATTAGAGTGGCTGGCAACAGACATACCCAAATTCTTTGAGTGCCTTTATCTCCATCCTGGTTTGTGATTCTTAGGTAGAGAGATGAAGGAAGAATGAAAATGAGCATATTGGCCGACGTCACTCCTGCAGATTAAGAGAGCAATTGTTTACGCCACCATTTCCAAGTGTTAAGCATAAATAGCTTCTGTATGCTGTAGAACAACTATAAAACCATACCTACAACTCCAAAAATATCCTTCATGGAGGGAATAAAGATCACCAACAAGTTGATGATCACCAAGAGTACGATGGTCACCAAGACATGGCGGCACAAATGGAACTTTGTCTTCTTGGCCAGTTCAAACAGTGATGAGCGGACCTGCAGGGAAAACCGGAAATCGCTAAGGGCTCCAGACGTTCGCTGACCCTCTGCTCTCAGCAGAACTCACTCATTTACTAGCACATGGGATTTGTCAAGACTTTTCTCAAGGCTTGGCAAACTTAGAGGTGGCATAGCTGTTTGAAGCTATGGGGGCTTGGCTCCAACTCTCAGGATCCTTATATATGGCATAGCAAGCTTCCCTTTGGGTGGGGTAATTTCCACTTGGGTGGTCTCTGTGGTCAGGTAAGACAGAGGTGCAACCACTCTATCTATATTCTTCTACAAAGAGGAAGGTGGAAGGTCAGAATGCAGAGTCAGCCCCTACAAGCTACACTAACATATGAATCCCACTTCCATTTGCTGCCTAAGAGGCAGAGACTTGGGCTGAGGTACAAGTCCGCCTGAGGCAGACCTTCTCTGAAAACAGAATCCTGTGGTCAGAATGAAAATCCCAAGGCCAGTGTTTCTCTTGTGACTGTGAGGTCCTTTACTTACTGTGAAAAATAACACTGGTACGGTGAGGATGACAGCCACGATGACGGCCAGCCGCACAGTCAAGATGAGGATGTCATTTCTGTTCTGGTACTTGTGAAGGAGGTCTGACTGTACCTTTTCTGAAATGAAGGGCAGTCAGAGGGTTTTTAAAGGTGCATTGCAAACAAGACTACATAAAGAGCGACGGAGGCAAGGTTCCGAAGTCCATTACAATAATCTGCAAACCCAAAGAGATGCTCACGTGTGAGGCCTGTCATTGCACATGCACCGTTAGCTAAAAGGGATCTAAAGTCACCACTGCCCTGTGTGGAAAGCTTCATCCATCTCTCTCTCTCTCTCTCTCTCTCTCTCTCTCTCTCTCTCTCTCTCNNNNCTCTCTCTCTCTCTCTCTCTCTCTCTCTCTCACACACACACACACACACAGAGGAAGCCTAAAGCTCTTCGTACCTGACTTTTCCAAACTGGGAGTTCATACCAACCACTGCCTGTCTCCCTGCAGGAACTATGGGCCACACAAACACCTCTCCTTCCAACTTGCTCCCTATAACACAACTTACAGGATTAAGCAGCAGAGGGTAAGCCAACTCAGCCACCTTCAGGAAAGACCCCTTCCCGGTTACATTCACCGCTCTCACAAAACAGTCTTTAGTGTATGGGCTCCTTTGATTTTCCTCAACTTATAACTGTAGAAAGTGTTATTCCAAAGGCTGATGCTGCTGCAACGGAAGCCTGGGAAGGGCGTGAAAAGACTCACTCTTTTGACAAATGCCTACCCCCTCATGACTCTCTTTCGGGGCCTGGCCTCCCTCACTGCACCCGTCACCCGTCTCAAGGTGATGGGCAAGGAATTCAGATTGCAGCCAGTCTCAAAGATCTTGGTGTCAGTTTCTGAAATGGGACTTAGAGGTTGTAATAAAAATCTCATTAAATCTAATTTTCTTTACTCAAAATGCGTAGCCATCTTTAAATACCTGAGATATCACCCACGGATCATATAAAAGGACCCAGCATTCTAGTACAGATGACAAAATGAACTTACAAAGAAGACTCATAACTTGAGCAAGGTAACCCGGGCCTTGACTGTTGGCTTTCTTCTCTCTCCCCTCACCCACCAGCCCTGTGATGCATGACCTTCCTGACAGCATTTCTATAAAAATGAAAGAAGTTTGGCAATGCTGTCCCCTATTGCTTATGAAATCAACACCCTTTCTCCAAGCTGAATTAATCTGTAAATGTGTTTAGATTTTATTTATTTTTATGGGGGGGGGGAGTCCTAAAGAAGCATTTAATAGAAAAGATGGTAAAATCTACTTAAATAGTTCTCAAACTGTGACACTCATGGAAGGCTTAAGCGGAGCTGCAGCGTCATCGGATGAACGGAAAAGGCACAAGCTATCTCGGCAAGGTCAGCAGCACAAACGGGACACACTTTCTTTCTCAACTCCCACTTCTTCCGTCTCTGCAGGGCACCAAGTTCCGGCGAACAATTAGCTGCTTTATTTTTAATTAACGCCGAATGTCATGAGTGTGGGCTGGGCCTTTTCCCACTTCCAGCATCTCTCTCTCTCTCTCTCTCTCTCTCTCTCTTTTCTATTAATGGAATCTGATCCAATTTTCAGTATCAACTAGGAAAGCCTTCTGTGATGTCGTTTTAGATTTTCCTAAGATGGCATCTTTCTAAAAGGCAATCTCCCTGAAGAAGAAAAAGCTCCACAGGAAAATAACTGATATTATTTCCACTGATTATTCTAGCATGCGGCCTGAATGAATATGGGAGGAACCATCGCCGTTTGCTATGAGGAAAAGCCAAGATCAAACAAAACAGAAGACATTGACCCTTGTGCGGCACTCTCTGGCTTCAATGAGAAGCTACTTCAGTGTTGGTTTTCCCTGGTATTTTTAAATACAGACGTGTAACACCAGTGGAAGTAACTTACCATAGAATGTCAAGTACCCAAAGATGGCAGTCAGGAAGTACATGACAAACATGGCGAAGAAGGAAATGTTGGAAACCATCTGCATTTTTTTCTGTGATCGGCTAAAAACAAAGAGCAAGAATTTAAAAAAAATATATATATTGCTGATTCAAAGTGTCAAGAGTTCAACTTGAACCAGAGACTAGCTTGAGTTCTCTCCTCTTAGGCTAGTATTCCCTGACCAGCTCAGCTGGCTCCCTGCAATGATGTGGTTTAGAGTAATTCTTTAACAACAACAACAAAAATGGTACTTCGAGGCAGCTAGCCCTGGGTTACTCACGAGTGCCCTTCCAGATCATGAGCAAGGCAGGGAGTAGAGGGGTCAAAATCATGATGGGGAAAACCACAGAGGCAGCTGACCCAAGCTAGTGGGAGCTCACAGCTATGGACTGACAGCTGGGGAACAAAACTAGGCCCTCTGAATGTGGGGGACATTATGTG
>LOEQ01000333.1:103569-114738 GCA_001685075.1 Bramus lutescens | reverse complement strand
AGGATGGGGAGGGGTGGAGGAGGATGTAAGAGCCATAGGATGGGGAGGGGTGGAGGAAGATGCAAGAGCCAGAGGATGGGAAGGATGCAGCAAGATGCTGTCTAGACTCAGCACAACTGCTGCACTATGGAGCTCACTACGACTGTGGCTGTCTGCACAAAGCCTGCACCTGACTGGGCCCATAAACATTTCATCGCAGACCAGGGAGGGCCCATGAGGCTCCACCCTTCCCTGAGGTTCTACTGACAATTAATGGTTGGAGGAGGGGTCATTTTTTGAGTGGCATAGCCACCAATAGTTGCCCTTGATCCAGTAACCCATCTCCCACCCGTGCTTGAAACTGTTAAATTCAGTGGATCACATACAAAAGTAAGTGGGGGAGACCTGTTGGAAGGGTTCCAGTTGGAAGGCATGGATATGGGGGCAAAACTACTAAAATTCACTATATAAATGCATGAAGCTGTCAAACACTTTTTCAAAACTTACAAGAAGTATCTTCATAATGTTCCATCAATCCCTCCTGTTTTAAATGTAATAGTCACTACATATGAGTTTTCATCACATGGAAATACAGTTCAAAGACAAGCAACTGCCCAATGAAAGTGGCAGACAAATCAACCAGTTCAATAAACAGTAAATTCCTAAACCAATTCACAGAAAGAAAGGAAGGAAGGAAGAAGAAGTTTATCTTTCTTGATGGCAGTTCATAATTTCAAAAGTTCATAATTTCACAAGAAGCAATTTGGGTCAGGCTATAGTTAAACCTTTGCTAAACCTCATGTAAGACTGATGTCTAAACGAGATAATGGGTGGACCCTGAATTTATTACAAAACATTCCAGTCATCTGTATACAATAGCTGGCCAAGGTGGCTTTAGCTAATGTAAAAGTCAAAGTATTGCAAACATGATCCGGTGTCCCAGCAATAGAAAATAAACACTTCAGGTGTTACATTGGCCAGAGAACTTCAAGTCCTGGGTAGCATGCTCACTCCCACAATGCCTTGGGAGTAACATTTTCTCCTTGGAATATGCAGAAAAGAGCACAAAAGACCTGTTTACTTAAGACCTTGGAAGCTATGACATAAAAGCATAGGATCTTTGTTCGAGGTTTACAAAGACCTAAGGAAACAGTGAAGCCTTTAAAATGAAGTGATCCCAAACTAGAAAAACAGGTACAACTGAGAGCTCACTGTAAACGACACGAAACACACTGCCCATCAGCATCCTGCCTTCAACGAAATCGTACATCTCAGCTTACCCGTTTCCTTGGAACAAATCAACAGTAGGTTTATTGAGTATATAGACAGCAAAGTCACCGAAGTCAGAAGTATCCTGTAGCAAAGAAAATAATCCAATTGTGTTATCTAGGAAACACATTTTGGAAGCGCAAAGGTCTCCTGCCGCTTAGTTAACATGACTTGTTAGCATCAAGTTAGCTGCCTGCTGAAAATCTTCATGAAAATTCTTCTATCAGATGAAATGCTCACCAGAGTCTAAGTCAATGCACCAGTCCCCACCTATGAAGTAATTCAAAACCCAAGCAGCTACATGGAGACATTCAGGTGACGGCTGTAAGATCCGGATATGAAAGCAAGCCTCTGTAGCCTATGGCATGAACACTCTTGGATTACATCCGGGTGGGAAAGCGGTTTGATGGGGTGGCAGGGAAAGACGTCAGTGACCTAAGAGAGCGACCATGTGACTTTAGCAGACCTTCTTGACTTCCTCTACGTCTGATTTCCCATGTATGTAACCCAAAGACGCCATCTGATGTGACCACTTGGCAACTATTCCTCAATCTATACTTGATGCCATTGATTTCATTTTATTTCTTTGCACCTGGTTCCTCTTCGACAAATGCAAGCCTCTCTAAAATGTGGGGCACTTTCACAATCAAGTACAACATGAGAACAAATTCATGTTTTTGTTTCGGCACAGCTGGCTCACGAGCAGACCCTTTCTCAAGAAAATGAATGTTTAAAGTGATGAGGGATGGTACACACATTTCTAAAGTACTTGTTTATTAAAAAAGAAGAGAGAGAAAAGAATACAATTCTTGTCCACAAACAAAACCACTTACTCCCTCCATACAAGGACAATGCTTTGCATATATTGGCTGCACTTTAGCCTTACCACAATTAAAAGCAGTTATTTTCACCATTGAGAGGCACTTGTCTCTCTGTGACCTCAGGCTCCCAAACGCACACCTGTGGGCCTGCAGCCCTGGGGCAGCGACCACCTCTTCTGGCCTCACTCTCTCCCCTTCCCCTGAGCAGAAAGGCTGCTCTCTCTGATTCCACAGCGTTTGCTTCCCCTGCACACACACTGTGCTGCCTTGGAGAGATCAATTAAGGAGTTCACGGTCCCCAGAACAGACGAACTCCAGAAATGGATCCGGAAACAAGAAGGATAAGTTCCGCAGAGGCGAAACAAACCCCAGGAGAAAGAAGAGAAAAACCGAACACTGGAAAAAGCTAAGCCTCCAGAGGGGAACGGAGGGTCTTCATGATTGTAGAGAAAATGCATTCCAATTCATATATATCTGGCAGAGATCCGTGAGTGAAGAGGGTGAGAAAGACAGTAAGTCCCCTATGGTCTATTCTGACTGAGGGGCAGGGAAATACCACGACCATTTATTACTCACCCAAGAGTTTTCAATGGGTTAGGATTTGACTGGATTTAGAAAGGGAGAACCAAACAAGTCTTCTAAACAAAACACATGCTGAAGAAACAAACTGTGTTTCATTGAATATCAAGGGGCAACTTCTACAGGCACATGTGATAGCCCCAAGGCACAGGGTAATGCGGACTTCCTCTCGTGTGGACAGGAAAAGGGCCAATTTCGGATCTGCCTTGTGCTATTCTTGACTAACCAAGAGTGTAGAGGAGGCATTATCAACCACAGACCCAAGAATGGTGGATGAAAAGTATAATCTTGTAAGGGGAGGATGCACCCAGCCGAAGGGCTGGTTATCAACATCTGCAGAATGACTCGGGCATTCTAGGAAAACATCCGCACACTCTCCCATCCAATAAGAGCATCTGGGACCACACAGCTCTTGCACACGGTTCCTTTCCATATTCTGTGAGCCCCGTTTCTCTGTAGATTACACTCAGTGGCCTCTAGTCGATGGAAAAAGTGAAGAACCTCTTCAAAAGCTCTTGTTGCTCCTCTTCCTTGTTCAAGAACAAGTATTAATCAGGGAAAAATTTTTGTTTTGTTTGTTTTGTTTTGTTTTTTGAGACAGGGTTTCTTTGTGTAGTCTTGGCTATCCTGCAACCTGTTTTGTAGACAAGCTGTCCTTGAACTCACAGAGATCTGCCTGCCTCTGCCTCCCGAGTGCTGGGTTAAAGGTGTGCCACCAACTCTGGCAGATCACGAAAGATTTTAATAAACTGTCCCCATCTTTCCCACACCTGAACACAGCAGGAGATTCTCTTCGTCATCCTTCCCAAAATGCATCCTTTCTTCTTCCGTTCTCCTCCCCTAGGACACTCTTACTACATAGAGCAACCTCCTCAAACTCATGAACCTCCTGCCTGGGCCTCCTGAGCGCTGATATTTCAGGTGTGAGCTACCACACCCAGCCGGATCTTGTGTTTGTCTGTCTGTCATTCGCCGAATCCTGAGTTCTCCTCGAGCCTTCACCCTTGTTCTCTCTCGGTCGTTGAGCTCCCTGAGAGCCAGTCCGTGGCACTTGCCTATACCAGAAAACTGACATAATACAAAGCCTGAGGCTGAGAGATGGTTTAGAGATTAAGAGTACTGGCTGCTCTCCCAAGAGGACCAGGATTCAATTCCCAGTGGCCACATGGTAGCTCATAATGATTTGTAGTTCCAGTCCCAGGGGATCTGAGGCTCTCTTCTGGCCTCCACAAGACATTGTACGCATATGGTACACAGACACACATGCAGGCAAAACACCCATACACAAAGTATTTTTAAAATACCTTTTTCTAACATACCACTAAAAAGCAAACTATATATGTAAAATTCCAAGAAGCTACACCAAAGGCTAGCACGTAATTTAGCCAGCTGCACCTTTTGGCTTAGATCTTAGGAAGAAGCAGTATGCCGTCTAATTGTTGTCTAATATGCCACCTGACATAGCTAGAATAGTTTAAGAAATTCAAGTCAGAGATGTTTTAAGGCCCAAACACCGTGACACCTGACAGAGTGAGTCATGAGGAATAAAACAGAGAAACATGTGTGTGATCTGAACACTTGGGTTTCTAGCAGACAATGACCCTATTTGTCTAAATAGTCAAACGCCTAAGACACAAGTCGCCCAGAGATCACTCCAGCCCCCACACCACTCGGGATAAGCTGGCTGCAGGTAGTAACTACACTGCAGAGGTGCTGCTCCTCCAACCTTTGTGTCACCTTTGCCAAGGAAGGATCTAGAACGAGTAACTGTACACGGACAGGTGGGAGGGCTGGAGAGAGGGGCCACGGTGAAGGGCGTGGTTAGGAGTCTGAAGAATCGTTGTGTTCGCAACACTCCAAAAGATGCGGTGTAGGAAACAGCCAGATGTGGCGGCACAAGCCTGGAATCCGAACGTTTGAGAGGTGGTAGCAGGTGATCACGAATTTAAGGCTAGCCTCAGCTACTTATTAGCATGTTCAAGGCTAGCCTGTGCTACTATGAGACAGAAATAATACGACCCCCAAATAAAGAACCCCTTTCCCAAGCTGTATTCCAGGAAGAGAGTAGATTTGTTTCTCCTGATGGGAAGGCTGCTAGGAAACAGAATTCTGGACTCCTGGAGCAGAGCACAGTCTTCAAAGACTGCCTGGCATTTCACCCCAGAAAGGAGACCTCTCTGCTCTGTGCCAACAGGCAGACGTCGGAATCCGCAATGCCTCCTGATGGGGGATGCACTAGGCAACCCGTTCTATTTCTAGAAGTTCTGTGTGTTAGAAATGAGGCTGAGCTGACACAGCTGCAATTACTTCTACATTCGGATGTCACTGGGCTTCTGGGCCTTTCTCAATCTACCGGAAGAGGCTTTTCTGCTGAGCAGCCCTGGGAACTGCCATGCTCTGACTTAACCAACTCGGACCCTTTCATCTGCTCATCCTGGAAGTATCTGGGCTGGCTCCACCTCAAGCCAACCTCAAGGGCTACGTGTGGGACAAATACAAAGGCACAACATCGCTTTGTTGTCTAAATGGTGCAAACCATGATGGAATTTTTTTAATTCTCTGAGTTGAACATCATACACTACAAGAAGAAACAGTTCATTTTGAGATTCATTTCTCCGGCAATAGGACCCACTTTTTCTTTTTTGTTGCTGTTATTTGGTTGGTTAGTTTGGTTTTTTGGGATTCTGCTAAGTTTACCTGGCTCTATTTTGTCTATCAAAGTGCAAAACGCCACCTGTACATAAAGTACATTTGATCGCTCAAGTCACTTGACATCTTTTTCAATTGCTAGTCCTCCTCACCGTATATCGCTCATCTCATCAGCTTCCGGTCTTCTGTGTGCCTTCTCCCAAACCACTGGTGGGGACTATGAGTCTCATGGACTACACCTGTGGAAGATGACCTGAAATAGTCACCCATAAGGCAGCTATTCAAGCCCAAGCCTGCAGCTCAGGCAGGCCTGTCACCTACTGCCTCATGCTTCACAGCTGCTCAGCAGGAAGGACTCTATTTCTAATCGCAAGCATGCCCAAAGGCAACCATCTGCGGTCGCCTCCCCTTTCCACCTGGCGCCCAGAATCCTCTTCCTGTCTTATTGCTTTACTTTGTGTCTTTATTCCCAGATTACAAGTCAGGCAATGACGGTTTCATTCCCCTATTCATACCCAACACCAACATGCAAATGAGCTAAGAATCCATGAACTCAAAATAAATATCTTCCCTGCAAATTATATGAGACTGCATCAGCATCTCGGTAAAAAGGGGACACACCTATCTAAGCCGCTCCTGTGACCTGGCTGTTCACACTTATCTCAGTTGTTAGTCTGGTGACTAAATGGAGCTTTCTCCTGCTGCAACTGTATGTAAATGAGTGGTTTAATCATTTACTCTAGGATGTAGCTTGAGACCTCACAAAGCACAAAAAGAATCTCCCCCACATTTAGTCCGAGGGGATAAGCCTGCCCTCCACAATATTCTGAATTACTGGGACAGTGTCCTTTTTTTTTTTCATTAAAAGTTTTTTAATACAATCTTTTTTCTTTTTACATAGCTATCTCTGCTTCTACTCCCTCCCCTCGTCCCACTCCACCCCCTCTACTCATCAAAAAGGGCAAAGTTTCCCATGGGGAGCCAACAAAGTCCTACACCTCATTCGAAGGCAAGACCAAGGCCCTCCTCCCTACATCCAGGCCTAGCAAGGCATCCCTCCAAACAGAATGCACCCCCAGACACCAGCTCAAGTACCAGGGACAAGTCCCAGCACCACTGCCAGTGTCCCCACAGACTGCCCAAGTTGTGTGGTCCATGTTGTGCCTGCCCCCCATCAGTCCAGAGTCAGCTGATTGTGGATATCACCATCATGGTCATGAGCCCTTCCCACTCCTGTTATCGCTCCTCCCTCTTCTGGGCTGGTCTCCCACAGGTCAGCCCAGTGCTTTGCTGTGGATCTCTGCATCTGCTTCTATCAGCTGCTTGTTGAAGGTTCCATGATGACAATTAAAGTAGTCATCAATCTGATTACAGGGGAAGGCCAGTCTAGGTATCGTCTCCACTGCTGCCTAGAGTCCTAGCTGGGTTCATCCTTGTGGACTCCTAGGAATTTCCTCAGTGCCATGCCCCTCATGGGTCCTTTAATGGCTCCCTTAATCAAGGTATCTCCCTCCCTTCTCTCCCTCACTGATCCTCCACTTCTTGAGCATCCCTTTCCCTCATGCTCCCCTTCTCCCTCCCCCATTTTCCTCCCCCTCTCCTAATTTTCTCAGGAGGTCTTGTCTGTTTACCCTTCCCAGGGGGGATCCATGTTATATCTCTCTTAGGGTTTTCCTTGTTACCTAGCTTCTCTGGGACCATGGACCATTGCCTGGTTATCCTTTGCTTTACATCTAATATCCACTTATGAGTGAGTACTACCATGTTTGTTTATCTGGGTCTGAGTTACTACACTCAGGATGGTTTTTTTTTTCTAGTTCCATCCATTTGCGTGCAAATTTAAAGATCTCATTACTTTTGACCACTGAGTAGTACTCTATTGTGTAAACATATCACATTTTCTTTATCCATTCTTTGGTTGAGGGGCATCTAGGTTGTCTCCAGCTTCTGGTTGTTACAAATAATGCTGCTATGAACAGTTGAGTAAATGTCTTTGTGGTATGAGTGTGCATCCTTTGGGTATACGCCCAAGAGTGATATTGCTGGGTCCTGAGGTAGACTGATTCCCAGTTTTCTGACAAATGGCCACACTAATTTCCAAAGTGGTTGTGCAAGTTTGCACTGCAATGGAGGAGTGTTCCCCTTACTCCACATCCTCTCCAGCATTGGTGTTTTTGATCTTGGCCATTTTGACTGGTATAAGATGGTATCTCAGGTGTCTTTCAGACATTTGCAATTCTTCTGTTATAATTCTCTTTAAATCTGTGCACCATTTTTTGATAGGATTATTTAGCAATTTAATGTCTGGTTTCTTGAGTTCTTTATATATTTTAGAGATTAGTTCTCTGTCTGATGTAGGAATAGTGAAGACCTTTTCCCATTCTGTAGGCTCCTGTTTTGTCTAAGTGACTGTGTCCTTTGCTTTACAGAAGCTTCTCAGTTTCAGGAGGTTTCATTTATTAATTGTTGCTCTCAGTGCCTGTGCTACTGGTGTTATATTTAGTAAGTCTCCTATACCCATATGCTCAAGGCTACTTCCCACTTCCTATTCAGTGTGGCTGGATTTATGTTGAGGTCTTTGATCCATTTGGACTTAAGTTTTGTGCATGGGGCTAGATATGGATCTATTTGCATTCTTCTACATGTTGACATCCAGTTATGCCAGCACCACTTGTTGAAAATGTGTTTTTTTTCCATTGTATAATTTCAGCTTCTTCGTCAAAAATCAGGTGTTAATAGGTGTGTGAATCAATATCAGTTTCTTCGATTAGATTCCATTTGTCCACCTGTCTGTTTTTATGCCAATACCAAGCTGTTTTCATTATTGTAGCTCTGTAATAGAGCTTAATGTCTGGGATGATGCTGCCTCCAGAAGTTCCTTTCTTGTACAGGATTGTTTTGACTATTCTGTTTTTTTTTTCCATATGAAATTTAGTATTGTTCTCTCGAGGTCTGTGAAGAATTGTATTGTGCTGGGATTTTGATGGGCATTGCACTGAATATTTAGATTGCTTTCTGTAAGATTGCCATTTATACTATGTTAATTATACCTACCCAAAAGCATGGTAGATCTTTTCATTTTCTGATATCTTCTTTAATTTTTCTTCAAAGACTTAAAGTTCTTGTCATATAGGTCTTTCACTTCCTTGGATAATGTTACCCAAGGTATTTTATGTTATTTGTGGTTATTGTAAATGCTGTTTTTCTGATTTCTTTCTCAGCCCCCTTATCATTTGTATATAGGAGGGCTACTGATTTTTTTGAGTTGATCTTATATCCTGCCACATAACTGAAACTGTTTATCAGCTGTAGGAGTTCCCTTGTCAATTTTTTGGGATCACTTATGTATACTATCATATCATCTGCAAATAGCAAAAGCTTGATTTCTTCCTTTCCAATTTGTATACCTTTGATCTCCTTTTGTTGTCTTGTTGCTCCAGCAAGATCTTTGAGTACTATATTGAATAGGTATGGAGAAAATGGACAGCTTTGTCTTGTTTCTGATTTTAGTGGAATCACTTTGAGTTTCTCTCCATTGAATTTGATGCTGGCTGTTGGCTTGCTGTCTATTGCTTTTTATTATGTTTGGATATGTTCCTTGTATCCATGATCTCTCTAAGACCTTTATCATGAAGGGATGTTGGATTTTGTTTAATGCTTTTTGAGCATCTAATGAGATGATGATGTGTTCTTTTTCTTTCAATTTATTTATATGGTGAATTACATTGATAGATTTTCGTATGTTGGACCATCCCTGCATCTCTGGGATGAATCCAACTTGATCATGGTGGATGATTTTTTTGATGTGTTCTTGGATGAGTATTTTGCATCAATGTTCATGAGGCACACTGGTCTGTAATTCCCTTTCTTAGTTGCATCTTTGTATGGTTTGGGTACCAGGGTAACTGTCACCTCTTAAAAAAGAGTTTTGCAATGTTCCTTCTGTTTTTACTGTGTGGAATAATTTGAGGAGTATAGGTATTAGCTCTTCTTTGAAATTCTGGTAGAATTCTGCACTGAAACCATCTGGCCCTGGTTGGGAGACTTTTGATGACTACTTTTATTTCCTTAGGGGGTTACAGGTCTATATTAAATTATTTATCTGTTCTTGATTTAATTTTGGTATGAATTTCATCTGGGTGCAGGAGGGTCTGTGCCTCTAGTGGATGTTGATAAGGTTCTGGGGCTCCTCTCTAGGGGTGGTCTCTCCAGGGGCAGTCTAGGCCACAGATGTGGAGGAGGATGGTAGTGTGGGTGTGGAGGCTGCTTGGGGTCTCCGAGGGTTGTTGGGTGGAAGTGGGGGAAGGGAATGTTCTTCCATGGGCAAGGGCCTAGACAGCTGAGCCCTCCAAGCTCACTTACCTCTCCAGGGGGGCAGTGTTCTAAGATACACTTATTCTATTTTCTGTGAGAAAATTTTCACTAATTTCAACGAGCTTCTAAGTACCTATTTTCGTGTGTGTGTGTGTGTGTGTGTGTGTGTGTTCCTGCTGGTGTAGGTGCACATGCATGTGTGTACATGTGACTCTAGAGGCCAGGGACAATGCAGGTGTCGTTCCTCGGAAGTTGTTCACCTTGTTGTTTGAGATAAGAGTTTCTCAATGATGTAGAGCTTGCCAAATAGGTGAGGTTGGCTGGTCTGCAAGTCCCAGGAATCTGCCTGTTTCCAGCTCACCAGCGCTGGGATTACAAGCTTGAGCCACCATAATACTTTTTTAAAACACAAAACAAAACCCAGGTTCTGGGGATTGAACTCAGATCTTTGCACTTGTGTGCATGTATGAAGCCATCTCCCAAAACACCAGTACTTTTTAAAAAAGATTTATTGTTATTATGTTGAATTATGTATGTATTTTTTTTTATAAAGTACAGATGTTTATGTGGATGAAACTGAAAGGTGTAACAGAAGGAACTAGAATGTTTGCAGTGATTAAATATTCTATATCATGATCATGGTAATGATATCACAAATATTGGGAGAATTGATTGTAAAGTACCCCCAAGCCACCATCACAAACAAGTATGTCATGACACCTTAGGAGAGGTGACACTGGATTGAGAAGGTCTAATTATACAGCAATGTGCTCCCAACACTCACACCTCAGCAGCTGAGCCCTTGGAAGAGAGGGCGATGAGACAGCAGCCCAAAAGTNTCTGAGACTGTCACCCAGCTGAGAGCTTGCACCTCCTCCAGGACCGGTTTCTCTCTTAAGAACAGATTGCCCTTCCCTGCCCTGTCTTGCCAGAGTCTGCACCACACTGTGTACTCTAGCCTGTCACCTTGAAGCTGTTCCTGAGAGCCAGGGTGGCCTTGGTGCCCACCTCACATGAACGCACACCGCATGCACAGCCTGCATCTCGTCAGAGCTGAACCCCAGTGGCATGGTGGGAACAGCCAGTGGTGTACCAATTTGGATTTAGAACCAAGGAAAGTGGCATGTTGGCCTCTTCTGTGCTGACACCAAACATCTAATTCTTTCCCTTCTAAATCCAGGTAGCAATATAAAACAATTTTATCAGCTTCAATGAGGTGGACAGAACAGCTCACACAAAAACCAAAGCAAACCAAAGGCAGTCTGTGTGTCAAGTGCTGTTCCCCAGCAACAACCCACACCCTCACTTAAAAGCTCAATCTGTCTGCTGGCTGATGTAGGGTTATTTGTAAGAAAGATTTTAAATCAAGTACAACAGAATTGGGTCAACCAGAAGGAACCATCCATTGCTTTCTGGCCATTCACCCCTCCCCCTTCCTCTACTGCTGGCTTCTCATGCATGGGCTTCTACCTCTTAGTTCTTAGATGTAGGAGGGTCATCTGTCTATGTGTTACTTTCATTGGTTAATAAAGAAACTGCCTTGGCCTTTTGATAGGCC
>LOEQ01000333.1:79169-98247 GCA_001685075.1 Bramus lutescens | reverse complement strand
ACTCAGGACCTCTGGAAGAGCAGGCAATGCTCTTAACAGCTGAGCCATCTCTCTAGCCCAGGAAATTTTTTTCTTTTAAATTCAAAATGATTATAAATGTAAAGGTAAGATTAAAACAAGAAACAGTAAAATGTGCTAAGATGTTATGGTTTCCATTACATGTGAAAACATAAAATGTGAAAATATAAAATAAACACCATTCTTCCATATCAGTACTGATGGAATTATATTTTTGTTTTTTAGGGGCTATTTGTTGAGACAATGTATTGCTGTGAACCCAGGCTGGCCTCCAATCTATGATCCTCTTGCCTCAACATCTCCAAGTACTGGGTTAAATAATTAAATAGATTATATTAAGTACATTAATAAACATTAAATGATATAATTATATTAAATAAATTTTAAAAATAAGTGATTTTTTTAAAAAAAATTAGATTGGTTTAGGGATAATTCATCTTGTCCACTGCCTTTTCATTTCTAGATTGAGTAACTGGTGCTTTGTGTTGAAGGGGGAGCAGGTGTCACCAGTACTGATGCTCATTCAATACTGATATTATTATTATTATTGCTGGATTTATCAACTTAGTTTATTTTAGGGGCACACATCCTATTTTTAAGAGGTCAGAGGGCAACTTGCAGAAGCTGGTTCTCTCCTTAGGCCATGGGGAGTCCTGGGGGGGGTCAGACTCAGACCATCAGGGTCGGCAGCAAATGCCTTTACCTACTGAGCTACCTCGCCTGCCCTCAATACTGATTTCCAACTCTTAGTTTTGCTAAGATGAAGATGGGGAATGCTTATAAAATATAAAAAGACTGGAGACAAAGAAGAAATAACAGTGTGTCTTTTCTGTAGTTTCTCCTTCATTGAATCTCCACCCCTGGGCAACTTGGATCCTATGATAGCTTTAGTCCGTTTTGTTTCCCGCAGAAAATAAATCCTTTCTTTGAGCTATACTTTGAGGTTGCTCACCAGCAAACTTCCTGTTTCCTGGATGTAATGTTAAGGACCCAAAATTCAGCAAAATCCAACTTAACCGTGTTCTGATAACAGGGCAGAACCTATTGAGTTTCATTGAGTTAGACGTGGTACACAGTAACGGCAGCCATTGTGCATGCCAATAATTGAACCTGAAACTCATCCATGAAGAAGAAATCACACCAAGAGTTTCCAGGGGACCCAGTGAAGAACCCCACACTCAGCTGCAGGGCGACAGGGAGGAGCCTTCCCAGCAGCGGCTCCAAAGCCTGGGCAGCCTCGGACCCCCTTTCTCTGCTGGCCAGTGAGTCTGGATCAGGGCCCTGGAGCAGCTGATACCTGAGCCTGCCAACTGTTCGCTGGCTGTGAGGAGCAGGACCAGCTGGCTTTAAAACAAGTCAGTGTTGCCTTGCTCTGAAGCCACAAAGTTCCATGTTGTGGGAGAAACTTGTGAGTCTTTCTACAACTGCCTTCAAGAGATTCTACCCTGGGGTTTGACAGACTGTGCTTGCTCTTTGTGTAATGAGTAGAATGACTCCTTAACAGCTTCATCCAGAGAACCAGTTACCTAATCCTTAGTTTCTGCCAGAGATGAAAAGGCAGGCAGTGGATGAGATGAATTATCCCTATACCAATCTAATTAAACATCACTGATTTTTCTAGGAATGATAGATTGGATTCAAGGATTTACTCCCTCATGAAAGGCTACGGATGGGATTTTGTTTTGTTGTTTGTTTGTTTTGTTTGTTTTTGAGACAGGGTTTCTCTGTGTGGCCCTAGTCATCCTGGAACTCACTCTGTAGACCAGGCTGGCCTAGAACACACAGAGATCCACCTGCCTCTGCCTCCCGAGTGCTGAGATTAAAGGTGTGCGCCGCCACCACCACTGCCAGGTGGATTTTGTTTCATTTTACTGACTTATTTTCTATTAAACTGCTCAGTCAGTAACACAGAAGAAAGCAACACCATTTTGGAGGAAGAACAGACAAAGCTGGACCCTGAACTGATAGAAGAGAAGGCAAAACCAATCTAGATCATACCAGAATC
Organism: Bramus lutescens; assembly: GCA_001685075.1. Classification (NCBI taxonomy): domain Eukaryota; kingdom Metazoa; phylum Chordata; class Mammalia; order Rodentia; family Cricetidae; genus Bramus; species Bramus lutescens. The sequence continues at coordinate 96,224 of LOEQ01000333.1, read as the reverse complement.
CCTGAAAGGTACTGGCAGCTGGAGCCTGCAGCAATGGGAGAGGGGGCTAAAAATATGCTGAGTATATTTAATTTCCTTGAAGAAGCTGCTGGACACCCCCATCACCACCACAATTATATTCCATAAAGATGACCAGCTGTTCCTCTCCCGTATTGACAAAAGTCTGAAGACGTTGATCAACATATAGTATAGGTCTAACCAGGTGTGGTGGCACATATCTCTAATCCTAGCATTTAAGGGCCTGGAGGCAGGAGCATTGAAAGGTAGAGGCCAGCTGGGGCTATACAGCGAGAGACCCTTTCCTTAAAATAGACAAACAGTCTCAAGGTAGGGACTAGGCATGAATTGTAACACAAACTGGACATTCAGGAACACATGCATGCTGGGACAGTCTCGCTATCCCTTTGGCCCCCACAAAGATGGCAGTCGTGGCCACGACACCCTGAAGGTAGGATAATCTGAACAGCCAACGAGGGGCATCCACACTAGTGGTCCTTGGAGTGAAGGACTTCTGCAAGTAGCTCAGGGAAGCTCTTACCTACAAGCCCTGTGCATCTGTGCTGGGCTCAACTTAGCTTTGTTTTCCCATTCTAGACCAGAGCAGAAATAGAAGCACCACCTGACGCTGAGGAAAATGTGAAATGCAAGGCTGCATCCAACAATGCAAAGTTAACTGGGCCTGGAAATCAGTAGACAAATGACCCAGTTTATCCAATAAAGGAGAGAAGTGGGGAACCTACGCAGATTCGGAGAGACTTAAGGCACAGTAGCCAATTGCAGTCTACAGACCTCACTTGACTAACCCAGTTGTTTCTGTCCGTCGTGGTGCATACCTGTAATCCCACCCCGGGAGAGGCAGAAGCAAGCAGATCTCCAGAAGTTGTGAATAGCTAGGTGTCTACATAGTGAGACACTATCGCAATAAAATAAAAACTAAAAATCAGCGCAAAGTTATTATTAGCTGGGTCAACAGTAGCTGCTAGTAAGGAGCCGTTACCTGTGGGTTTAGCTGTAACATCAGAGGGCTTATACTTTAGAGCTATCCAGAGACGGGTCTGTGAATGACGTGGTGTGACGGCTTGGTTTTCAAGGAAATCCAGGGGTGGAGTTGATCAAACAAGTGGAGTTGGGGAAGGAAGGGGACATGAAAATCTTTTCATTCCACTCCATGTTTGAAATTTTCCATAACGGAGAAGAATTACTGTGAGAGTCCTCAGAAAACACGCTGAGACGGTGACAGAGAGCCACGTGGGTCTGGAAGAGAACAGTTTAGAAGCTTCTCCAAAAGAAGAACTAACAGACGTAAAATAGCCAACTGGAGGAAAATTGGTAGCCTAGAAAGTACAGTGAAATATCATTACAGGTGGGACAAAAGAGGTTCAAAGTCTGGGGGAGAAAGATATATCAATACATAATAAAGTTAGAAAATGTTCCCAAATGGAAAGGTAAGGATTGAATTTCAAAATGAAGATGACAGGGTGTGGTGGTGGATGCATTTAAAGACCAGAACTAGAGAGGCAGAAAGCAAGCAGATCTCTGTGAGTCTAAGGTCAGCTTGGTCTCCATGGTGAGTTTCAGGACAGCTGGGGCTATGGAGAGAGACGCTGTCCCCCTTCCCAAAAAAAACACAAAATAAAATGAAAAAGACTCCTCAAAGGTTTAACATGACTGAAGAAATGATCACATCAAGGCACCACTGTGGACCTGCAGGACAGTGGGGACAAAGACATGCCATACGTTCCCAGTAAAACCAACAGTGCAGAGATCAAGGGAGAAAGCTCACAGGACCTTGCTAGAGGAAGGGCAGACAGCAACTCCTTCAAAATCCTGAAGGCCAACTGTTGCTGATACAGAGGGCTATGACTGCCCAAACTGCTGATCAAAGACACAGATATAGCAGAAACATCACTCAGATGCACGAGTCTCAAAGTCAGAAAGAGCAGGTGATGAATGCAGGACTCCAGAGATTTGACAGGGAAGAGAATTTCCAGAAATAACACAGAGAGAGCGAGACCACCAAGCTCAAGGAGTCTCTCCAGGCATCACTTCCATCATCCATGAAACAGGGTACTGGCGACAGTGCCTTCCCCTGTGGTTGATGCACAGATTCCATAAAGATTTGGTGCACAGAGCGACAGAAGGGGTTGTATCGTCAGGGAGTTTATTCTTAGCATCGTATGTCCACACATAACTTGACACGTTACAGTAGATTTTTAAAAAGAAAAAAACACTGAGGCATAAGACTGCTCAATGAGTTCAGACATTTGCTTCACAAACCCTGATATCCTGGGTCAAACTCCCAGACCCTGGAAAGGTAGAGGATCAACATCACAGAGCTGTCGTCTGACCTCTGATGTGGGTGGGATGTCCTTCTGTATATGTGTTGCTTTTATTGGATAACGAATAAAGCTGTTTCGGCCAATGGCTTAGCAGAGTAAAGCCAGGCAGGAATTCTGAACAGAGATTTGAGAGAGAGTAGGCAGAGTCAGAGAGACACCATGTAGCTGTCGAAGGAGAAAGGCACAGCCAGAACCTTTCCGGTAGGTCACAGTATTGTGGCAATACACAGATTAATAGAAATGGGTTAATTTAAGATGTAAGAGTTAGTTAATAAGAAGCTTGAGCTAATAGATCAAACAGTGTTGTAATTAATATAGTTTCTGTGTGATTATTTGGGTCTGGGCGGCNAAATGGGTTAATTTAAGATGTAAGAGTTAGTTAATAAGAAGCTTGAGCTAATAGATCAAACAGTGTTGTAATTAATATAGTTTCTGTGTGATTATTTGGGTCTGGGCGGCTGGGAAACCAAAGCATGGTCTCCGTTTACAGACGTCCACATTCACGCACAAGTCCACACCATGATGATGATGATAAATTTAAAAAGAGAAAAAGCAAAGAAAATTGATGAAATTCACATTTCTGAATAAATAGATGGCTAGCATCAAGATGACTGAAAAGTCACAGAGCCATGGGGCTTCGGAGATTGGCAGGGCTCCAAGACACTCCCAACAAAATTTCCTTGTCCAGGAAAGGGAGCCAAATCTCAGAGGGGCTCCGCTAGCTGCTCAAGTCAATACGGGTGTAGAAGAGGATACGAGGACTGACATGCTGATGCTCATTTGCCATACAATGAAAACCAACTGTAACTACCAAAGTGTGTGTCTTCAGAGGTTCAGAGCATCATGGGCTGGGGGAGGGGCACAATCATCATCAAAGTATATTGTCCAATATCACCACTTCACTCTTAGCCCTGGCACCTGGCTCACGACATATATCACATATACACATGAATTGTGGAAAATGCCCAGTTTGGTCATTGCTTCCAATAAACAAAGCTCCCATTGAAAGGACCAGAGGAGCATGGAGCAGGCCAATTTGGTGACAGGAGGGTGTGACCTCCCAGGCACCTGAGTGTGAGTGCCAAGAGTCAGGACATGTGATGATTTTCCATGCAGTCCATTTTCCTCAAGTTCCATCTGAAAATATTTGCCAAGCCCCACCTAACAGTTTGAGACAAACTTACGCAAACAGAAAATTGCCCGTTGTCACTGACTCTGAGGAAAGGTGTGCATAATGGCACGTCTCCAAGACAAACGGCTTCTTGGTACATCTGGGATAGTTACCATGACACATTTGCAATTACCTTTGAGCACAGTACATGCTCCAAAGCAGCTCAAATACCAGAGTGACGAAAGCTTTAATATTGTGACCATGTGACAGATTCAGTGACAAGAGTTCAAAAATGACATACGGAAAAAGGCTAATGTCGAATGTCTCAGTCCTTACAACTTTCCGCATTTTGATGAATAAGAAAGAATTTCTTCTTTCTTGAAAGTACTCAGTGGATTCCTGAAAGGCATTCATTCAAACAAACCTGAAAGTATGTCCTGGTTCCTTAGCCAAATCAATAAATGAGCAAATAAATAAAAACTGTTTAGAAACGTTTCTATTTCTTTATTTCTGTATGATAAAAGAAGTGAGCGAAAATGGAAACATGATTGTTAGCTTCCCGGCACACCTCGGCCCTGCCCCTTGGGAGCCCGTCACAGTGCAACACCCTTCTGCGCATGGCAGGCAGTACCCTGAATGCGCGCAGGTGCAAAAGGTCCCTTTAACAGACAAGCCCCGCCTACTCCTGCTCTTCTTGCTGTTTTCGGTAGAGGCAAGCTGGTCTTTGNCCCCCTTTACCCATCTCTCAGTAAACTCTGCACGCAGGCTCTGCATGGCGTGCTTGTCTCCTGCCTTCAGCCCTCACCTGCCAAGGTCCCTCTCCCGACCGCTCCTAGGTTGAGAAGGGTTTTATTATAGATACAAGGGAGAGTACAGCTGCAGGTAGGGAGGGCGGTGGGAGGGTGGGGGGCTGGGGAGACACCAAGAGTGAAAGAGAAGAGAAAGAAAACAGAGCAAGAGAGATCCAAGAGTGGAGCCTAGACAGAGAGAACCAAGAGAGGAGCAGAGAGAACGCACGGTGGAAATGGCAGGCTTCCATAGGAGTGAGAAGCTGCGGGAGAGGAAGGGAAGCCCCCTGGGCTGCGAGAGGTTTATAGTAGGGGAAGGATGAGAAGTGCTGGAGTAGCCACTGGTACTGAGAGACCTTAGAGGCCAAGCGCGAATAGACACCACCATTAGCTACTCATCCTGGGTTTCTTTGGGACCTGGCAGGAAACATACATAAAACAGATGTAAAATAGAATTCATGGTGACGCCAATACTCACAGAAACAGGAGGATTCCAGTGTTAGCCAGGGCAAAGGCGAGTCCCAGAATCCCACTGCCCATAATGGCGTTGCTCAGATTAAAGACAGACATGCCCAGGGAGGTGGTTCCTGGAATCTGAACGGTAGAAACAGACATGCTCACTAAGCACATGGTCTCAAGACAGTTCATCAAGCCAAAGCTTCTCAAATGCTACCAAGAACCCAGAGAGAAATGAAACTGGAGAACCTTCTTCGAAGTCTAGTTGCTTTTAATGGGCTGCGTGAGAAAACGTAGCCATCGACCCGGTGCCATTCTGAGTGCTGTGCTATGTGAACTGAGGCGCCGTCCCCGCGTATCCGAGGGGTACACTGTTGAGCACATACGCTTTTATACTGCACCACACACACACACAAACGCTGTCCCCAGTTGCGTGGCTAGGGTTGGTGCGCACACCAAGGACACTTACATATTCGTCACATTTCCTTTTCTCCAAGTGGCTGTTGGTGAGACTTCTTCGGCTCTCACGGTCGGAGATGAACTTGCTGAAAAGATACACGGAACACCTTTACCTCTATGCTAATATCTAGGAGTTCATCAGCAATGCTAAATGAGTTATTTCCCAAAACACATTGCCCGCAGCAAGCTGTCCGCTTGTTCAAATAAATAAAATCATCTTATTCAACACCTCCCCACTGTGTGTGCGTTTGTGTGTGTATGTGTGTGGTGCACGTGCACGCCTGCGTGCTGTGTGCACACATTATCTCATTCTTGCTTTATCAACTAAACGCTAACACTCTCGGGGCAGATCCTTCCCCTCATTCTTTCTGTATCTCTCATTCATCATCTAAACTGAGAAGAGCTGCTTAAATTGAGTGAGAGGAAAGGCCGCTATGAGCTATAAAAGAGCTACACATTTTGAATCATTTTCAAAGTAAACTAAAACACCACACACAGTATATGCTCGTCTTTTGTGCCGATTCTTCCCTAAGTAGATTAGGGAAGACCAAGACTACATGCACCTGTTACTAGAAAGAATACTGGATCCAAGTAGTGGTGGCACAAACCTTTAATCTCAGCACTTGAAAGGCAGAGGCAGGCGGATCTCTGTGAGTTCAAGGCCAGCCTGGTCTACAGAGCTAGTGCCAGGACAGGCTCCAAAGCTACAGAGAAACCCAGTCTCAAAAATCAAAATTAAATTAATAATAATAACAATACTGGAGGCAAGCTCCTCCAGAGCTCAGATCCTCCCGTTTGGAGCACTAGACATGAAGCCCCACTCCCTTGCAAAAAAGACAGCAGTACCAGCTCTGTGCATGACACAGGCGCAGACATGGGGCTGCGAGACACCTCTAGGCTATCAGGGTCGAGACAGGGAAGTTTTGGTAGAGCAAACGTCCATGGTGGAAAGTCAAAGTTGAGGATTTGAGGAAGTGTGAGGGACTCAGAATTTGAATACGTCCTAGGGCCTGGGCACCCTCCTTAGGAATCTTGTCTGTGAAATGGGAGTAATTCTATCACAGCGGCTGGTGAAACGCCCAGTTCAGGGCAGGAGCTACAGAGGTCAACTGTTTCTCTCCTAGTGGAGGGGCCTGCATTGGGATGGGTAAGATCCAGACAGCGGGAGAAACTCCAGCATGAGACACAGACACAGCTACACAGAAAAACACAAAACCTTCTCAAGACATAATGCATTCAGGGTTAATTGCAGAACCTTAAACTTGGAATTTGTACACTAAATGAGAACTTCTATTGGAGAAAAATCAGCACAACAAACGGATGCTTGTATCCTTTCCTCGTTTATGGAAGCAGACATGCATAGGTGTGCCCCTGTGTGCCATGATGATTAGAAGACAGTGTTGTGGAGTCTCCTTCCATCTTTACATGGGTTCCAGGGACTGAACTCAGGTCACCAGAGTGATTTAATTAATACAGTTCTGTATGATTACTTCAGGTCTAAGCTAGCCGGGTGGCCAGGAACCAGCAAGCAGCCCCCTCCAACACCAGACTTGCACAGAAAATGCCCTTCCCCTGTGAGCCATCTTTTTGGCCCCTCTTGTGTATACTCTTACAACATTTTAAGATGATTTTTGGCCCTTTTGGTGATTAGTTTTATGTCAACTACACAATCTAGAGTTATCTGGAAGGAGGGACCCTCAATTGAGAAAATACCTCCATGATACTTAAAGCTGTAGGCAAGCCATTTTCTTAACTAGTGATTTATATGAGAGGGCCCAGCCCACTGTGGGTGGTGCCATCCCTGGGCTGGCAGTCCTGGGTTCTATAAGAAAGCAGGCTGAGCAAGACATGGGAGCAAGCAAGTAAGCAGCACTCCTCCATGGTCTCTGCATCAGCTCCTGCCTCCAGGTTCCACCCCTTCTTGAGTTCCTGTCCTGACTTCCTTTGATGAACAGCAATGAGGAAGTGTGAGCCAAAGAAATCCTTCTCAACTTGCTTTTCAGTCTTGTCTCTTCACAGAAATAGCAGTCCTATCTAAGACAGCCTTTCTAGAGAGTTCAATTCTCTAGTCATTGTCTGAATTAGTCACAGCAAATGTTCATTAGTAGACATAAAGCCACCTGAACTGGATTTAAAGAAACATCTTTAAATAGTGCTTAAAACTTTATACATTTTTTTGAATAACGCTACATTTCACAACAAAGTTCCTTTGAAACGAACTGTAGGGATCAGTAGTGTTGCTCTTATTTATTGCCTTTTTCTTCTTTAATTCAAGGGATCTGATCTGTCTGCTATCACCTTTCTAAGTTCATATTGTTTTATTAGAATAAGCCAAAGGCTGCTGTGTGTGCACATATGACAAATGTACTAAGCTGCAGTCCACAGACCCTCTTGGCTTAGGGAAGAAAACACTGGTGTCCTGAAACATAAGTGATCATGTTCCAACCGAGAAAAGGCCACACCAGCTCACACTGGTATAGAAGTGTGGGAATGTCCAGGATGAAGACGAGGTAAGGAATCCAGAGAAATCAAAAGCAGTATTGGGTGCAGTTAGGCAGAACAAACTCAGAAGCAATTCCAGAGAATCAGAATTGCCTGTTCTGGGTGGGGAGAACAAGAGGATCTTTGAGATAACTGGCATAGCCCCTAGCGCTTCATGTGGCCCTGCTTTTGTCCCCAGCATTCTAAATCTTTCCACAGACTGAAGCTTAAGGTCTGGCTGCAGAGATGTGAGGAAAGGCAGCCCAAGGGCATGTGGGTGCTGGGCTTGTCCAAATAAAGACTCCTGCTTAAGCGACTCAAAAGACGACCAGGCTAAATTTAATAACAAACTCGGATCTGTAGTATCCTGACCCAGCAAGTCTCCCACTTGCCCTTCTTATGAAGGATGCTTGTTTTCCAAAGAGAATTCCCACTGTTTCTTAAACAGAGGAAAAGCCCAAGTACTTTTCCCCCCAGATAAATCAAAGCGCCAGTGAGTCTGATGTTAGAGCAGACCTCCATTCCAGGACTGGCAGCAGCCCCTGGAGCTGGAGGCAGAGGATGCTGGGCAAAGAAGAGAGGGTGTGGGAGTGGCCTGAGAGGAGGCACTGTTGCAGGAGGGGGGGGATTCATTAGGCTCACACACTTGTGCAAGTGGAGGGGATGAACACTGAGGCCTCTGCAGAACAAGAGGGATGATACTAACTTACAAACTCTGCCATTAAACTACATAAAAACACTAATTCTGTCTCCCGCCTCACTTACCAGGGCATGACATTAGATTGCTCAAATACTTCTGCTGGTGTCATAGACTTTTTTGATTGCTGTGATAAAACAACATGACTAAGGCAGCTTATAAGGGTTAGCTTCCATGACCATTATGGTGGGGATCATGGCACCAGGCAGACACGCATGCATGGCGCTGGAGCAGAAGCTGAGACCTTACATCCTGATTCACAGATGTGAGGAAAAGAGAGAACTGACTGGGAATGGTGTGAGCGTTTGAAACCTAAAAGTCAACCCTTAGGGACACACCTCGTCCAAGACCATGCCTCCTAGTCCTTCCCAAACAGTTCCACAAAATGGGACCAAGCATTAAAGCATATGGGGGTCATTCTTGTTCAAACAAGCACAGCTGGCTTCTCCACTGGGCATTTTGAATGTTGACTGTCTGGCCTCAGAGCTTATCACAGCTCCCTCCTATGGCGCTAGAGAAACCTCCCAAGTGTGGCTATAGCTGTGACCAAGACAAGAAATAGCCAAAAACAAGGCAACAGCAGGAATCTGCTCTACCCTGACCCTGAGTATTCCCTCCCCAAAGTTCCTTCCAGCCAATTCAGACCCCTCAAACACGTTTTCTGACATTCCAGTGTGAACTGACTTTTCTGACCTATTTAATTATACTACCTGTAGCATACACAGTGCCCTGAACTCACCTAGGGCACCAGGTGATGCCCAGTGTCAATAGCTCCCAAAGTGTGGACCTTCCCATATGGGAACTCAGAAGAACCCTCTACTAACTAAGCAAACATTTCCTATTAGTAATTTGTAATTAGGAACTGCCTTAGGCTGCAGGAAAATTTAGCTACATAATATGGAAGTATTTAACTACATGTATTTATTTATTTTGTGTGTGCATATGTGTGTATGTGCACACGTGCATCTTGTGTGCATACACATATGTATTAGCATGTGGAACTCAGAGGGCAACTTTTGGGAGTTGGTTTTCTCTTTCCACCAGAATTAGAACTCAGGTTGTCAGGCTTGGCATTACAGACTCTAGAACAGTGATTCTCAACCTGAGGGTTATGATGCCTGGGGGGGTCAAACAACCCTTTCTGAGGGGTCGAATATCAGATATTTACACTATGATTCATAACAGCAGCAAAATTAGTTATGAAGTGGCAATGAAAATGATTTTAGGGTGGGTGTCACCACAACATGAGGAACTGTATTAAAGGGTTGTTGTAGTATTAGGAAGGTTGAGAACCACTGCTGTAGAATGAGGGACCACTGCTCTAGAATGAGGAACCACCGCTTTAGAATGAGGGACCACTGCTCCAGAATGAGGGGGCACTGATCTGGAATGAGGGACCATTCTAAAGTGAGGGGCCACTACTCTAGAATGAGGGGCCACCGCTCTAGAGTGAGGGGCCCCCACTCTAAGAATGAGGGACTGCTGCTCTAGAATGGGGAGCCGCCACTCTAGGATGAGGGATCACTGCCCTAGAATGAGGGACTGCCACTCTAGAACGAGGGATCACTGCTCTGGAATGAGGAACCGTAGCTCTAGGATGAAGAGTTTAAAGAAAGTTCCTTTATTCTCTTTGTTGCTTTTTCTTCTCTTCAGTTCTTAAACCTTTGCTTTGTATTCCTGTAAACTTAAAATAGAGAGAAAAACCAATCTTTCTTTTTTGTAATGGAAAATTCCATTCAAACAGCTAGGTCAGGCAGCTTTCACCACAGTTTTATCTCACCATTTTTAAAAGGCAACTGGCTGTTTAAAATCACTGACCTCTGGCACTGAAACTGACATAAAACTTCTTTTTATTGACTTAAAAAGTACTGTGGGAGAAGGTATCTGTGACAAGTGATTTTTAAGGTACAAACTTATTATTAAAAAGAGTTTACACTGTGTCAGTCTGTACCCACAAAGCAGAATTGGACAGACCATCAAGTACTCGACCGCTCTGTGAACAAAATGAAACAAAGCCTACAGCTCTTAGTGATAAACCTTAAAAAAGGGCTTAGGCATCACTTTCAGACACAACGTGAGAAGAATATAAAGCAAGCTCTTACTTGATATTAAAAGTAAATGAACAGAGTAGTTAAGGATGTGCTATGCAACAGAAAGATAATCTTTGGACCAGAATCTCAACCACTGGGTTCTCACTAGATTACAGCCCTGGGTTTGAGGATTTAAACACAAGAGATGAAAAAGAGCAGTGGCTGAACGTAAATGCTGGTTCCCAGTCCTTTCCCTGATGTGTGGACATTCTAGAGAGAAAGGGGCGGGAAGGAGAAACGGATAAAAAGGGATCAGGGCCGGTATGGTGGTATGTGCTTGAAACAGTAGCAACCAGGTGGGAGAAATAAGTTCCAGGCCAGCCTGGGCTACACAGTGAGTTCCAGAAAGTCTGGGCTACAGAGCAAGTCCTTGTCTCAAAAAACATTTATATGTGTGTGTGTGTGTGTAAATATATTACACACATCATATATCATATAGATAATATATATCCTATATCATATGTATCATGTATTGTATATCATGTATATCACATAGCACATATCATATATATACATATATATATATCACAAGATCAAGAAGTATCAGGGAAATTAGTAAATATATAAAAAGAAACAAACAGGAAGCCATGAAGGTGAAGACTGAGGGTAGGTGAAAGCTTAATTTGGCTACAAACTCTACTGACCACAGGAGAAAAGAGAGCTGAATTGTTATGGAGTAGCAGAAGCAAATGCATAATAACGGTTATCCCAAGTTCTTTTAAAATTAAGTTTTAATGAAATTGTGTTCTTGGTTCATAACAAATTACTACACATAGGAGTGAGGAAAACAGTACATTGATAGGAAAATATACTTAGAGTTTTCTGGAGACATTTAAAACAGGGTTTCTCAACCTGTGGGTCACAACCCCTTTGGAGGTCAAATGACCCTTTCACAGGGGTTGCATATCAGACGTCATGCATGTCGGATATTTACATTATGACTCTTAACAGTATGAAAATTACATTTATGAAATAGCAACAAAATTTTGTTTTGCTTTTATATTTATTTATTTATTTAATTTTTTTGAGGCAGAGTTTCTTTGTAGCTTTGAAGCCTGTCCTGGAACTCTCTCTGTAGAACAGGCTGAACTCGAACTCACAGGGATCCGCCTGCCTCTGCCTCCTGAGTGTTGTGATTAAAGGCATGTGCCACCACCGTCTACCCCAACGAAATAATTTTATGGTTAGGGGTCACCTCAACATGAGGAACTGTACGAAGTAAGGGTCGCAGTGTTAGAAAGGCTGAGAACCACTGATTTAGTATAACCTACAAATATTTCACCAAACTGAGGAGAGCCATAACAACAATCATTAAAACCAAAAGCCAATCATCACTTCATGGGGTGGAGAAGCACATAGTGCCAGCCAGCCAGGAAAAGCAGGCTAACAGCTACTGACGCAGACTCTTCTTATACTGAGAGGCTGAACCACCAGGCGAGACACTGGGCCAAGGGCTTTACATGGATGCTCCCATCTATTTTCGTAACAATTAACTGGGCTTGGTCCTATTTTAGAGACATTAACTAACCCGATTGAAGTTACGTTGCTAATTCCTGAACTGCTGAGCCGAGAACCTGAGCCTAAACAGGTGACTGCACAGCCAGTGTTCTTAATCTACCAAAGGTACAGCTCTGTTGATCCCTGACGGCCCTGTAGTCTGCCTCAGGGCAATGAGCGAGACTCCCTGAGAACATCACAGAAAGTGTACAACAGAGTCAGGGTTCAATACAGGTCTAAAGCTAAAGCTAGACTGTCCCTTTCCTTCCTTCAGCCTTCTCTCTGCCTTTGCATCAGTGATTTGCTAAGTCCACGCTGTCTCAGCTATGGTGGTAAGTACAGTCACACCACGATGGATGGTTAAGACCATGCCCTTTCCTGGGGAGTTCATCTATAGGTTGCATTAAGAGTCGGCTACTCAGTGTGGTTCCCAGAGAGCAGTGGGAGCAGGATTAGATTTTACGGGACTCCTGACTTCCCGAAGTAGAACCCACACTTTAACCAGCAGCTCAGTGAAAAGTTTTCTGCACCCCGATATTAAGTCTCTCCACTGATGCAATAAATCAGATCAGACCAAATTAATAAGACCAGGTTTAATCTGAGCAAAGAAACTCCTGGGTGATGGGAGGGGGCCTCAATGGCAGGTCTGTGGGTCGAGGAGGCGTGGTCTTGGGCAGCTTGCTGGAGGACTGGAAGGGTGGCAGGGTTTAGAGAAAGAGAGGAGGGGTGAGGTGAAGCTTCCATGCAAACACTCAATGTTTCACACATGTATGAAAATGTCTCTGATGGAGGTCTAATTGGCTCTTTTTAAGGCTGGCCGTCTCAAGCTTAAGCTTCTCACTATCAGGCAATACTTAGGGCATAAAAGAAACAACTGGCCTGGAATATCAGTGAGCATTTATTTGAATGCCTAAGCGGCTCTACTGTACGATTAATTAATAAGAAATGATTCTTATTGTATCCGGGGAAGTTTCCAGACAAAGCTATGAACTGGATGATCTGTCAGTCAAGATCAATATCATCTTCAGTGCTTTCTTTAGTCCCTATAATGAGGCACTGGCTGGGAGACTTTCAGTGCTTGGGGAACTCTCTTCTCTTAGACTGATATAATTGGCCCCACCCTCCCACAAATGTGAGCTTGCTACAGAAAGCACAAAGGGCAGTCAGTCAGAGCTGGAACCAAGGAAGACTGGAATACTCCAGGCAAGGAATGCTGGGGCCTTGAATAAAATTAGCTGTTTGTGTTTAAAGTTTGTTTACTTTTATTTGCTTCTTGCTGCCATATGTTGGGTGTAATTGTCAGAGCCAGAAATAAAGGGAGGGTTGGGGCTCTACCACACACAAAGTCCGGAGTTCAATTCTCAGTACCACCAAAACAAACAACAAAGCCAGGAATGAAGCAAGAATTCTGAATTATGTCAGTAAAGGAGAAGAAATAAAATGAGGTTAAAAAAAAAACCCAGAAATGCAAGGCACTGACTTTGAGAGGGCAGGACAAAAATTCTATGAAATGTCAGCCAATGCTCTCCTGCACCAGCTGTGGGCTAGTCACTGTCTGTGGGGAAGTGAGCTCACCCCACAGGAGGCCCGAGTCTGGGCGAACAAGGACAAGGGGTGTTCCTTCCACCTTCTGCAAGTGACAATCACCTAAAAACCCAACGCTCTGTAAGCAAACCTTATAAAACTCAAGGGTGGACTCCAGGCTGAGCTGTAAATGACTCACTGTGAGGGCCTCAAGGTAACACCGCTGCCAGAAAAAGGCTTCCTTATAAAACCAAAATGGCCTCTTACCACCGCTGGGTGGAGGTCAGCAGTGGCTCCAGACTGCTCAGGAGCACAGTGCACAAACAACATACCACTAGTGAAGCCCAGACTTTTGCCAAAGGCCTAGCACTGTAGGAGACACAGAAGGACAGAGGAGAGAGACAGATTTAAGGGGGTCATGATGGCCCCTTGATTCGCAGATTTTCTTCTCACTTGACGATGTCTGCTTTCAGTGATGGTCTAAGGATTCACGGTGATATAAGCCAAACACTGAGAGTCAAGAAATAGAGTCAAGCTCTGGGAGTTCAAGGTCAGCCTGAAGATAGACTGTCTCAGAAACACCAAACAACAGCAATAACAACAACAACAACATGGCAGTTATGAGGCTAGAGAGATGCTCTGTGGCTCAGAATACTTGCTGCTCTTCCAGAGTACCCAAGTTCATTTCCCAGCTCCCATGTTAGGAGAGAGGCTCACAACTGCAGGTAACTCTAGCTCCAGGAAACCTGACGCCCTCTTCTGGTCTCCACAGGCAACTGCACTCACATGCACATTCTTCTACATACACATAATGAAAAAGAAAAGAAATGGAAGCAACTCTTCATGATTATTTAAAAAGGTGGAAGAAGTAAGTAAATTTGATTCCAGTATAAAGAAATATCACTTAACACTGTAAACATGCTTAGACAGTAATGAGGAAGTGTCTTAGGGAGGCTTAACCTTCACTACAGGAAGGAAAGGGAACTGTAAATAGGCATGCTACATCAGAATGAACTTCAGACTGTCAGAAATGATTTCCACAAAGACACCTGCTTGTGACTAGGCGCTGACCCTCCTATCTCTGTCCCCTGTGGCCTTAACAAAGTGTGCCATTGAAGGCCTTCTAACACACAGTCCTGTAGGACTGATAAAGACGGCCCCCGGGGAAGAGCACTGGCCACCAGGCCTGACCACCTGAGTTTGATCCCTGGCATCCATGCATTAGAAAGAAAGAACCAGCTCCTACAGGTTGTCATTCTTACCATGACATCACACATTAAACTCTTTTAAAGGAGCCCCACAGACCCTGTAGGCCCTACTCTCTTCCAGCGTCTTAGGAGATTGTCCCATTAACTCCTGTAGGAAAGGCTTCCTGCTAAGGATCCATAAAAAGCGGATTTTAAAAAGTCACTATGTCCCAGGATGATCTCAAGTCATTTAAAATCAAAATAGTTTGACCTTGATAATTTAACAGTCTCAGGCTGACCTGCATCAGGCCAACCCCCTCCCCGACTAGTCCGTCCTCCCATCCTTTTTCTTTCTCCTTCATGGACTATTTCAGTCTTTCACAGAGTCATTTGGATCTATCAATGACAATTATTATTTAAAATCCACACTTCAAATGCTGCTCAGAACGATAACGCTGTTGTGGCTTGCAATCATCTGTAGAAAGACCATGCAAACGCAGCTCGGATAGTTTCTTGATTAAAATGTGTAGCAATGGTTATGGCACACATTTGGGTACGAGAGGTGATGAAATTCTATAGCCTAATTCACAGGCATAGAGTTCTGTGACGTCTGTGCTGGTTGAGGTCCAACATATTTATACCTTTTTATTAGATTCAATTGAAAGACTCGAAAAGATGAATAAATTGCTTCTATTCCCCTCATCTGCTATTCCAGGCTATGTCCAACAGATGTCACATTAGAAATTTGAATTGCATCTTCAAACGAAGTATAACTTTAGTAAATGAATAATTCACGAGAGTAACGGAAAACCGTTCCTTCCCTGGGTGGCACTTGGGGAAAAGTCCTCACCTATTTATCTGGCCGTTCTCGACCTCGGTGAAGTCGTTAGAGTCATTGCTGACGTTGTCGTCTTCGGGCACCGTCATGTTCTGCAGCTCCGTCAGCTCGAGCCCACTTTTGAAATGCATCATATTCAGGGGTCTGCACTCAAATGGTCAGTCCAAACTTCCTCTGCTCTGAGGTGCTTCAGAAGCAGGAAGCAGCAAGTGTTGATGATTGAGACCCCTAAAACAAAGCATAATAAAGGATTATTAAATGGATGAAAGGCAGCCCTGTGGACCCACAAACCACTGTCAAAAGCAAACAAACAGAAAAGTTAGATTTAAAAGATGCATTAAAAACAAGTTTATCTCGTAATCTTGTGTCTTTTACACATTTCCTCCATTTTCAACTATAAAGTAAGTCATGTCCCATAATCTTTAGCTCACATTTTATAGAAACCTTGTTAGTGGCAGGCAACACACACTCTTTTATGAACCAGAGTTTTAAAATGAAAATGAAAGGCCAGCAAGATGGCTCAGGAAGTCGAGGCACTTGCTACCAAGCCTACTCCTCACTTCCTTATTATAAGAAAAAGACAGGAATGTTATAATTGTAATTAGGCAGGCTTGCCCTGTCACCTGGGTACCCTGTCCCTTTAAGAGACAAGCTCCACCTACTCCCAATCTTCCCCTTCCCACTGAGGCAAGGTGATTTCCATTCTCTCTTCCTCTCTGTGCAGTCTTCTGAAGAGGCAGCCTCTACCTCCTCCTCCTCCCCTCCCTCCTCATTCCTCTGTCTGTCCCTCTATCTCTCTCTCTTTCTCTCTCTTCCCCCCATAACCTCTTATACCCTCCCAATACCCAATAAATAAACTCTCCATACCCAAGCTCTCTCTGCATGGAATATGAGGTGGGACCTGCCAGGGTCACCTGCGTCATAAATCATAACACCCATGACCCACAGGTGAAATGAAAGACTCATTTCACCAACAGCCTCTGACTTCCAAATGTGTACTGTGGTATACATGTGTGGTTACAAATAAACAGATGACTTAAAATTTAATAAATAATAATCACGTGAACGTGATTTTAGTGAATTTTAACATGCTCGCCCACAGGGCACAGAGGTATGGGCAGCAGGCACAAGCATCTTCATCCCATGAAGCAATCCCAGTGGAATGAGAATGCAAATCCTCAATACATGGCATCACCAGGGATCGACCTACAACCTGAACGAATTTTATTTTGGAACTCAGTAAGTAGTTTATACATCAACTGCAAGAGATTAAATCAATCTCCTCAATGAAATCACTCCATGTCAGGGAATTAGGGAATTAAAAACTCATAGTCAGAGGATTTTGGTTAATGCACCTGCTCGTCTATTTTCTCCTCAGACATGAAGGACGATCAGAGGTCCTGATTCCCTCCCACGGACGGCTGTGGCAGTTCCTGAGGCACTACTGACGGAACGAATGGGAGAGTTTGGGGACACTGCATCGAAATTCCAAAGGATGGCCACGGAGGCAAATGAAACTTCACAGCAGGGGTGGCGGCACAGGCCTGCCGGGGTGACGGTCTGCGCTTATACAGCAGGACTCTGCTTC
>LOEQ01000333.1:63867-76327 GCA_001685075.1 Bramus lutescens | reverse complement strand
CCACATGATGGCTCACAACCATCTGTAATGAGGTCTGGTGCCCTCTTCTGGCCTCCAGGTATACACACAGACAGACTATTGTATACATAATAAACATAATAAATATTAAAAAAAATAAAGTGGAAGAGATTAAGGAAGACATCCAAGGCTGACCTTTGACCTCCACATCCGTGCAAGTGAGCATGAGCGCATGTGCGTTCACACTCGTGCACACACATAAACATGTATACACGTACACACAGACTGCATGCTTACACGCATATACAAAACCTAAAGCCAGTCCCTTGCTGATCAATAATACAGGGTTTGTGAGAAACGCAGCTCTACAAAGACAGGAAACACCTCTAAGGGTGACCTGCTGTCTCAGCAAGCAGTGATGTTGCTGTCAGGGAGTCACTGTAGGCTGTGCAGCCATCTGCAGAGATGCCCCTCACGAGGACACCCTTAGTAAACCAACCAAACGAAAGATGACTACAAATGAAAATGTATACACTCAAGAAAATGAGAGACTTTCTTTTTCTTTTTTTTCTTTTTGTTGTTGTTGTTTTCTGTTTTGTTTTTTGAGACTGGGTTTCTCTGTGTAGTCCTGGCTGTCCTGGGACTAGCTCTTGCAGACCAGGCTGGCCTTGAACTCACAGAGATCCATTTGCCTCTGCCTCCTGAGTGCTGGGATTAAAGGTGTGTGCTACCACTGCCTGGCGAGAGATTTTCCTCATGTGTGTTTTTAGTTTTGTTTTGTTTTTTTGTTTTTTTAAAAAATATTTATTTATTATGTATACAATAGTCTGTCTGTTTGTATATATCTGCAGCCCAGAAGAGGGCACCAGATCTCATTCCAGATGTTTGTGAGCCACCATGTGGTTGTCGGGAATTGAACTCAGGACCTTTGGAAGAGCAGGCAATGCTCTTAACCACTGAGCCATCTCTCCAAACCGTTTTTGTTTTGTTTTGTTTTGTTTTGTTTTTTGCTTTGAGGCACAGCCTCATAGTCTAGGCTGCCTGAGGATGCCCTTGAATTTCAAAATCCTTCTGCCTCTACCTTCCAAGTGCAGACATTACACTTGAGCATCATCATGCTCGGCTTTGAATTTTTAATATATTCATTTTCATTTAAGATATAATTTTCTACCCTGAGTTCTATCAACAAACGCAAGTCTACATGATCACTGCTAATACCTGGTTAAATGGCTTGATGCTCAATGGTACCCAATGACGCTCAACGGTGCCCAGTGGTGCCTAATGCTACCCAATGATGCCCAACAGTGCCTAATGGTGTCCAAGGATGCCCAATGGTACCCAATAGTATCCACTCTATTACTGCTGGTGCTCAGATGTTTGATGGAGAGATTGACAGGTAGAGATGGGACCTGAGCTAAAACTTCTTGGTAACAGTAACACATGCTCAAACAATAGAGGTAGGAAATATAGGTTGGATTTAAGAATCAAAAAATAATTATAGTTTCCCTGAATGAGAACTATCAGCATTAAGGTAGTAGCACACTCATGTAATTTGGAATTTGGGAGACTAAGAGAGACGGACTGTGAATTTGACCAGTCTGGGATACCAGAGAGAGCCTTTGATTCAAAAGAAATGGGAAAAACAAAACAAAACACCAGGGTCTAGGCAGATGACTAAGCCAATAAAGAGCTTGCTGCATGACCACGAGGACCCACGTTCAGGTCCCCAGTGCCCAGGTGGAAGCTTAGCAACTTGCCTGTTACCCCAGTATTGGGTCCAGGAGTTGAGGGAGAGGAGGAAATGAATGTATCCTTGGGGCTCACCGGGCAGCCAATCTAGGGGAAAATTCTAGGTTCAGTGAGAGATCCTGTCTCAATATATAAGAAGATGGGCTGGGCAGTGGTGGTGCGCACCTTTAATCCCAGCACTCGGGAGGCAGAGACAGGCTGATCTCTGTGATTTTGAGGCCAGTCTGGTCTACAAGAGCTAGTAGGTCCTGTCCGAGGTTTCGATGAGAGAAACTCTGTCTCGAAAAAACAAAACAATAATAATAAAAAGAAGAAGATGGCGCAAAGAGATAAAGTGGATCAAGGGTAAAAGCACTTGCCTCGCCACCAAAGCCTGTTAACTGCCTGGGACCCACATGATGGAAGGAGGCAGCCAACTTCGGCAAGTTGTCTCTCTGATGCCTACTCTTGCTGTGGCATGCGCACACGAACACGAACACACACACACACACACACAAGTAAGTGAATAAATACATTTATTATTTTTAAAAAATTATAAAGTGAAAAATGACTGAGGACAAAACTTGATGTGAACTTTTGGCTTCTACATGCTTGTGCATATACAAGCACCTGTACATGCATGTGCATACACACACACACACAGCAACTATACAATTAATTAAATAAAAAGCATCATATGAGGATCTTAACATTCCCCTGACTATGATTACTACACCTCAACCTTTAAAATAGTTACAAACCAGAGTTCACTCAACAAAGGGGACTTTTGATTCTTACCCCAAGAATCCTCATCCTTGGGGCAAGAATTATTATCTCCGTACATTTTAGCACAGCACTAAAGTAAAATACATAAGACTGCACTGTGTTATGAATCGGGGATGGGGGGAGGATATACAAATATATTCATCTGGCTTTTAAGTCACCCGGAACCTGTTTGGGCACACAAGGCCATTCCATATAAGATGTTAGTACACCATAAAACATTTTGCATGACAGAGATCAAACTAACAGAACAAAGACGAAATCCAGGAAATTTCAGATATATGTACATGTATTGTATGCATGAGGAAGGAATGAAGTGAAGAAGAAAAAAGAGGAGAGATAAATAGAAATTGAAGAGACCAGGACCTGAACTGTGTTTCTTAGACTGAGGGATGATGGTGAGGTGCCACTTACACTGGTGACAGTACTGATGTGCTTAGTGCTGATATGAGGTGATGGATTTGGCTAGCTCAGTATTATAGGTGGTTGTGAGCTGCTTTGTGGGTGATAGAAATAGAACCTGGGTCTTCTGGAAGAAGAGTCAGTGCTCTTAATTGCTGAGCTATCTCTCCAGCTCCTGTCATCTCATTTTTATTATGAAGAACTAATATGATCGTGGGTATCCTAGCTCAACACCTGGTAGGCATCCTAGGTCAACATCTAGTAGGTATCTTAGCTCAACCCTGGAAGGCATCCTAGTTCAATACCTGATAGGTATCCTAGCTCAATACCTGGTAGGTATCCTAGCTCAACATCTGGTAGGTATCCTAGCTCAACCCTGGAAGGCCTCCTAGCTCAACACCTGGTAGGCATCCTAGCTCAATACCTGGTAGGCATCCTAGCTCAATACCTGGTAGGCATCCTAGCTCAATACCTGGTAGGTATCCTAGTTCAACATCTGGTGGGTATCCTAGTTCAACACCTGGTAGGTATCCTAGCTCAACACCTGGTAGGTATCCTAGCTCAACAGCTGGTAGGTATCCTAGCTCAACCCTGGAAGGCATCCTAGTTCAACACCTGGTAGGTATCCTAGCTCAACACCTGGTAGGTATCCTAGCTCAACACCTGGTAGGTATCCTAGCTCAATACCTGGTAGTTATTCTAGCTCAACAGCTGGTAGGTATCCTAGCTCAACACCTGGGAGGCATCCTAGCTCAGTACCTGGTAGGTATCCTATCTCAATAACTGGAATCAACTCTAACAGCTAACTAAGTCAGAAGTTTAAGGAAGTGTTAACAAACAGGACATGCCAATAGCTACCAAACACATGAAAAGTACTCAGCACCGCTAATAACTGGGGATGCAAACAAATCAAAACCACAGAAGAACTACAACCTCCCACCCATCAGGATGGTGCTCAGCATAGACTCAAGAGATAAGAAGTGTCAGTGAAGGTGTGGAGAAAGAGAGGCCTTGTAGTTCCACGGTAGGTGGAAACTTACATCGCAATTCTAAAGAAATTAAAAATAGAACCACCATATGACCCAGCAAGCCTCTCCTGGGCACATACCCAAAGGAAATGAAGTCACCACTTCTTGAGGGTCTCTGCACTCACGTGTTCATTGCCACATTATTCTAATAGGCAAGACACCAAGACCAGAGATGTGTCTGCTGATTGGATGGAAGCAGAAACAGTAACACCACAGACAGACAGGAATGCAGAAAGACAGACAATGGTCTTATTCTTCCTGTCTCTTCTCACCACCAGTTGAACCTGTTTACACACACGAGAGTACCAGATCTCTGCACTTACACTATAAATATCCATATGCTAACATGGGTCCATTTCAAAAGGTCTCAGATAAGCTAAACAAGTTAACAATAATGCCATCTAATACATCATAACATATACATAACCCACCTTTTAGTAGGGTTATCTTATCTAAATGTTAATAAGACAAGGTTGTAGTTAACAATGTCACATATCACTGGATAAATAAAACAAGGAAAAACTAGAGTAGATAGTCAACCTTAGTAACCATCACACACAGAATCTGATCACCATGAAACCAGAATAGGGGCACACTTTGTAATCTCAGCAGAGAGGCCAAGGCAGAGGATTGCTGCAAGTTCAGCTTATCTACATAATGAGTGAGCCCACCGTGTGCTATGTAGTAGACCATATCTCAAACAGACAAACAAGCAAACAAAAACAAAGATCTGGGGCCGAAGAGATGACCCAGCAGTTAAGAGCATTCTCTGCCCTAGCAGAGGCTCCAAGTTTAGTTCCAAGTGCCTCCACGGGGACACAGCTCCAATGGATGCGACAACCTCTTCTGGATTCCAAGGGCACTGCACTCATACGTGCACATACCACACAGAGACACACAATACACATAATTAAACAATAAAAACAAATATTAAAAAAAAGACCTCAAAGATTGAGAGTAGAGAACATAGGTTACTCTTCCAGAGGTCCTGAGTTCAATTCCCAGCAACCACATGGTGGCTCACAGCCATCTATAATGGGATCTGGTGCCCTCTTCTGTTGTGCAGGCATACATGCAGACAGAATACTGTATGCATAATAAGTAAATAAATCTTTTTTAAAAACTTACTAGGGCAGGCAAGAAGGCTAGGTAGATTAATACGCTTACCAAGCCGAATGACCTGAGTTTGATCTCAGGATCTACATGGTGGAGGGGGAGAACTTCCTCTCAAAGGCTGTCCTCTGACTCTCAAATACATGACAGGGCACTGCACCGGGCACCACATCATGTGCATACACATGCACACTTTAAATATAAGCGAAACAAATATCCAAGTATTTACGGTGCATATAATACTTCAATTAAAAGTTTAATGTTGACAATCAAAATCTTTACAACTTGAGATCCTTGGACCAGGCAACAACAAAAAAGGTCTTGGAGACCAAGACTGAGAGCCAGCGCATCTCAGAAGCAGGCATCCTCTTGTCTAAGGTGCCAGACCAGCCAACACCTATGGCTGGAGCTTCTCTCTGGTCTCCTAGCTTCTGTCCCACACTCTCACCATACCTGCCATGTAACCTGTCCAGAGCTGTTCTTTCCTTCCAACTACCTCTGACATCCTTGCCCTAGCCTTCTCTACTCCCCTAAAGCCATGTTTGACGAGCAAATTCTTGCTCCACCATAAACGAGCCATGTGATGCCAGGTTAAATCCTCTTCCTTCAGCTTCCCTATCTAGGAAATGACAACACACTACTACTCTATTCATACAGTCATGTCTTAGTTAGGGTTTCTGTGGCTGGGATTAAAACACCATGGCCAAAAGCAACTTGGGGAGCAAAGGGTTTATTTCAGCATGCATATCCTGACCACAGTCCCTCATGAAGGAAAGTCAGGACAGAAACTTAAGACAGGAACCTGGAGGCAGGAACCGAGCAGAAGCCACAGAGGAACTTACTGGCTTGCTTTCTCGACCTGCTTTCTTATATAACCCAGGATCACCAGTCCAGGGGTGGTTGAGTCCTTCCACATCAATCATTAATCAGGAAAATGCTCAAATAACCTGGAACTAGCTCTTGTCGACCAGGCTGGCCTCGAACTCACAGAGATGGCCTTTCTCAGCCTCCCAAGTGCTGGGATTAAAGATGTGTGCCACCACCGCCTGGCTACAGGCCAATGTTATGGAGGCCTTTTCTCAATTGAGATTCCTCTTCCCAGACGACCACAGCTGTGCAGGCTAACTTACACTGGTGGGCACAGTCATAAGTGCCATGGTTTAGCCATGCATCATACTTACTCACAGTGCCTGCCTGGATCTGGCAAGCTAAAATGGCCTTCCTGGGCCTTCTTTCGCTGACTCGTGACCTCTCACCTTGCCCCTCGCTGCCTCCCCTCTTGCCTACTTTGTGGCCACTTACCAGCTGCCTTCCTTTACCTGCCCTAAGGTCAGGGGCAACTCTCTGATTCTGTTCTTCCAGAGCTGCAATTCCAAACTCCCACCCAGTGTAAGGTTTCGCCCCACAGGCATCTTTCAGATCTCCTTTCCCAGTCTTTGATTCCTTTGCTGTCACACGGGATTTCCTCTCCAGGCTCTACTGGATAACGGCCATGAGGCGCAACACAAAACGTGTTGTTGTTGTGTGACTCGTGTGTGTGTGTGTGTGTTCATCTGTAAAAAGAGAGGGTGAGGGAGGAGAGCAGATCAGTCAGTTCCTTCCTGCTCAGAAATTTCCATAAAATCTTTAAGTGTCTGGCTGCCTGATAGACCTGTCTGAAGCACGATTAATAAAAACTCAGAGAGAGAAATTGGGGTTCAACCTGAAGATCCAAAAAGCAAAGCAGTCAGCCACTGGCTCTTACCTGGACCTCAGTCCGAAATGGCAATCCTGCTTCCAGGAATCTCAGAATGAGACTGTGTCTGAGAGCTGTCTCCTCCCGTTTATAATCCTCGCTAGGGCTGAAATTAAAGGTGTGCACCACTGGGATTAAAGGTATGTGTTAGCACTGCCTGGTCTGTAAGTTTGACCGGTGTGGCTGTTTTACTCTCTGATCTTCAGGCAAGTTTCACTTATTAAAACACAAGTGAAATGCTGCTACAGCTGTCCACACAGATGTTTGCTGTCACCACAGCCACTGCAGAATGGGATCTGAACCTATCACCTGACCTCAGTCAATCTTCCGACTCTTTCACTTCAATCAGTGGCCTCACCTTCAGACACCCTATCGAAACAGTTGCCAATCCTACCATTTTTCCTTCAAAATGCCCCATCCTTTCCCTCGTTACTTACAGTTCCACAACCCTACCCCTCCCACCTTCCCTTCCATGCCACCTCTGGGGCACTCCGCTCTCCCAACTGTAGAAAAGGATTCTTCCGGGAAACATTTGCCTTGCAGCTTTCTCGTCCCCCACGACCGATCATTGACAGTTCCGAATGTGTACAGACACGGTTCCTGGATCCTAGAGTTCAAAGTTGCACTTGCTCCTTGCTTCCCCTTCCACTGCATTGGGACTCGGCATTCCTGCAGAGGGTCCCATGCAGTTCTCACTGGGTCCTGGTCACACTCTCCACTTTCCATCACGCCTGTGCAAACTCAAACAGAACTTGGTTTTCAAAGCCTGTGTTGTTTGCTTTTACTAAGAATATCAGACCAACCTCCTCTAGTGACCAAGCTGTGGTTATTTATTTGTGGTGAATTCACACATGCCTGCTATGTGGATTACTCACTGGCTTAGATCAAGGACTCAGATATTTTAATAATTTTTTTTGTTTTTCAATTGCAGTTTAATGGGGGAGAGATATCAAGGTAACATAGATCTCACAGGAACATAGCATAGAAGATATTCACTAACATTAGAGATGATGAAAGTTTTTTTTTGTTTGCAGACACAGTGATCCTGACAAGCATGATTCTCCAGAAAGTAGACAAAAACAAGACTGTGAAGCGATACAGACAACTCCTTCACCTTCACGGACTTGCACACGATTTCCTTCCCATTGACTCTGGATAGGAAAATACATTAAAACCATCAAGCGCAGCATAGTCGAAGGTATTCTGATCATATCCTGACACTGTGCTGGAATGTTTAAGACATTCTGTGTTGTTTCTAAAAGTCCAGAGGAGAAGGTATATAAAAGCTGTCTGTCTCAAGCAGGAGCAATTTTGCCCATCAGGAGATATTTGGCAAAGTCTGGAGACGTCTCTGGTTATAACATACAAGGGGCCATTGCAGGCTTCCAGAAGAGAAGGTCGGGCTGGAAAAACACTAAACCTCCGCAGCAAAGGGAAATGGGATCTGGCTCAAAATGGCAGCATGCTGATGAATTATCAACCCAGTGTTAAAGAAGGCTCACCCAGAACAAGCCCCGCAAGTCACTGGAGACAGACTTCCCACTGCACCCTATCCTATCCAGGGTGTTCCAGGACCTGTTCCTACTACTCCACTATTCTATGACTGTTCAAGTCTGCACAGTTATCACCCAAGTTCCTGTTTTCACTATGCCCAAGCTATGGTATCTGTGAATTAATATCCATATTTACATGTTTCAAAATGGCACTGATTTGTCTGAGATACAAACCTCAGAAGTCAACATACAACACTGGATATAGGAAAACAGATTCTATACTACTATAAAATAATAATAATAACAATCAATATTTGAAGCTTAATTTAATGAGAACACTGGTGTGAACAGTAATACAACTACAACTCCCCTTAACTGACAATGGATTTCTAAAATTACTACAAAACGTAAAGAGTCAAAACCAACTTGGAACACTCTAAAGAAATGCGTAACTTTCTACATATGTGTGTTTTGTTGTGTTGATATTTCTGGTCACAGACCAACCTTGTACTAAAAGCAGTGGGCAGTAAGTGTGCTGTATTTAACCCCGAGTTGAACTCTGACCCATCAAGTCCTAATGAAATGCCTTATACAAATGCAGAGGGATTAAAAGCATTACAAAGTAGCACGTGAGAAGTGGATCATTTGACAAAGATATCTTTAAATATGGACTTCAATTTGAAAAGAGGAAGAAGTCCCCGAGACACTTTACCATTCAAAAACCATAGGATGGTGCCGAAGGCGAAAGATTTCTTTTTCTCTCCAGGTCTCTGGAGGTGGAAAGAACTGACATTCTTTCACGATCTCTCCCAGTTCTCAGACCTCTGGCTGATCTGGCTGTTTACAGGTTACTTTAACTAAGCAGAAGAACCTAAGGAGACATTTTCTCAACAGCTGACTCAAGACTCGTAGCTGTCATTCCGGCTGGACGTGGGAACCAACCAGGAAACTTAAAAAAAGAAAATCAGAGATCAAGAGTGACCTCATGCCCCACGGATCTAGGATGGGATCCATGTGTATTTTAAGTGTTCTCCAGGGAGTCTACTGGGAAATCACCCTTCACATCTACAGCTGGAGAAGAAAGGTTGAGACCAAATGAAGCTCGGGTGTGTGTCCAGGCAGGCAAGGCAGTTGAGCAACACAGCACAGGCTCACAGAATTGGAAAACACTGGTCTTATTCAGGTCCCTCCAACCAGCTGCAGGAACAATCCCGGTCTTTAGGGTTTTATTTAGTTTGAGACAGGGTCTTATTGCGTAGCCTTGGCTGGCCTAGAACTCACTACCTAGGCCGGGTTGGACTCAAACTCACAGAGATCCGCCCACTTCTGCCTCCAGAGTTCTGGAACTGAAGGCATGCACCACCACACCCATTGACATATTTTAAAAGGAATGCTGGGAATCCATGTGTGACGTGACATCCTAATTTTTATCCACCCCAAATCATTTTAAAAGTGTAACTCACACAAACCACGCCCACAAGCACTCACCAGTTTGCAATCACAACAGAAACGACTGTGACTTAAGACCTACTTTTCTCAGTTCTGTCCTCCTCCATCAGCCCCTCTTTCTCCCACACCCCAGGCCACCGATCCCTTTCCTTTTCCTTTCCAGCCACCTTCATCACTGCAAGAGATAGAGACTGAGAGGCTCACATCACATCTTCATGTGACCCTGGCCGTCTCACTGGAAGGGCCTCCAGGCCTGGGAATAATAATACAGGCCACACGTTGTAACCTGAGGTCCCATGATGTCAGCAACTGGGTGGTTTGGTAAAATCGAGGAGAAAAGCCAGTCAAGCTCATAGCTTCACACTGCTAAGATTTCAGCCGGCAACGCAGACATATTATCTCTGATGCTCCGTTTGCGAGCTCTGCTCTAATCTAAACCGCTCCAGAATCTCCCCTTGCGCTTCCGTGTCTCCGGCCTGATCTATCTTTGGAGACCGAGACAACGCATCGAGAGATTTTCAAAGACATAGGTTGAATCAACTGTGGAGCTGGGCTGAGTACCACTAAGATTGGCAGTGAACATAGACTAGATAGTCCTGGCATGGCTGACTCTCATTGCATCTTCACAGCTCTGGATGGGGACTGAGTTGCCCACAGTCACTGCCACCTCGCTGGTGGTGAGTCTCTCACTGTGCTACTATTACCCCCACCCCCAGGCCATGCGGACTTCTCTGAATTTCTCTGACGTTAACGACAGGCTTGAAACCCATAACCAGCAGAAAAGCAATAACCAGGCCATCAAATAAGAAGACGTGAGTAACCTCATCTCCATCATCTTGATTAAGACTCTAGGATAACACAGTAACTACCACCATCATCCTCATTTAATAAATGAGGGGGGAATCCTGAAACTCAGAGAAATTCAACAATTTGCCCCAAGTTCCCTAGACCATTAAGTTGCAGCCTGGCATGCAGATTAGCAGCTAAGCCTTACCATCCATCTCCCACTGCCTGGAAGGGACTAGAGACCTTATGCAAATGTCACGGAAGGAGGTCACCTAGCATGTCTAAGGGGCAGAAAAATAGCACCTGGACAGGCTGTCACAAATACACAGAATTTCTAGTCTGGAAGCTGCATAGCCACTGAGGTGGAAAAGTACCTAGGGGTAAGGTGGGTCTGTCCTCTGCCCTGGGAAAAAAAGATACTGTCATTTGGGAGAGATGGAAAGAGGTGAGGGGTCAGACTAGGACGGTTCTGGGCACCTGGCAAAGGAATTCAGACTTAATTTGCAGGGAAGTGGGGACTCGCTGGAGAGCAAGCGCCTTACAAGATGTGAACAGTTTTAAAGACAGTAAAATGTAAGATTCATGGAAGTGCCAAGATTGAGCTAGGGCAATGGCGTTGAGTATGGACAGGAACAACTGGGCAGCTGTTACATAGCCTCAGCTGACTCCTTCACTGCTAATCACGCTTGCATCTTCCTCCCGCACCTATGGACACCAAGGCCTCTCCCATCTCACAATTCCTGTGCCCCAAGAATCTGCTCAATGGGTTTCCGCACTTACAGCAAAATGACAAGCAAGGGGCAGTTTCCATAACCCAATTACTATTCAAAAGTGGGGACTGGTAAAAGAAAGAAAAGCAGAAAGACGGCAAGAGTCGACTTAAGGGGGATGGGTTGTGGGATAGGAAAAGGAGAGATGATCTGTGGCATCGTAGCTATCCTAAAGGGCTGGGAGAGCTGCGTGGCCAAGGTCACAACCCAGCAAGCATTTATTAACTAATCCCTGTATCGTTGGCATTGCTGGGGGAAAATGTGAGCTGAGCACAGTAACAGATGCCAGGCTTAAGACGGCTGCTCCCCTCATCATAGGCTCATCAGTTCAAGAAGCAAGGTAAAACTGTCCCTAAGCAGCAAAAGTTTAAGGATTCCAAAGTATCTTTCGATCTACCTACCTATCTGCTGAATTATAGTCAACTGCGGTACAGTAAGCACTGTTTCTTCTGAAAGTCTTCCCCTAATTATTCCGATAGGGGATCCTTTCTCCTCATTAAGGGAGAAAGACACGTGTCTTACACAACCCCTCCTAATGGGTGGCCCTATCTTAAGCATCTTCAGGTCTCATGATCCTGTCTCGTTTCTTCACGGTCTGAACACCTGGCATTTCTGAATGCATTCATCCATAGCCTGTTTCCTGGTGAGAATGGACATGGCAAAGGAGCCGGAACTTGATCTGATTAGTCGCTGCCTGCTGCACAGCACCCGCTAAATTCACAGCACCCAGTTAAAAAATTAAAACAAAAACTAAAAACGCCCTGTTAAGATTAACACCTCATCAAACTAGGCCGCTTTTCCGTTGCTTTCAGCCACACACTGAGGATTAAGTGAGTGAACAGCAAAGTCATTTAAGTCATTTGAAGGCAGAGGTCGGGAGGCCATGCCAGATCGGTGGCGAGACTTGCCAGTTTCTTATAGGGTGACTGATTTGACAATGAGGCCAGCCAGCTCAGGTTTTATTTCCGTTGCCCTTCTGACGTCAGAAAAAGCACGAGTTGCAGTACTGTTTCTTTTATCAAGGTGACAAATTACAGCCTTGCAGGCCCTACGTTCCGCAAACCATCCATTTATTTCCCCCTCTATAATATGCTTTATAAGTTTAAAATAAAAATGCGGAGGTGTCAAATCTTGCAAATGCATACCGTTTCCTAGCGGTGGGTCGTTTCCTCTCTTCCACGTACAATACCGTCTATCCGTCTGAGTCTACTACGC
>LOEQ01000333.1:46152-56804 GCA_001685075.1 Bramus lutescens | reverse complement strand
TGAGACAAGCCAGTAAGCAGCACCCCTCCATGGCCTCTGCATCAGCTCCTGCCTGCAGAATCCTGCCCTGTTTGAGCTCCTGCCCTGACTTCTTTCAGTGATGAACAGCAATGTGGAAGTATAAACTGAATAAACTCTTTCCTCCCTAACCTGTTTTCTGTTTGTTTGTTTGTTTGTTTGTTTGTTTGTTTGTTTGTTTTGGGGTCATGGTGTTTGTCACAGCAATAGAAACCCTAACTGAGACAAGGACTCTGTCTACAAAGCCCTTAAGTATACACTTAGTGTAATAACTGCTCACTAAATGGCATTTGCCATTATTTTGTACATTTGCAAAAATAAGCAGAGGCGATGAATTTTCAGTCCCCAAACTTTTAAGCACAAAGCATCTTATTGTGTCTGCCCTATACTGAAAAGACCGCAAAATTCTCAGCTCGGTTCAAGTTCCTCCCACTGCGACAATGAAAGGGTGGGTACTGAAGAAGGTCTAGGCCTCCCCTTCAGCATAAAAGCTCATCTTTAAGGTGAGAAAGGAAGTTCGGGATATACGTGTGACGTGTGAATTGAACAGTAGAAGAGGTCCCTAATTTGAACATGCCATCTGGCCTTACAAATGTTGCTGTTATAAATGGATACAACTTTTTTGTAGTCCCATATTTCCCCAAGGGTTCGGTTGTTTTTTCAGTTTGTTTGTTTGGTTGGTTGGTTAGTTTTGGTTTTTGAGACAGGGTTTCTCTGTGTGGCACTGGCTGTCCTGGAACTTGTAGTGCAGGCTGGCCTCGAACTCAGGAATTCACCTGCCTCGACCACCTGAGTGCTGGGATGCCCCCACCCCAGCTGTTATCTTGGCTCCACAGCATCCTGCCTCTGTGAACTTTTGAACATTGCTTGGTTTCTCTGCATCTTGGTTTTCTCATATTTACAAAGGAAATAATACCAGTTACTCTGCTTGTCAGCTTTTGTCTCGGTGACAGAATACCTGAGAAAAAACAACCTAAAGGAAGAGGATTGACTTCAGCTCATTGCTTCAGAGGTCTCCGTATAGAAATAGGTGGTACAAGCACATGCATGTCTCGGTAGCTCACAGCGCATGTTAACTACCTAATAAATGATAACTCTTGTTGTAAAACAATTTGACCAAAAGTAGGAGAAGCCTAGCCAGTGTGTGTGCCTCTTCTAAGTTTCTGGATCCTGGAAACTGTATATATAGACCTATTCTCAATGGCACATAGGTTAAGAAGATGACAGGCTTTGGAATGAATCAAATAAAAGTAAAATGTATGTTTGATAACTATCCTTCTAGTGCTATGGTAAGAAATTTATAACTGACATTCAAATGAAATACTCAGGTGAGTGGCCTGGGGGAAGCTGGCTCCACACCTTCCAGAAGCACTCAGAGATGCCCGGAAAGACAAGATGCTGGCCCGAGTGTTCTCAGTCCTAACCCCATGTAGTTACTCCTACCTACCAGACTGGGATGCCAAAGTTAACAGGGTACAGAGGAAGAATCTTCTTCTAAGACCAGAGAAGTGAAAATGATCGCTAGAAAGTCACAAAAGACATCCAGAAAAGTCACAATGCAGTTAAGAAACCTTGAAATCAAACAAGTAAAGCCAGGAGTATCTGGAACCAGCCACAAATGCACAACCTGGGTTCTTGGGACAGGATGATCTGGGACTTCCCAGAATGCTGTGGCTGTGCTGCCCTGCACCGGGGGCTGTGTGAGGCTAAAGTTTTCCAGGGCAGAAATAAGGTTTAGAATTTTCTGTTGGAAGGACAGTTTGGGGAATGGATTCTTTTGTCTTCTGTCTTTCCTGTTGTCTTTCTACATTGACTGGATTTAAGGGGAAGGATCCTATTTATAACTTGTATAGAGTAACTATGAAAAATGAACTTCCATTCTAAATGATTGTTCCTAAAATAAGAAACAAAGTAATTTTCAGTGTGCTTGATTTTGTATTTGAGGCACAAAATGCTATTTCAAAACCACAAAGGAGGTGATTTTAATGAGAAAGATATAAAATTGACGGTCTTCCAGGCTTCTATACTGGCAGTTATTTTTACACACGTACTTCTAAAATAAAGCGTTCCAAGTTTTCATTCAAATATAACACGTTAGAATTGAATTTATTGTTCCTTTCTTCCTTCTAAACTCGCTTCGCCAATAAACCTCATTCTGGGAAAAGACAGCATGCAGTTCCCAGCAGAGGACTCTTGGCTCACCGCCTTCACCATCGAGTTAATTCACTCTTTTAACTAACATTTACCAAATGCCAGGTGCTCTGTGACTTCTTCAGGGAGCTTGGAGTTAAGCAGAGATTGACATTACTCAGAAGATCCCACTCGTGAATGCACAAATGAGAGGAGGAACAGAAAGACAAGCCTTGACCCAGAGGCCAGAGAAGGCTCCCCTGGGGACATGAACTCTTGCGTTGACTCCACTCTAACCTACACTGAGGACCAGGTGCCAGATATGATCAAGTGTGCATTTTTGAAGGAATGCTGCCAAAGCTGTCATTCTACCCCCTAGATAGTTCTGATTTGTCTTCCTCCATGACAGCCTTTAATGACATCTTGACAACTGTTAGCATGTGTCTCTATCAACTCAGTCTTGGGCAGATTCCCTCCAAATAGTCCATATAACTCACTTCATCACTGAAAGTGTCTTGATTACATCTGCACATCCTAATGTGTACATGTATGTATATTGACAATAATGCATTTATATTTCTAGTTATCATGTACATTTGACATTTGTAAAAATTAAAAATTCAAATACTGTGATGTTATGCTTTAGATTTATTTGTTAATATTTTACTTTAACACTATAATATATTTCTAATTGTTATTCAGAGTTTAACATTTCAGTAGGAAAAATTTAATTCAATATACTTCATTTAACAATGGAACAATATACAAGTCTAGTTCTATATTTTGCTCACTTAGATTCTTGGGCTTAATGGCTGCCACAACTGGAAAGAGATCTCCCAGAGAGACACTTTGACCTAAGAAAGACCATGCCAATGGGTTTCAAGCTTTGAGACCCCGAATATAGGCTCCATTTCTCCATTTCAGAAAGTTTCTACCAGTTTCTGAAGATACGTTTTTATTTTTAGTCTACAAATATACACTCAAATAAGACGAATTTTAAGGGGAATCTTGTTTCCTAATTCTGAATTTGTTCTAACAGATATCTTGTCCTCTGTGAGTGAACAGACATTGTCTTCTCTCTCATGCCCAAAACTGTGCCACCAAAGAGCTCCTGGGGGGATGCAAGCCGACTCTGCTTTCCTTTGCTTCCTTAAGTTCATGTCATCTTTCAAAGAGAGATTTACTAGAGCAATATAAAAGTCTGGTTGCCCACCTTGGGAGGAGGTAAAACTACATAAATCAGATAATCTAATATATAAACCCACACTCACCTCCGTACAAAGACACGGAAGCACATCTAAGCACAGTGAACAGGGATAAGCCAACAAAATGTCAATTCATTCTTTGCTTCTTCCTCAAGATGCTTTGAGTGTTATAATAACCTTTTGATGTGTGGGCCAAGGGAAGGCAACCATCAAGCTAATAATGGAGGGTCCTGGCATATTTTCCATGTAGTGCGTTTTCTGGCTCTTCCTTAGTATTCCATGAAGGTCTTTGAGATGGCTCTATCTACTTGCTTTTGACCTCCACAGCAGCTTAGAGACTGGTATACCTCAATTGGGTTGTGTACTTCAA
This sequence comes from Bramus lutescens, assembly GCA_001685075.1. NCBI lineage: Eukaryota > Metazoa > Chordata > Mammalia > Rodentia > Cricetidae > Bramus > Bramus lutescens. The sequence continues at coordinate 53,081 of LOEQ01000333.1, read as the reverse complement.
GAGGAACTTGGTAAACGGTAGCTGAATGAATGAGCAATCAAATATCTTTACAGGTATGTAGCTGTAATTCTTTTTATATTTATTAATGCTTCAGGTTTTTCATATAAAAACACACCGATTATCAAATTTACATTTATCATAGTTCTCAAAGTTCAGTTGTCTATATAGGCAAGTCAGATAGCTCTTTTGGGAACTGCTGGTTTTTTGTTTTTTGTTTTGTTTTGTTTTTACTCTTTGCTCTTTGGGGATCCACCACTCAGTTCCCAAATAAATACACAAAGACTTATTCTTACTTATGAATGCCTGACCTTTGCTTGGCTTATTTCTAGCCAGCTTTTCTTAACTAATTATCCTGTCTACCTTTTGCCTCTGGGCTTTTACCTTTCTCTAGTCTACACACCTTCCTTTCTATCTCACTCCGTAGGTGTCTGTGGGACTGAGTGACTGGCCCCTGGCGTCCTCCTCACCTTCTTTTCTTGCTCCTCCTCTTCTCTTATTTTCTCCTTTTATTTATTCTTTCTGCCTGGCGGCCCTGTCTGTCCCTCTCTTGCCTTAGCTATTGGCCGTTCAGCTCTTTATTAGAACAACCAGGTGTTTTAGGCAGGCAAAGTATCACAGCTTCACAGAATTAAACAAATGCAACATGAAAGAATGCAACACATCTTTGCATCATTAAAGAAATGTTCCACAGAATAAAAGAATGTAACACATCTTTAAATAATATTCCACAACAGGGAACTGTAATTATTATTATTTTTTGGAATCTTATGTGACTAAAATATACTTTTTAAAGATCAAAAATACCTGTTGCATGCTAGATTTTATTTTGCTTGCTTTGTTTTGTTTTTCAAGATAGAGTTTCCTAGTAGCTATGAAGCCAATCCTAGAACATGCTCTGTGTAGGCCCATATTTCTATATGGCATGGCAGCCAAGCCATCAAACCATAGGCCATACCTGAGATGGGTCACATATCCTGCCATGCAGGATGTCCCTAACCTAACAAAAGGTCAGGATGTGTTGCTCCTTTCTTTGTAATAGCATATAGAGCAGACAGGTAGTTGTGGTCATGACAAAAGGCCATTCACCTGGTTACCTAGGAGACAGAATGCTAATGTATTTCACCATCAGTTAAGTTATGGTATTAAGACTGTTTGGAGAATAAACAGCGGAATTCTTCAGGATGTGAACTCAGGACTTCATGAAGGACTACTGAGAATCTCCCTCCTGATAAAGCCATGTGAGTTGTGTCTTCATTCCCGCGCCTCCATGCCGGTCCAGAGAGAGAGATAGCTTATGTTGGAGTCTGGTCGAGAGAAATAATTTATGATCTGGGCTAGCACTGGACCACGACAGCTCTGTAGACCGGGCTGGCCTCAAACTCACAGAGATCCACCTGCCTCTGCCTCCCAAGTGCTGGGATTAAAGGCATGCACCACCACTGCCCAGGAAGATTATTTTTAATAAGACATCTCAAATCCTCTGCCTGTGTTTAAGAAGTAGTATTTGTAGTTTACCAGTTTTTTAGTATATAAAATTTTCCTGTAAACCCAGGACTTCACCATCCAACAGTTATTTCTAGTGGAAAATGTGGCTATTTTGCTTCTACAATTATCTGGACTGATGCTAGCATTCTCCAAATCACATTGTCAATAGGCATTTGTAAATGAAGTCTAATTAACTGTTGTGCCTTAGAAGGGTAGCTGCATGTTAACATCCTGCTGTCTCTGCTGGCCATTATAGTGCTTAGCGTTTAGGCAAAATCCTGGGGCTCAGGTATGAACCACTTAGCAATATCAATTTAATAATGAGCTCGACAACTTGTTTCTGTATTCAGTGTTCTTATTTTAACAAACAAACGAATGTATTGTTTTTCCATCCTCTCTGTTAGAAAGGGACAGAATGTCAGAACCTGCCGTCTGACCACTCCACACCCATTCCCTTCAGTCTGGAATTTGTTCCAATGTCCCTCTTTCGCAGTATTCTTCATTTGATAATTATCTCCCCAGAACATTTCCCTTTACATTTACTTTCTTTTTATAATATTTGTGTGCGTATGTGTGTGTGTGTGTGCACCCGCTTTATGTGTGCATGCCAGAGAAGGTTAGAAGAGGACATCAGGTCCCTGGAGCTGGAGTTTCCATGTGGTTGTGAGCTGCTCAGTGTGGGTGCTGAGGCTCAAACTCAAACTCTCTGCAGGAGTAGCCCCCTCTCCAGCTCCTACATTTTTGTTTTTTTTTTCTTTGCTATCTATATCCCCTTCCCCAACGATCATGGAGTAATCAAATCATTTCATCATTAAAGCAAGGAAGTAAGGAGGGAGAAAAGAAAAGGAGAAGGAAGGGGGAGTGGCCTTGATTTTTGCACCTCCCTTCAGCTCTCCTTTCTTCTGCTGAAGAACAAAGTCTCAGAGAACAGCTGGCGGTGCCTGCTTTTGTTTCTTTACCTCCCATTCCGTTGTTCAAACATGCATACTCTTAGAAAACTTGCTCACTGTAGAAAATGTACAAAAAGAAAAAAACCAAACTATGCAAACTTTATAGTCTACACGTAACTACGGCTGATAATAATTCGCTTTGTGTGGCCACTTACTTTTTGACACTAAGAATAGCATCCAGTTTTGAATTCAAATGTACTATTTAGTTATGATCATTTCCCTACATAATTGAAAATTCCTTTCCCAGCACTTGTGAGGTAGAAGCAGGGAGAATATGAATTTGAGGCAATCCTGGGCTACGTAATCAAATCCCAACTAAAAATTCCTCAAAATACATAAATGTTGATAGATAGAAGGTGCTCACATTGTTATAATAGCCCTCACTAGCACCATACTTCTGCTATTTTGTGTATGTGTATGACTCTTTGTCCTAATCTCTAAAAGTAGAAATTCAGGGTTAAAATATAGGATCATTTAAAAATGTATGGTAAATTGATGTGGGATGCCCTTCTGCATATGTGTTGCTTTTATAGGTTAATGAGTAAAGATGTTTTGGCCAGTGGCTTAGCAAAGTAAAGTCAGGTGGGAAGGTGGAGTCAGAGAGATGCCATGTAGCTGCCAAAGGAGAAAGAAGCTGGAAACTTACCAGTAGGCCACAGCCTCATGGTGATAATTTAAGATGTAAGAGCTGGCTAGAAATACACCTCAGACATTGGCCAAACAGTGTTGTAATCAATATAGTTTCTGTACGATTGTTTGGGTTTGGGAGGCCAGGAAACCAATGTGCATCCTCCATTTACATGATATGCACTGTCTGGGGCATGGATCCATATAAGACCTAAAAAGGCTTAAGAAGAAAAGGGGGGATTCTAGACCCACAAAAACAGGAGCCAAGTGCAGCTTCTTGGTAGCCACATTTTTCCCCCCAGATAGGCTTGGTTTGCTGGCTGCAAGCAGAGGTATGGCTTCTTTAAGATATGTTTTTCTGGTTCATACTGGCACAAACAGCTCTGGCTCTTTCAGGAGGTCTGACTATGGAGCACTTAAATGGAGTTTTTGAGCAGACTGCTACAAGTTGCTTAGTGGTGACATAGACCTGCTGTGTCCCTGGAGCTGTAGCAGTGAGCCATTGCAGAGGTGGTGAACATTCCTCCACCATGTTGGACAGATGGGAGCAAATGGCAGGGCTGCGGAGTTGGTCCTAGCCATGCCCGCTTAGCATTTAAAATAAAAGATGCTACTGGTCAGAAAATGATTAAAGATACACAATAAAGACAGATTCAGACAAAAATAAACCTCTAAATGGGTCATAGTGTGTTTTAAAAAATGTGCATGGGCTTGGGAGAGAGAAGAAAAAGAAGAGTACAGACAATCATAGATTAAAGAAGCAAAGATACTAAAAATATTAAAAAGTAATAGGGTAAAAAGAAGTAAGTCATGGAAAGATGGAATATACAGAGAATCTGGATTATGTATATTATTGTGCTTTCTTTGAACTTTTTGACTGCAGAGAGACATTTGATTCTGGGGGCTGCTAAGATAAACCAACATAATTGACTTCAAAATTTGAGTCTAAGGATATGTTACTTTGGAAAAGAAGTTCTACTTTTGTTTCCACAGAGGATGAAAACCTGTGGATTCTTTCCAGGCTAATGTGGTTTGATAGAACAAGACCCCCCCCCCGAAAGGTCTTCGTAAATATTAAAACTACTTCACCCAACAAACAGCAGGAAGTAGTTTAGAGAAAACAACACCCAGATTCTTAAAATGATTGTTTATAAATGTTTGTTTTCATTTTAAGGGGAATATGATATAGAAATGAATACTTTACATTGGTATGTATTTTGGTTTGTTGATACAGATTTAAGGTCAGTTTTGTTATATGTATATTTCTACTTTTGTTTAAGGTATTATGTTTACACAACTCATCCCGAGTACTGGGATTAAAAACGTGCACCACCACTGCCCAGCTTTTAGTTAATTCTTGAATCAATCCAGTAAGAGTTAAGACTCTATCTGAATTTCTTCCAAATCATCCTTTACGCGCCAATTATGGACACTTCCCTTCCCCTCAGCAGTGGTGCCTTCTTTATCACGGTTTGCCTTTTAGAAGAGTTCTGCTGATCCAGCTCTCCTGCCGTGCTAGCTAACCTTTCAGCATCCACACTAGTTTATTAATTATGCCTTTATTAGTTTGCCTATGTGAAATTGTGTTTAATGTCAACTAGGGCATATTATCTAACTATTCTTGTCTGTTTAATATTCCAGATAAATTTAGAAACATTATTAAGCCAGTACAACAACAACAACAACAACAACAAAAACAACTGGAATTGAGCTTTTGTTATGCCTGCAAATCATTTTAAATACACACAGAAAACATTTACAACAAAACATACAAAACACTAAAATCTCTTTATCAAAAATGTAGTTGCATTCTGTTTTTCTGAAAGTACAAACTTTGCTGATAGAGTCATGGAGCTAAATGTAGCTTGCTTCTGATATTAATTCATCCTAAGTATTTTCATTTATTTTTGTTTTTTGAGACAAGGTTTTTCAGTGTATCACTGGCTGTCCTGGAACTCACTCTGTAGACCAGGCTGGCCTCCAGTTCACAGGGATCCACCTGCCTCTGCCTCCTGAGTGCAGGGACTGAAGATGTGTGTCACCACCACCCTAAATTAATTTATAGAAAAGTTATTGTACATAAAATCCTGTTTATTCTGAATGAAAAATCAACTGTCTAAACATGCATAGCCATTACTTACTGCCGTTTTTAGTAGGTTGCATTTCTGTATTAGGCAAGTATCAGTGTGAAGCCCTTCTATGCTAATTTAACATCTAAAATGGTGAATATTCTGACCCTACAGGAAACATAAAGACATGACTCATGTCTGCTTAATGACATCAAGAAAGCCTTGGTCTAACCGACTACAGACTTTTGAAAAGAATCAACCAATTAGGTGTCTGGTACAGGTTGAGTTCCCCAGGAAACTGATTCTGAAGCAAGATAAAGTGAGCATAAGTCTATGAGCAAGCGGTCTCGAGATTCAAACTTGAGTAAAGAAAAGAAGAAAGTAAGCCTCAGGAAGAGGGAAACTCTGGATTCAGATACGACCCACCAAAGCCCTTGACCGGTACTGTGGGGAGCCATGAGGCTGCCACAACCACCACAGAGAAGGGCCACAGCTTACTCCCACATCACCTCAGATGAAGGCTGCCCAGGGAGAGGGATCTGGGCAAAGTTGCTTTCTCAGCATGAGTTACTTTCATAAGAAGGCAGGAAATGAGGCCTCAATGTCTGCAGCAAGGCCAGCCACTGTTCTAAAGGGGTACAGGCAGGCACTGATAGTGTCCACTATTCCATGCTCTTAAAATGATCCTTCAAATCCCTGCATCATCGATGTGTATCCAATGGGTATTTGCAAAAGCATGTGGCAGTCGTTGAGATAATTCCTTCCAGAAACGTGCCTAGAGTTTGTGAGGTGAACAGGCAAAAGGAGAGGAGGCAGTTTTACGAGTCTCGTCTTTCTGGTTTGACTAATTTGGAGGATTAAAAGGCTTGATAGAAAAAAGCGAATCTCCCCCCCCTTTTTTTTTTATTTTCATGTATGTGTTTGTCTGGTGCCTTTGGAGGCCAGAAAAGAGAGTTGTCTCCCCTGGAACTGAAGTTACAGACAGTTGCCATGTGGATGCTAGAAACCAAACCCATGTCCTCTGCATGACCGGCAAGTCTTTCTAACCATGGAGTCATCCCCAACCCCCATCCCATATTATTTATTAAAATCGCATAATAAAAAGAATACAAGAAGGCAGGGGTAAAGCACTTAGCATTTACAAGGACATCGAGAAAAAGAGAGAGAGGAGGAGGAGGAGAGGGAAATAAGAGAAGGAAGAGGAGAGGGAAGAGAGGAAAGAGAAAAGAGGGGCTGAGGTACTCCAGCTACTGAACAGCCAACAATGCTTGCTGCTAAGTCTTCCGTAAGAAAAGTAGCTACATTTTCCCTTCTTTCTTTATGAAACTGAATGGAGCACAGGAGAGGAAGCAAGTAGGGGTTGAAGGAAGCAAAGAATGAGGGGGCTGTGTGCTGGGGACCGGGCCATCTCTTGGTCATGATGACTGGCTGTTTGTTTTGCCTTCATAACCATCTTTGAGACCAATACTGCATTGGGCAGGAGAAGGATCTGAGGGGCAGTGTGCGGAGACAATTTAGCACCTGGCTGGCTGTCAAGTCTTATAAATCTGAGAGGGAGAATGAGCCAAAGCATCCATAAATCATTGTTCTAGAACATTCAGTCTTATCGTTCCTCACTTTAACGCTCATTCACAAAGTTCCTATCAGACACTTTCTTTACAAGAGAGGAGCAAAGTGCAGTTTTGTTTGCAAGTTGAGTAAAATTGTAGCATGCTGGGAGAGAGTGAGCTCAGGGGTCCTCTTACCTTCCCTGGGTGTTAGCTGTGCTGTCTCACACCCCCCCGACACACACACACAC
>LOEQ01000333.1:24298-37837 GCA_001685075.1 Bramus lutescens | reverse complement strand
TGCCCTCTTCTGGCCTTCAGGCATACACACAGAAAGAATATTGTATACATAATAGATAAATAAATATTTTTTTTAAAAAGAAGCAATTTGGAGGAAAAAAAAACAACGCCCAAATTCCAAAAATGATTTTTTATAAATATTTGTTTATGTTTTCATTTAAAGGGGGATATGCTATAGAGCTGAATACTTTGCATTAGTATGGATTTTGATTTATTGATACAAATTTAAGGTCAATTTTATTATATATATATTTCTACTTTTATTTAAGGTATTATGTTCATACAGCTCATTTAAAAATGTAATATATAGTTAAGAAATACAGATTAATAGATAACATCTATAATAATCAAATTTTTAATTATGTTAATTAGGTTTTCTAGATATGCAGAGATGAATTTCAGTTAGATAGTTACTCTTCAACACTTCAAAGACCTACAGAATATGGCATTTAAAATGTTTTAAGAACTTTGATGTTTCTCAACATAGCACCTTCCAGCAAGCACTACAATGCCAGCCAGCAGGAAGGAAGCTTCCATATCAGTTCTGCTTGTTTTTTCTATGTCTTGTGACCAAAGTATATGGTATTTTCTTTTCTTTTTTAAAATATATTTATTTTTATTTTATGCACATTGGTGTTTTGCTGCATATATGCCTATGTGAGGGTGTCAGATCTTGGAGTTACAGACAGTCATGAGCTGCCATGTGGGTTCTGGGAATTGAACCCGGGTCCTCTGGAAGAACAGCCAATACTCTTAACCACTGAGCCATCTCTCTAGCCCCCAGTATATGGTATTTTCAACTATAGAATCTTACTATATGTGTGTGTATGTATGTATGTGTGTACATATATATATACATATATATAGAGAGAGAGAAACTAATAATAATGGCAATAGATTGCATTATTGGGGGGCCACCTTGACAAGCAATTCATAGCAATATATCCCATCTAGCACTGTAGTTTACATTTAATAACCTATGACTTTGGGAGAAGCATTATTCACCCAGGAAGGGTATGTCTGTTTAAACTCCTTTTTAAAAATCATGTTTAATAATTAGTTTATGATTAGTGAGTTTCTATAAGGTTTTTCTCCTCTGCCCTCTCCCTCCTCTCCTTTGCCCTCCCCCTCCTCTGCCCTCCCTCTTCCAGGCCAGCCCTCCCCCTCCTCTCCTCTGCCCTCTTGCTTCCATTTACACCCCAACAGTTGCATCTTCTGTCTCCCCTAACTGTGCTTCCTTTCACAGGTGTTCTACTCTCCCTTAAGGCAGTGGTTCTCAACCTGCGGGGCATATAGTAGACATCATGCACATCAGATATTTACATCATGATTCATAACAGTAGCAAAAATACCGCTCTGAAGTATTAACTAAATAAATTATGGTTGTGGGGTTACCTCATGAACTGTATTAAAGGGGTGCAGCATTAGGAAGGATGAGAACCGCTACACTAATGCCTCTCTCCCTCTTCAACTTCACAGGTTCTTTCTAAACTCCTGACCCCTACCCATAATTAATCATAGACGTCTAAAGAGTCGAAGCTAAAATCCACATATAGGAACACATGGTATTTTTCTTTCTGAGCCCAGGTCACCTCACTTAGTGTGTGTTTTAGTTCCATTCACTTTATTGAAAATTTCATAATTTAATTTTTCCACACAGCTAAATAAAATTCCATTGTGTGTATGTGCCGTATTTTCATGTGTTGATAGACGTCTGGGCTGACTCCATGTCTTAGCTGCTAGGAGAAGAAAGGCAGTGAATACAAATGTACAATTATCGCTGTAGTAGGATACAGCGTCTTCTAGGTTTATGCCCAGAAGAAGTTGTATGGTTGAGTCATACGGTAGGCTTTTTTTTTCGCCCTTTGAGAAACTTCCATAATGATTCCCATAGTATCTGCACCAGTTTACACCCCCATCAATGTGACAGTGACTGTGATAAAAATATCTCTTACATTCTAAGAGACTGGAATTGTTGATAACTCCCACAGCCAGAGATAATGGTACATGTCAATGTAAAATTGCTATCCTGCTGTTTACTCTGCCTGTTTGTTGAACTTGGCTTTAAGAGAACAATGGAACAGCCAGCCTTCCTTGTATTGGGTTTCCCATGTGTTGTGGTTTGAACAGGTATGGCTCCCATAGACTCCTGTATTTGAATGCTTGTAGAGAATGGCACTATTAGGAGGTGAGGAGGAAGTGTGTCACTGTGGGGGTCAACTTTGAGGTCTTTGAGGTCTCATATGCTCAAACTACACCCAGTGACTCAGTTGCTTTTGCTGCCTGTGGGTCAAGACGTAGAATTCAGGCCAGGTGGTGTTTAATTCCGGCACTCAGGAGGCAGAGGCTGGAGGGAGGATCTCTGTGAATTTGAGGTCAGCCTGGTCTACAGAGTAAATTTCAGTACAGCCCAGGAATACATAGAGAAACCTTGTCTCAGAAAAAAAAAAGATGTAGGACTCTCAACTCCTTCTCCAGTACCATGTCTGCCTGTACACCACCATAATGACAATGGACTAATCCTCTGAAACTGTAAGCCAGCCCCAACGAAATGTTTTCCTGTATAAGAGTTACCATGGTCATGGTGTCTCTTCATAGCAATAGAAACCCTAACTAAGATGGCATATAATCAACTATTACAACTTAAACTAATGCATAGCTGTAATCTTAAGTTGTGTTTTCTTCCATACCCCTGACTGAGATAATACACATGTGTTATTTGCTGAAAGCAGCAAAAATAGAGGCTGAAAGCAATCTTTGAAAATGAATATTCACCATAATTGTTGAACACAGCACTTGGATATTGGTTGAGATACAGCGATATTTACAATACTGTTTATTATCTGAATCAGTTGGAGTCCTTTATAAAACTCTGCTAAAGATTTCCGTCAAGTATCCTTCATTTCTTCCCCTGTGTGATGCTTTTTGTGCAGTTCAATAAATACAGAACAAAGCCAAAGGATGAAGGACGCAAAGGTGAGGGACAGACACGCAGTCAGACACACAAGGACAAATTCATAAGATAGCCTTCAGGCAGGCACAGATTCAGATTCATGTGACAGACAGAGGCTGAGATACATAGGGAGCATGAAGCAGAGAACTCAAACTTGGACTCACTCATGGTAAAAATGACCCCAATAGGAAGTGCTTTGATTTTTTTTCCTTAATACAAAAATGATACATTATTGCTGACTTGGTCATATTATTAATGTCTTCAAACCAATCACACACCAACATCAAACGAAGGTTCCTCTTTCCCACATCAATAGATTTCTTGAAGAGAACCATCCTGACTGGAGTGAGGTGGAATCTCAGGATAGCTTTAATTTGCATTCCCTTTTTAAATTTTTAGTATATGAGACTGTCCCTATAATAAGAATTTGTTAACTCTAAGTCGTAAAATGACTTTCTTGAATTCCTGTAGCAATTCATTAGTTTGTCTATGGTTGGAAGGGACTGGAATATTCTGGAGGGAAGCAGTTTACTGAAAAATTTCTTTGAGGCAACAAGTCACTACTGTGTAAATACCCATGACATTCCATAAAAGGAATGAATTACTGTTATGTTTATAAGGAAGGCCAATTTTAAGCATATATCAAGTTTTAGTTTATGTCAGGTCATCCATTCCCCTTTCACCAGTGTCAAGCTTACTTTCCTGTCATATTTGCTTATTTAAAACTGGGGGGATAATATGTTCCAGAATTAAATCTGCTGTGGGTGTATAAAATTTTATTAAAATAGACAATTCTCAGAATGTGTGGATTTTAAAGTGACAAATTTTGTGTGGAAGTAGCTAGACATCTTGATTTCATTACCTTGAATAAAGTTATGTTCTACTTTGAAAAAAAATGTTACTAGCCATTTGTATTTCTTCTTTGGGGAACTTTCTACTCATATCTCTAGCCAGTTGGGTTGGGTTGTTTGTTTTCTTGATGTGTAGTTTCTTGAGTTCTTTGTATATTCTAGATACTAATGCTCTGTCACATATATAGCTGACAAGGATTTTCTCCCATTAGGTAGGCTGCCTTTTCATTCGGTTGAAGTTTTCCTTTGCTTCAGTACAGAAACTTTTTAATTTAATGAGGCCCCATTTGATGATTATTGATCTCATCACCCAAGTGATTGGAGATTGCTCAGAAAGTCATTACCTGTGTTTCTGTCTAGAAATATAACCCTCCTTTTTTCCTCTAGTAGCTGATGAGCTTCAGGTTTTGTGTTGAAGTCCTCTGTCCGTTTGGAGTTGACTTTTATGCAGAATTGGAGAAAAAGATCTAGATTTATTCTTCCACACGTAGCTACTCTATTTATATAAAACTCTTTGTTGAAGATACTGTCTTTCCTCAAAAATGTGTTTTTGGAAACTTTGTCAAAAATCAGAGGATTGTGGGAGCACGGGGCTCATCACGTCGAGTCCACTGATCAATGTATCTGCTTTTGTGCCAGCACCAATCAGTTTTTATTACTATGTCTCTGCACTATAACTCAAAATCAGGCATAGCGATGCACAATACCACCAGTACACTTTTCGCTCGGGATTTCTTTGACTATCTGGGGTCTTTTGTGTTTCTATATGAATTTAAACATTTTTCCCTATTTCTATGTGGAATAGTGCTGGAATTTTGATTGGGATTGCACTGAATCTATAGATTACTTGTGATAGACCATTTTCTTTTCTTTTTTTAAACTTTTTTTTTGAGACAGGGTTTTCCAGTAACTATGGAGCCAGTTCTGAAACTCACTCTCTGTAGACCAGGCTGGCTTTGAACTCACAGATATTTGCCTGCTCTGTCTCCCAAGTGCTGGGATTAAAGATGTGCACCACACTGCCCAACTGCATGACCATTTACAGTATTGATTCTTCTGATCATGAGCACAGAAGGCCTTTTGATCTCACAGTGTCTTCCTCAGTTTCTTTCTTCCTGTTTTAAAGTTTTCATTACAGAACTCTTTCAGTTCATACAATTAGATTTATTCCAAGGTGAGTTTTTCTTTTCATTTTGGGCTATTGTGGATGGGATTGTCTCTCTGATTTCTCTTATGTATATATTTATCGTTGCTGTATAGGAATGCTACCGATTTTCTGTGTGTTAATTTTGTATCCTGACACTTGCTGAAAGTGTGTGATGCACACTGATATTGTGAGAATTTTTTGGTGGAGTATTTAGTATTTCTTATGTATAGAATCAATCGTAACATCTACACATAAAGATGCTTCCTCCTTTTCTATTTATATCTGTCTTATTTGCTTCTCTCATCTTATTTCTCTAGCTAAGATTTCTGTTTCTATATTAAATAAAAATCGAGCTAGTAGACATGTTGTCTGTGTGTGTGCATGGTTGCATGTGTTCATGCATGAGCACAAGCCAGGGTGTGCATGTGACAGTCAGGGGAAACTTTCAGGGGTTGGTTCTCTCTACTGTGTGTACCATATGAGTCCCAGGTAGGAGTTGGTTCTTTCCTAGTGTGTGTACCACGAGTTCCTGGTGTTGAACTTGGATCATCAGGTTTGACGGCAGGTGCCACCTCATCTGCCTGAGTTTGGTATTTTTAAGATTTGTTTGACATCCTAATTTATGATCTGGTTTAGAGAAAGTTCCATGGGTGTCGGGGTTAAGCCTCAACAGGGTTCGCATGTTCCAGGATAGGGGCATGGGGATTAGAAATTTTAGACAGAAGGAACAGAGATAAAGAGGAAAGAGAGACACAGAATAGAACCAGGAGGGCAAGCCAGTGAATACTGAATTTGCCCATATATTTTCCATGTGCTTGTACTCCCCAATCCTAAAAGGGGGGAAGAAGGCAACAGATGGCTTTAACATGATACAAAGAACAAACAGGGAAATTACCTCTTCAATACCTGAAGCATCAAGCAGCTATTCCCTGAGTTGAGTATTCTGTTGTTTAAGCAGGACATGCAGTAGCTACATCTTAGGCCAAGTATCCTGTAGGCAGCCACTACCTGGGTCAAAGCTCCTGTTACAACCTTGAAGGAGCAGGAATATGCCTGAACTCTCTGACCTTTGGTCAAGGTGAAATGGATCCACCTCTGTGGACCATCTTAATAGTCAAAGCACCAAGTAACCACACCTGGGGTCAAGACAGGTTTGTTAGTAGCCACACCTTCAGACAAACCACTTGTCAATAGCCTTGAAGGAGCAAGAATAGGCCCAAATTCTCTGACCTCCAGTCAAGGAGGAATGGACCCACTTCTTTCTGTGGGCTCCCACGCATGGGCTACTGAGAAGAATGTGTAATCTATACTGTTTGGGTGGAATGTTCTGGAGGGAGTGAAGATCTAAATCTCCATATTATGATAGAAATTATAAAAAGGAATAGAAGAAGCATAAAAAGTATCAAAGGTTCCTTGGGACTGGAGCTGGCATTGCGAGTTTAGACTGGAATAGCTTTGTTGGACTGCATGGAAATGCATTAATACATACCTTGCCTATAGCTAGAAAGCTAAAGCCAGGCAGGGAAAGTTAATAAGATACCTTGTGGACATTTAAGCAAAATAGAGTAATTTGAAAGGATGTTGTGTGACAGGATGAGACAACACAGTCTCTTTCATCTTGTGTTCTTGCTGAGACCATTTCAGGTTTAACTATAATTTGATTCTCCTGGATGGGGAATCCCATGGAAAATCACCCAACACTATTCTAGGACCCAAGGTCAAGATGCCTAGCTAGCTTATCTTAGCTTCTGTAAGCTGCTTGCTTATGTAAACCTCTCCCTGCAGCCACTGAGACACCAGGATGTGGTTTTTTCCTTTAAAAGCCTCTGGGTCTAAATCAGCAGTTCTCAACCCGTGGGTCACAACCCGTTCACAGGGCTGTACATCAGATACCCTACATATCAGATATTTACATTATGATTCATACCAGTAGCAAAACTGCCATTATAAAGTAGCAACAAAAATAATTTTATGGTTGGGGGGTCACCACAGCATGAAGAACTGTGTTGCAGAATTAGGAACCACTTGTTCTAAGTGCTCAGGGCTACACTTAGGTGCTGAATCCCTGAAAGTCCCAGAAAACTGTAATAAAGACTTTCAATTGATTATAAACTGTGTCAGAGTGGTTATCTCTGATGGGTTTTCCACAATGGTTGCAATTTATTATTTGAAAATGTATCGAGAATGGGCGGGAACTTCCCACTCTCCATTTGTTTTTCCATCTGTAAATCGGAGGATAATGCTTTTGGGCGGTCTGTTGTAAAGAATGAACATCAAAATACTGGGTGTGGAGGTATGTTCCTGTAACTCCAACACTCAGGAGGTAGAGGCCAGGAGGATCATGAGTTGAGGCTAGCCTGGGCAACAGAGTGGGACCCTGCCTCACCCAAACAAACAAAACCCAAAAGGGATAACATGAGCTTACGCTGGGGTTGGTTCATAGGAAGCACTCACAGGCCACAAAGGCGACTGGAATTTTTCTTGGAGGGATTGAGCGCGTAGAGTCAGAAGCAACAGCTAGGAAGCTTCTCAGTGGTGATAACTGTGGTGCCACAGGTCAGGTGATCACTGTGTGCTGGGCACACTCTAAGTGCTTTCTAGAAAGCAACAACTGAACCCTCATGACCGTTACAGGAGGTAGGCACTGTTATTCCCACTGGTCAGAATGGGACAGATGACAAGATTGAAGAAGGACAGTGACTTGATCAAGATGCCACAGACAAGATCAAACTCCCAGAGGGTCTTCAGCTCCCGTGGTCTCTAGAGCTATGTGTCATGGAATGTTCCTACCAGCACACAGAAATGTGTTTGGGGAGAAACAGAAAGAAAAGGGCAGATAAGAACCCAATGTTGTCTGGGCAAGACATACATGAGTAGACAGCTCTGGAGGAGCAGAAAATACCCAGAGAGCTCTGGGTTGATGAGGAGCCCAGAGGAGAGCTGCATCGTTGCCATAAAATAAATAAATAAACAAATAACAACAACAAAACCTCCCCAAAACAGTAGTTTGTGTTTGGCTGAGCATCCTTGCAATGCTTAAGGTTTGATCAAAATCACTCAGGTCAATTTGAAGCTCTAAATAATGACTTTGGAAAGTGGGATTGCTTCATGTTCTTTGACATGAAGAAAGCTGAGAACTGGTCACCTGATTGTACTGTGTGTCCAGTGATGAGTTTTGTCCAGTGATGAGCTTTTGTCTCGAGTAGCACATGCTTGAAGACCGTAAGTGCCTTCTCCTCACACCCCATTTAACCTAGGCTGGTTTTACCTTCCTGCACAGAGGGCCAGCTTTTCGTCTTCCTGAGCTGCATTCTCACTGAAGCCAGAGAGTGTAAAGTGCTCAGGAGAAGCCTCTGGAGTGCAGGATACAGGGCGGGGTGTCAGATGGTGCTGTTAGTATCAGGAAACCTGAAATGAAATTGTTCCCAAGTCATGAGGTCAAGAACCCTTGTTGGCAGTGTAGTTGAGAAAATGCCAAGGGGTGACAATTGAAAATGAAGTAGGAAGCTTGTACATTAGCCTGATTTCCAAATGTTTGAATTCACAGTGTACATGATAAAGACCTCACCTCTCTTAAATACTGCATGCTTATGAAGACATGAGGGAAGAGGAACCCTGATTCACTGTGGTCGGGAGGGCAAACTTGTGCTGCCATTATGGAAGTCAGTGTGGCAGTTTCTCAAAAACTTAATAATAGGGGGCTGGAGAGATGGCTCAGTGCTTTAGAGTACTTGCTGCTTTCTCAGAGGACCTGGGTTAGGTTCCTGGTATCTACACTGAGAAACTCACAACCAGCTGTGACTCCAGCCGCAGGGAAGGAACCCAAGTCCTCTTCTGACCTTCTCAAGTCATGGTACACACACACACACACACACACACACACAATAATAATATAAAATTTTAAAAGGAAAATCTAAAACTATAGCTACCATATGATGTACCTAAACCAGTCTAGGGTACACACCTATGGGACTCTAAATCAACATGCTAAGGAGATACATGTACACTCATGTTCACTGTGGCACTGCTTACAACAGCCAGGACATAGAGCCATCAGTAGATAGGTAAAGGAAATGGGGTTCATAGACACAACAGAATCATATGCAGCTGTAAAGAAAAATGAAATCATGACATTTGCAGGACTGGAAAACATCACATTACACAAAATAAGCCAGACTCAAAAACCAGATACTAAATAATTTCTCTTACGTGAAGCATGTATTTAAAAAAAATACATGTGTGTATACAAATGAGTGTGTTTATTTATGTGTGTGGGTTATTAAACTGGAAAGGGAATCATGAGAAGAGAGGAAGGAGAAAAAGGACAGTAATGAAATAGGAAAGATAAGAAAGAAGAGGGGGATCTATTTAGGGGAAGAAAAGGAACTAATGACGCAATGTATAGCGCATTAAAGAGTCATGATGAAGCTCGCTACTTTGTATGTTAACTTAAAGTAGTAATTTTGACAGGCCGGCCGAGGGGAGGCATACCTGTGATACATCAGAGCAAAGGCTCATGAGTTGTTATGTGGGGTTGGGAAACACTACCCCCTAGAGGTCATCTACACGATGTAAGCAGGCTGGCTTCCTAGTCACAACAGAGAGTTGTTGCCCATGTAAAACTCTGGTGGACTGTTCATGAAAGACGTCAAATCGTATTTTCTGATTTGAGGTGATAACAGGAATTCAGTTGGAATGCACTGGATACTTTATCTTATAAGCGGATCTTACATACGAGCTGGATCTAACCTGAAAGCCTCCTTCATGTATTCTAGAGTTTCCTTGGTACCGGAAAATGCTATGCAAGCTGCCAAGGGAAGGAAGCAACAAATAGTCCTACCGGCGGCAGCTCCTATGAACCAGAACATTGACCCGCAGAGCAAGGTGTCTGTAAAGGTTCGGTAAGTGGCACTTACATGTCGGTGGTAACCAAGAGCTGTCTAATTGGATGTAATGCCCTCTCAACAGGAGGGAAAACATGCCGGGCACTGAAAACCTAGCCAGCTTCCCAGAGCTAGTGAGGGTGTAGGAAAGCATCTACTATTGCCACTTCACTAGACAGCATAATTCCTTACTACATCCTAAAACTTACCCTTATATCTACAGACAAGGATAGCTGCCGGCTCTCACCCAAGAAGGCTCTTTTTATAGCACAAGGAGACCATTCCAGAAAACAACAACAGGACACAATGCGACCCCAATGGAAAAGTCTACATCACAGCTCCTGCATCTATGGATCAGGAAACATCGAGAAGAGAGTGTGGAAAGAGGGACTGGAGGAGGAGACCGGGAGAGGCTGAAGAAAAGGAAGGGGGAAGTGATGCAATTTTATTTTCATTGAAAAAAATAAATAAAAAGATAAATGGCTTCTCCAATGTACAGAAAGTTTTAATGGTAAAAGAGAGAGCCTCCCACAAAGAAAGAGAAAAAGAGGAAGGAAGGAAGGAAGGAAGGAAGGAAGAGAGAAAAGGAAAGAAAGAAAGAACTAAGGCGCCTTTGAAGAAAATTCTCTGGTTAAATATGTAATCTAATGAAAGGTTCAAGGATGAAAGAAGCTGGCATTTTCCTGGATTGTTAAGAAGAAAAGGTATTTCTAACAGTGTGGAAGACCTCGATGATGTGAGGCATGCCTCACCTGTGGCAGCCTTTTTCCTGTAAGAGCTGCTAGGAAAAGCAGATGGGCCCAACCTGCTAAGAGTGAGAGACCCAGAGCAGGCTGTGGTCAGTGGGCAAGCAGAGTGATGGTTTCGATGGACCAGGAATGGGTGAAGTGATAGCCATAGAGGTGGGACCTCTGCTCCAGGCGCCTCTGATGACGCGGGAGGCGCCTCTGTTGACCTCTTGCTCATTGCCTGCTTCCATTG
The DNA here is from genome assembly GCA_001685075.1 of Bramus lutescens. Classification (NCBI taxonomy): domain Eukaryota; kingdom Metazoa; phylum Chordata; class Mammalia; order Rodentia; family Cricetidae; genus Bramus; species Bramus lutescens. The sequence continues at coordinate 27,023 of LOEQ01000333.1, read as the reverse complement.
CTGCTCCAGATCTGTGGACCTGGGAACCAGAATCATCTGTAAAACAATGCCCAAAAGCCTTTGAGGAGAAAATTCTGGAAAGATGGCAGAATAAGAAGCGCTACGAATCTGCCTCCCTTTTCAGACAGCCAGCTGCACTATCGAACCAGTCTGGTGGCGGCGCACGCCTTTAATCTCAGCCCAGGCAGAGGCAGAGGCAGAGGCAGGTGGATCTCTGAGTTTGAGGCCAGACGGGTCTACAGAGCAAGTTCCAGGAGAGCCAGGGGGCTACACAGAGAAACTCTATCTGGAAAAACAAAAACTCATCATCGTCACCGTCGTCATCATTATCGAAGTCATCATGGCCACCATCTGTCTACTGGTTCAGATAACGGGTTGCACCAGAGAACCGATCTGGAAGAATCGTTTGGAGCCAGGCTTGGGAAGAAATTTGCAGGTAGCTTTGATGAATCTCAGTTCTAACATGGAGCAGCTCCCATCCCCCACTCTTAACTTCTGCCAGGCAGTTGAGCTTTTATTCCCAAAGGAGTGTATACACATTGGGCAAGGGGGTAAGAACAGGCAAATTAATAACAATAATAAACGAAAAAAATCTGGATGAGCTCGATGCCTGTTGCTCATCATCATACAGGTGGAAGGAAGTAGGCGGACATTGGTGGTGCACCCCCTTCCTTACTGTGAGTCTCCTGCTCCTGGCTGAAGGAACTTCAGGAACATTAAAGAGTCTGACACTTCTTCCTTCCTTGTTTTTTTTTCTTTCTTTCTTCTTTTGGTATCTTATATGGAGGACCATAACATTCTAACGCAACTGCGTGTTTGGGGAAGCTGGGAAGTCTGTGTGTCCAAGGAAAGATTCGTGCTCAGAAGAAAACTAGGAAAGCTTCACCCTTGCACCCCAGCAACCCTCTCAGCACAGTAGACTCCACAGCCTGCAGCCGGGCGAGGCGAAAACTGAAAGAGCCGAAGAAGGCACGGTTTGCTGCATGGTTACTGTGCTACTGGGTCAAAATCCTAGGTTCCAATACCACCACCACCAAAAAAAAAAGCACAGAGTATACAGAGGACTTATAAGGGTGCTGCTTGGTGGTGGGGGTGCCTTAAACCCCAGCACCTGGGAGGCAGAGGCAGGAAGATCTCTGATATTTCCATGTCAGCCTGGTTTACAGAGTGAGGTCCAGGACAGCCAAGGTTACACAGAGAGACTCGGTATCAAGAAAATTTGAGGAGAAAGGGAGAGAGAAAGAGACACAGAGAGAGAAAGAGACAGACAGAGAGAGACACAGAGAGAGAGACAGACAGAGAGAGAGAGAAAGAGAGAGAGATAGAGAGAGATGCAAGACCCATTAGCTGGGTGTGGCTGTACACTTTTGTGATCTCAATACTCGGGAGGCTGAGGCAGGAAGGCAGGATTCCAAGGTCATCCTCTAGTTTAGTGCCAGGCCAGCTTGGACTTCATAAGACTGTTTCAAAACAAAAACAAACAAACAAACAAACAAAAAACTCATGGAGGGATTGAGCAAAGAAGGGTCTTTGAAAACCATTTGAGGAAGATCTACTAGACAGACGTCCAAACCCCTGCCCTATAAGGCAGGTACCTTACAGTCAAAGGACTACAAAAGGATCTCCAGAATATCACCAACAAACCAGTACACACACACCAAAAACACTTGAGCAAAACAAAAATATTAGTAAAGAGACAGAATTTAAAAAGAAACTCTGGAGCAGGAAAGTGCAATAACTAAAATGAAAGAAAAAAGTCACTGGGGTCAAATATGCATTTGAGCAAGCAGAAGAAAGGATTGGTGAACTCACAGATGGGACAAGGGAAATTGCCCGGTCCTAGGTGTATTGAAATAAAACCTGGAGTCCAAGGACCCAGTCAATACCACCCAAAGAACACAGAGACAAAGGGAACTGAAGCTGGTAAGGCAGCTTTTGAGTCTGCAAAAGGCTGTGTTGGTGAGCTACTGCAGCAAACACACAGAGCCAGAAATGTGATGGGCATTTCTCAGTGTGAGGAAACTGAGCCTCTCGGAGTCTTCTGAGGTTGGTTAGCTTTGTAAAAATCTGAGAAAAAGAGATGAAGGAAATGAAGAAAGGAACTGGCTGCTCTTGACCATCAAGTTTCAGGAACACAACGGGGACACAGCATCGTAGACAACAAGCCTGACGAGGTGGCAGAGGTTTCAACATAGCACTGGGGCCCTTCTTTTGATATAGAAGAGATTCCTTGTAATTATTTCCCTCGGTTACCTCCTCTTTACTATACCAGCAATTTCTTCTTCAAATTTTACCATCACTTCTTGCCTCTTTCTTCTTCATCTCTAGTAAGGATAGGTGTCTTTGACGAGGAACAGGTTGGAGACTGTCCAGTCAAAACTGTTCCTGAGAGTCTCTGGACTAAGTCTGGAACACAGAGAACCATGTCCCACCCTCCTAGAATCATGCCTCCAACTGTTACACTCAAGGATATTATAATGACATCATTTTTCCCTTCCAGGGACTGAACCATTGTGTCATTAAAAGGGTCTCCTATCCCTGAATCTCTGCTAGTTCATTAGGGAGGCCATTGGGACCTTGGAGAGCTTCAGCAATTGTTCCATCTGGGATAAAGGTACAACATTATCCTCCCAACATTACCCAAATTCCACCTTCTAAAATTGTTTCTCTTTCTTTCTTTCTTTCTTTCTTTCTTTCTTTCTTTCTTTCTTTCTTTCTTTCTTTC
>LOEQ01000332.1:589775-606314 GCA_001685075.1 Bramus lutescens | reverse complement strand
ATCTATCTATCTATCTATCTATCTATCTATCTATCTATCTATCTATCATGTTCCAATGAAAAAACAACAAGACAAAAAAATCATTGACAGGTCATTCTGGGTGAAGGGTGAACCTTACAGTAGCTACTTTTGCTACCTTTTTTGTGAGTTTGAAATTTATTATTTACAAATAAAAGCATATACCAAAGCAGCAAAGCCCTTTTCTGCTTTTTAACTGCCTTGGGATGACCTTTAGACCCAGGACAGCCTGACTCGAATCACTCCTGGTTGAATCTGCTACCATTTCTCCTCACTTCCCAGAAGCCCACTGGGTGCCATTTGCTCCTCCAAGTGGAGCGGTCCTCACTCTTTCCTATTGTCTCACCTGCAGAGTCTGAGGCATAAGTCCTCAGATTCCAGCTCGTTAAGTCCTCAGAAAGCCCCCATCTCCTTCGAGGTCCATCTGAAAAAGATCTTTTCCTTGCAATTCCCTAAAAACTAATTTTAGGAAAATACAAATAAAGTCTCACTGTGCGTCCCTAGTTGGCCTGGAACTCGCTAGGAGACCAGGCTGGTTTTGAGCTCACACCTGCCTCTGTCAGGCTCAGGAAAGATGCCAGTCAAAGGGGAGATACTCATGAAGCAAAAAAGATAAACAATATGACATGTTCAATTAGAAATGCAAAATGAGAGACTTTGGGAAGGATTAGTCAATTGTATCTTAAGCTTTTATAACTTTTTGAAAGATTTATTTTATCTTCAATTGTGTGGGGGGATGTGAGTGTGTGGGGGTGTGGATGTGTGTGTCGGCATGTGCACACATGTGTGTTTGAATGTGGATGTGTGCACTGAGTGCTGGTGCCCTTAAAGTCTAGAAGAGGACATCAGGCCTCACTAGTGCAGCATTTACCAGAGATTGTGAGCTGTCCATCCTCTGTGCTGGGAACTGAACACAGATCCTCTGCAAGACCAGGATGTGCTCCTAACTCTTGAGCTTCCAGCTTCTTTAATAAATTTTTACGTTTTAGATTTTCATAAATCTCTTTAAGGGTCAGTGTGCATAGCTTCAAAGTCTTCACTCACTATGAACTTTGGCTTTAGTCTTAAGCACTACAGTGAAATATATCACAGTATCATCTCATATGTTCTTTTAAGCATGCAGCGCCGTAATTACTTCTTGACTATGGGCTTCACCAGCCTCAGAGTGAAATGGGAACTTATTCAACTGTCTATCCTCTGCAACACTTGGCAAGATGCCTGGCATGTAGCGGGTTCTAAGTAAATTGAGCGGTCATTGTCTAAAGTAAACTAATTACCAGATTTAATTTTAACACATACAAACACACACTTCTTAAGTTCAACATTGCCATCATCCCAGCAAAAAAATAGCAAAGGCTTCGAAAACCTGTTTTCATAGACCTCTCTTCCCGTGGGCAGTCTAATGAATAGGATCTGCTTTTTCTCCGCCTCTCATCAGCCAAAATGGTGTGTAATGTGTGGGGAATAAATGTCTATAGGACTGCACCAGCCCAGGCCTTTAACAGGGAATTTACATGGAGCCAAATCTCATTAGAGTCAGAATTTGAAAATCCCACCAGACGCAAAGCAATTTGTAAGAAACAAAAACTCTATTTCAAATCCATTTGTCTCTGATTTCCGAGACCATGTTTTAAAAATACTTCTGTCTGTTGGTAAATCAGTCTCTGATGAAACATCACTATCAGTAAAGCTTTAGTAGGTCTAAATTCGTCAGATAAATATGTGTATTCATCTGCTTCTCTGTCTAGAAAATAAGTAATTTTACACTTTGAATCCATGGGAGCAAATACATTAGTGGGTGTTTAAATAAGTGCTACACATATATTAGGTTTTCTAGAGATAAAGAAAAGTATCCCTTCCAGAATTAGAATTAAAATTAAAAATTAAAATAAATTCATATTTTTATAGTACACTAACTATTGACAATAAAATATACATGGTTTCCCCAAATAGCATTCAAATTTTAGCTAAGGATATTTTTCTTTATCAAATTTTAATATTTGAAGAGGTAGGAAAAGATATTATTTCTTAAGACCAGAGTTAAATAAGAATTAACAATTTTATTATTGTTGTCCCTCTATTTAGTGGTGCTGGGAGTAGAACCCACAGCCTTTGGCATGTTAGCCACTGAACTATATCCCCAACCCAAAGTTTTTCCTTTCATAATTTGTTTTCATAGTTAACATGCAAATTTAATGCAGTTCATCATGACATTTTATACACACATACATGTGTACAATATCATTGTATTTTGTTCATATTTGCCCCATTATCCTCCGTTCCCCACCACTGCTGGTCCCATTCTTCCTCTCCTATTGCTCACCCTTCTACCTCCAGGTCATGTAGTTTAATCCTGGATTCTGTACAGGAGAGAAAACGCACAGTAAATTTGTCTTTCTGAATGTGAACAATTTGACTTGACACAATGATCTGCATCTCCCCCCAGTTTTCCTGCAAGTGACAGGTAGTTCTTTATGACTGAGTAAAACTCCACTCTGTATATATGCCGTGTATACATGTGTTTCTTTATCCATCTGCTGCTGGCCATCTAGGCGGCATCTCTGCAATTGTGGACAGCATGGCATAAATATGACTCACACATGCCTCTGTAGGACTTAGATTCCTTCAGGGATACACCCAGGAGTGATTAAAAAGGGCCATGTGGCTGCAGAATTTACTATTATTTTTTTTAGAAGACTTTGTGTCTCCGCATTTACTTCCACAACGACTGCCCCACTACACATTGCCACAAGTAGTGAATAAGGGCTGTGTCCTCCCTGTCCCTTGCCCCTTCCCCTCTCCAGTCACACATTCTCAGCAGTGTTTGTTTTCTTGGTCTCGTCATTCTGGAAGGGATGAAATGGAAACTCAATGTAGTTTTGATTTTTTTCTGAGAGTTGAAGATGTTGAACATTTTTTCATGTATTCTTGGATTATTTATATATTTTCTTCTGAGAATTGTATTCATTCCACTTGTACTTTGAAGCAGGTTTTCACTATATAGATCAGGCTGGCCTCTGGCTTCCTATGTAGCCAAGGTTGGCCCAAAGCTCCCAATTCTCCTGTATCTACCTTCTGAGTGCTGGGATAAAAGTAATGGGCCATTAATGGCTTCATCACATTTTTTTTTAAATGACAAAGCTGTAGTGCTTTTTTTAATACTATTATAATTAATATTTTGCTTTTAAATTGTATGTACTCATGCCTATCTGTGTGGGAATATGTGCACATGAGTTTATTTGTCCTCAGTGGCTGTAAAAGGATATAGGTGACCCTGGAGCTGGAGTCACAAACAGTTGTGAGTCACCTGAGGATGTGGGTACTGGGACCAAAGGGAGGTGGGGTGCATCTTCTGAAAGGGCAGCAATGACTGCTAACCACTGAGCCATCCCTTCAGGTCCTCCCCCCATCACAGACTTTACAAGTCAACAAGCCAGGTCTTGCTCCGCACAGTCTCCTTCATTTAACAGCTTGGGGTCTATTTTCAGTGCCGCGGATTCCCTTTACAATGTAAAACTTTCAACTGTGCTGGGGACCAGTTCTTGAGCTCCAGAACTTACTGATTACCTCTGGTCTGCTTTCCAGCACTAATGAGGACACGTGGACTCCAAAGGTTGAGAAGCACGTGCCTGACGACCTGCGGTCCACGCTCATTCCTTAAGCTCCGGTAATTTGCCCCAGCGTACTGTTTTCCTTTGCCCAGTGCGTGACATCTCCTCCTAAGAGCTACAGATACTTTTGTGGGGAAGGACGAGAGCTAGAGTAAACATACTTGTAAATGGACAAACCCTTGCTGGTCTCGGCCTGGAGCTCATTGTGGGCAGGTTGCATCCGTGTCACACCGGGAGCTCAACGCCAAGACTTCGCCACTCGCTGCAGCAGCTACTGCACCCTAGACTGCCATGCATCCAAAGTCACACAAGGGAAGTGGTCAAGAAGTCGGTGGCCCTCTGCTGGGCTGTTGTCAAGTGACCTCCAACACCGGCTTTGCACAGTTTGGTATTAGAGCATTAAGATCTGCAATTCTGTAACATGAGGGATTTAAAGCTTGTGGTATTATTGCCATTCTCTGGGCTAAGTCTCAGGTGACATGTTGTCAGTAGAGATTAAAGTCACTGCAAATGTTCAGTTTCCACATCTATAAGTAAGCGGGCTTGATGGTTGATGGCTAGTATTCTGAGTAGGGACAATCAGATTCGGAACCCGGGAGGGTGGGCCACTGTGAATGCCTCACTAACCCATGTTGTAGGAACTTTAATAAGTATGTGACATTGTTTTCGGTGACACTTAGGACTTGGGCAGTCAGTTCATTTTTACTGATTCCATTGTAGTCTTCTTGATTGCTTTTGTGGGAGGGGGGAGTCACATAACTCAAATAATAACCTCTCAAACAATTTGCATTTATTAATCTCATGGCAGAACCTCTTGCTGTATTTTGTTAGAACTAAATTTAAAACAGCTGTTACTTGAGTTCTCACAAGTTTGCACGATTTAAAATTCAGGATGTGCATGGGCTCTCTCATTGCCTGGCTTGGTGGTGACATCACATCCTGCTCTACCATCAGGAGCCAATGAGGAGAATGTGCTGTTGACTCAGGACAGCTGGGAAAACTCACATCCTGGGACCCACCCTCTCCAGGCTCTTTGACAATGGAGATGTAGTTTATAGGGTGGCTGGACCCCACAGTCTCTGAGACTGGACTAACTGATACTTAGACTTTGAGGTTCTCGACATCTCCTGTAGGATCCCTCTCTCTGTGTCCAGCTTCTGAGAGTCAGCAGGTGTTGAAACCAAAGCCGTTGAGACCAACATTGCAAGAAGCTACTACTTTTGGATCAAGAATATTTCGGCAACGGTGTGTGAGCTTGAAGGAACACTCATACCTCGGGTCTAGTGATCCAACTAACCGCTCCCAGCCTGCCAATCTAGTTTTCAGCAGATAATGTCTAAGACTAAACACCTTCAGGTGCCAGTCTGCTAGGATGATTAACCCCAGTGCTGTCCGGCCAAGGCCCTTGTTCTCTCCATTGGCACAAATCCTCAAATCCTTCCAGAGCCTCATGACATATTCCATACCCTGGATCTACTATCAGCCTGAATAGCCCTCACCTTCCTGCTCCACCTGGAATCTGGCTTGTTCCTTCAGACGGTTCTCCTGTGGCCCTCCTCTGGGGCTTCCTTACCCCAAGTTTGAAGATAAAGCACGATATTGCAATCCATGGTGGTATCTTAAATGTGTTTTTGTTGTTCCTTTACTTTGAGTGTTGTTGTCGTTGTTATTTGTTTTAGGGGGGTTGGAGGCAGGGTCTCAGGCTGGCCTAGATTCACTGGGTAGCTCAGGCTGACCCTGATGCACTGGGTAGCTCAGGCTGACCCTGATGCACTGGGTAGCTCAGGCTGACCCCAAACTCACAGCAATTGTTCTTTCTAGGTTTCCCAAGGGCTTGGATTTACAGTTGCTCATCATCTTGACTAATTAAATGTGTGGTTCCTTTTTCTTCTTTTTTTCAAATGAGGCATTCTTAGCTGGCAGTATCGCTTAGCTGGTACTGTGTTTCACTAGCATGCATGAAACCCTGTGTTCAATCCTGAGCACCCCATAAACAGGATTAATATCGTGCCTCTAATCCCAGTACTGGGAGGTAGAAGCAGGCATATCAGAAGTTCAAGGTCAACCTCGGCTATATAGAGAATTCAGGACTAGCCTGGATGCATGGTACCTTGTCTCAAAAAGGATTGTATCTTCTTTCCTTCATTTCCATTCCCAGACTCGCTCTGCTATGCTTTGGGGGGGCCCTCTCCCCTGAATCTGCTGTTGGCCCATCTCCCCTGAGTCCAATGTCAATCCATTTGTGAGCATTTCTTTATGACCTTCCCCTCCTACAAGCTCTCATCTCTGAGTTGCTTTGCTGTTTGTGTGTGTGTGGGGGGGTTGTTTTTATAAACCTTTACCATCTACCTCTCCCACCACACAGCCATTGCACATTGGGACCCGTGGGGATCACTGGGCAGTGAGGAAGTCACTATTGCTTCTCTGTATGCAGGAGCCACACGGAGTTGCTGGATACTTGAATGTGGCCTCTGTGGCAGGAACTGATTTTTTGTGTTAATACTTTGACAGTCACATACATATAACAAGTGTGCTATGATTATATTACCCACATTACACTCTAGTATCTCCTTTCATTTTCCCCTGAACCTCTTTTTCCTACCTGGTCTCCCAGTGACCATTCTGTTAGAAAACATACCCCCAGCCCAGAAACCCCTAATAACCCTTTGTTCCTCAACAGAGGTGGGACCTCGTGTGCTCCAGTCTCGTGTAGGTATGCACAGCTGCTGTGTGCTCCTGGTTTCAGTGCAGGTATGCACAGCCACTGTGTGCTCCTGGTTTCAGTGCAGGTATGCACGGCCGCTGTGTGCTCCTGGTTTCAGCAGCGATGTGAGATCTGCACCACACCAGGTCATGACACTGTTCTCCATCTTCCAGCCCTTAATTTCTTTTCTACCCCTCTTCTGCAGTGTTCGCTGGGCCTTGTGTGCATGCGTATGTGTGTGTAAGACACAAAATCCTGTCTAAGGTTGAGGGCTCATTGGTCACTTACTCTCAATATTTTGACCGTGCAGGAGTCTGCGCAGGAACTGTCACCCCTACTCAAAAGAACTTCTCTGCTCCAGGCCGAGAGCACCACGAATCTACGGTATAAACAGAAACATTAGAGTGCAGTTTAACGACATGTTCATTTAGAGGAACCATGAAAGCATCCCTCTCTCTTGGCCCATGCTCTCCCCAGCCAGCTTTACAGTATCAGGTTTGTATTCCCTCCTGAGAAGCAGCTCTCAGATCCAATCACAAAGCAGTTGATTGTCCTCAAAACGGTCAAGTTGCTATTGCTCCAGTGGGTATATCTTGCCCAGTAGGGTCAGCAGCATACATGGTGGAGACCATTATGAGTTCTCTCCTCCGGCAGCCAGCATAGCACCTTCCTGTGCTCTGAGAGCTGGCAATCAGGAGGGAGTTTGTGACTGTACCACCTGAATGTCTCTGCCCCTCTGCTCATAGCATGTGGTGCATTCAGCAGCACAGCCTTGCACCCAGTACTGGAGGGCACCCAAGAGCAATGAGAGTAGCTTGCATCTTTAAAAAAGATTTTTATTTGTACTTACTTGTGTGTGTGTGCGCGCGTGCGTGCATGTGTGCATGTACATGGATATGCATGTGACACACGCCATGAAGGCTAGAAGAGGATATTAGATCCCCTGAAACGGATTTAATGCAGTTGAGAGCCAGTCATGTGAGTGTCAGGATCAGAACTCAGATCTTCTGGAAGATCCGCAAATGCTCTTAACTGCTGAGCCATCTCTTTGGCCCCAGTAGCCTGTATTCTGTCGGGGGGGCCTCTAAGACCTCTCTGGCTAACTGCTCATAGGGAGGTATCCTATACCTAGTACTTGGGCTTGTGTATAAAAGCCCATGACCTGTAGGAGCAACAGCATCTAACCATGAAAGGTAAGCGTGAGGAGATGAATCTTTCTGTGTTTATTTGTATCAATATTACACATGCTTCCTGCTGTCATGTGTCCTGCGCAGGTTTGGCTCTTAACCAAGCCAGGTTTCTTGCAGTTAGCAGTCCTAACTCCTCATCTGAGTTCAGGGCTCTCTGTTATACAGCATCAGGTCATTCCAGCACGGCTTTAGCTCTTGCCCACACAGCACCTGTCATTTATCATATCTTTGCCATGTGCTGATTTGGTTATGTCCTCCTTACTTACCGTTGTATCTGCAGCATTTAGCACAGCTCCTGGCATATGAAAAACAATGTTTTCATGCATGCATGCATGGGTGAGTGAATGAACATGGTGAGAGGAAGGAGAAGAAGGGATACAGATTAAACCTGGTGAAAAGTATCTTTGGTGGCCCAAGAGAGAAAATGGCTGTACCCTTGGAGTTAGGGAGACCCCCTCAAGCAGCTGACCTGGACAGTCTACCTCTCAAGCAGGGACCAGAAGTGGTGCCCATGGGTGCTGACACTAACACTGAGATGAAGGCAAGCTCCTTGCCCTCATTGACGGTGCCTTCTTGCGTCACTTGCTTGTGTAATTGCTGTGACAAAGGCAGCCGAAGGAAAGGAGAGTTTACTTTGACGCACAGTTTGAGGGCACAGGCCACCGTAGCAGGAAGGGCATGGTGGTCGGAGTGTGAGGCAGCTGGTCACATTGCTTCCTCGGCGAGGAGGCAGGGACAGATAAATGCTGGAGTTCAGCCCACTTTTTTCTTTTTATTCTGTCTGGGAAGCCAGCCCACGGAATCACGCTGCCCACATTTAGGGTGGGTCCTCCCACCTCAGTTAAGCCAACCTAGAAAGTCCTTGACAGACACAAAAGCTGGAGCTGTATTTCCTGTGTTTGGAGACCCTGCCAAGCTGACAATCAGTGTTAACCATCACACATCTCATTATCCGCGTTCTGTCAGGTTACTGTTGGCCAAAGTGCAGCTGTCAAAACAACATCCTCCGGCAACAGGACAATGAGCCCAATCATTTACCCCAGCACACTGCTACTTATCCTGTGTAACTTTAAAAACACTGGGGTAATGTATTTGAAAGTAAAACACGTTATTTCAACACCTGATCCACTCACTTTAACATATGGCTTACATCTTAAATGTGTTTTTAAAGGATTATATATTCTCAATTTGATAGGATTATAATTTACCCTATTTAAGGGTTACACAGTTGAACGTAGGCATGTAATTTTTGTGGAAACAGATGCAGTATGAGCTATAATATCCTAAAATATTCCTGCTGTCTCTCCCCCTGATAGTCCCCCTGAGGAAAAATAGGAAATATTTAAACTCAAGGAGGTTGTTCCACCTTTGACAACTCAATTTTTTCAGCAATAGGTTCGAGAATTTCTTTCTAATGTCAATAATTTTTGAGTATTCTGCATTTTATGCTAATTATACTTTCAGTATTCAGTTTAGTGAAAAACATAATGGTAAAAGCTATAAACCCAGAAATGCTCTGAAATAGTCTATTAATCACCATAGTACTTACATGTTCATAAAAGACCAGTACAAATATACGCACCCTATCATTTATTCATAATATCAACAGTGCTTGTAGTAGGAATCCACCCATACAACTGCCCCTACCCTCCACCGTGTCCCACTGTTTGTTCTGTTGTAAGTATATTTGGTAATTTGACTTCTTGGATGTGCATCCAATATTTAGAGTAGGAAACAGAATAATCTTAGCCAGAATACAAATAATCACAATAATGCACACACACACACAGACTTCACAAGAGACTCGCCGTGGGGGTGGGGCTGGGATGTTCTAAGAGCCCTCTGTCCCCATACCGCAGTAAAGCTGCATTTGGACTGTAGCAGAAATCGCCCGGTGATGAGGTATAGTCTGTAATGAAACACTACCCTGTTCTTCAGGGCCTGAGGTGACCTCTCTCCCCTCTACCCCTCGACTACAACCACTAGATCCTAAACCTCCAGTAAGCCTTTTGTTTCGGGCCCATTTTAATTAAGTACGATAAATACAGAAACCGGGTCAGCGTCTGTCTCAGGACAGATCAGACTATCGTGCTGATGTCTAGTTACTGCTACCTGCGTTTCCTTTATTTGAATAGCATTTTAGCTGCAGGGCATTCACTGATGGCAGGCATGCCTTCACGATGTCTTGATCAGCCTGGCTTCTGCATAAAAAACTCTCCAGTTTTAAGTCATCTCCACCTTAGTTCTGGTGTGGACAAGGAAAGTATTTACGAGGCCATAGCCCTGAGACCATCTCTAGAGCCCCTCTTAGCCCGTGACGTGTTTTCCTTGGCGTGGCCCATATCAGAACCCTGCTATTATTGAATTGCTTCGGGTGCAGTTAATGGACTTGCATCTGCAAGTCTTCCATCCAGTTGCTGGATTTGTTTTTTGGTTTTTGGTTTTTTTTTTTTGAAGGCATCTTAAATGAGTCATAGGAAACATCTGCTGAACCAAGACCAGGTTGTTTAGGTCATGCTAACTCTGAACTGCTGAATCATAAGCTCACCTCCTTATGAATCTCATAAACTCATGACCCCCCCCAGATCATGATGTCAAGCCCTTTCCTGCAATAATTCTACTTTTGCCTGTATCCCCAGAGGAAGGCTCCTTTGTTTTGAAGGCTTGTACTTTGCCGACTGGCTTCTTCACCTAGTCATCTTCTAAGATACATAGGGGCAATTTGATAGTACCCACCTGCCCAGATGGGCAAGTTCATTCCCACACTGCTTCCTATATAATGAGGTTATACAGCATGCCTCAGGGAGTGCTCTGAGCTACCCTTTATTGCTCATATTGATCCATAATCAGTTTCTCCTGCTAATTTAACAATTTACTAATTTGTCACACATGGCAACCCAGACTATTTCCAAGACTGTCTTGGAATAATAGACACTCAGTAAATTTTATTGAAAGAGTGAATGCATTAGCATATGGTCTTGGGCGGGAAAGCCGAAGGCTCAGCTCTCTTTCCTGCCACCCCAGTACTGGAAGGCAGGATGGTGAGTAGCAATCGTCAGCTTTATGGGATCAAGATCACCTAGGAGACAAATCTCTGGGCAAATCAGAGGAGAAATTTCTTGATTGGATTAAGCAGCCTGTTTAGGTGAACTAACCTGAAGGTGATGGCACCATCCTGTGGGCTGGGGTTCTGGGCAGAATAAAAAGGGGGAGTGGGCTGGGCACAAACGTTCATCCCTCGCCACTTCCTGGCTGCAGGTGCGGTTCACTTCCTTGTAAGTTTGTAGCAATATATACACATTTCATTTTATTACAATCAAGCTAAGATAAAACTGAACAAATCTTCCTGTAACTGACTTACGCACTAGTCCCAGGCACTTAGGGCCACTTCTAGAGAATGTTAAAGAAACCAAATTAGAGCTGGAGAGATGGCTCAGTGGTTAGAGCATTAGCTGCTCTTCCAGAGGCCCGATTGCCAGCACCCCACATGGTGACTCACATTTGTCTCCAACTCCAGTTCCAGGGGACTTGATGCCTTCTTCTGACCCCCATAGGCACCTGGCACACACATGGTGTACTTATATACATGCATACAAAATTCCCATATGCATGAAATAAAATAAATCTCTTTAATAAAAAAAAATCAAAGTCTGCTTTGACCAAAGAGCTTCCACAGTTTCTCAGAGTTTTCAGCTGTCTCGGATGTAACAGAATATAAAATTTTCTATGTGGAATTCCAGGGCAATTAAAACTCTTAATAATTATCTTTCCCAATGGCTCTGCCTTTATTGGTTGGCAATTAATGATTTGACTTTTGACCAATGTACAAAAAAAATAATACTTTCTCAGAAAACTTGGGATAACATACATTTCCTAGCTCTAAGATGCCGGTGGGAATTGACACTGATAGACACAGATGTAATTTCTGTGTGTGAAATCCACTGGCAGGCAACTCCATCCTAGTAAGAACCAAGTGATAGCTGCTTATTCTCTTACTCAGGAAGTGGTCCCATGGCTTCCTTATTGCAGGCTTTCCCACAATGATCTCTCCATCCAACGGTAGACAGAGGCCTGGACTGTGGCAGTGACTTTGGTGCCAGGATCTTATGCTGGCTTCCCATGGGCTTCTCCGTCCTTTTGATTTCTGTTAAGTGAATTCCGATGTGACATACAGAGCATGAAAGAGACAGAGTTTATTACAAAGTGAGGTGGTGTGCACCCAAGACCAGAGAGAGTGTGTGTGCGCATGCTTGCGATGTGCGCTAGAGAGAAAGAGAGAGAGACTCATTCGGCCTCAGAGGAAAACACTCTAACAAGGAAAAGTGAACAATGGCCAAAGAGACCACTCAGAGGTAGACATCTCCTTAACAATTTATGCATGTATGTATATACATATATGTGTGTGTGTATATATATGTGTGTGTGTGTGTGTGTGTGTGTGTGTGTGTGTATGAATGGACCACTCAGAGGCAGACATCTCCTTAACAATTTATGCATGCATGTATGTATGTATGTATGTATGTATGTATGTATGTACCACTCAGAAGTAGACATCTCCTTAACAACTTAGGCATGTATTTTTGTATGTGTGTATATATGTATATATGTATTTATAGACATCTGTATATTTATAATATATGTATGCTAAGACATCTCCTTAGCAATTTCTTTATACATATGGATGGATGCTTTGCCTGCATGTGTGACTGAGCATGATGAGCATGTAGTGCCCAAGGAGGTTGGAAGGGAGGGTTGGCTCCCCTGGAATGGGAGTCACAGTTGCTTGCCAACATGTGGGTACTGAGGATAGAACACATGTCCTCTGCAACAACAGCAAGGCCCTTAAGTGCTAAGCCGTCTCTTCAGACCCAGAGAAGGATGCTAGATGAGAGATCTTTGTACCACACACATTTTTATGTAGGCATGCATGTGTGTGTGTGTGTGTGTGTGTGTGTGTGTGTGTGTNATGTATGTATGTATGTATGTATGTACCACTCAGAAGTAGACATCTCCTTAACAACTTAGGCATGTATTTTTGTATGTGTGTATATATGTATATATGTATTTATAGACATCTGTATATTTATAATATATGTATGCTAAGACATCTCCTTAGCAATTTCTTTATACATATGGATGGATGCTTTGCCTGCATGTGTGACTGAGCATGATGAGCATGTAGTGCCCAAGGAGGTTGGAAGGGAGGGTTGGCTCCCCTGGAATGGGAGTCACAGTTGCTTGCCAACATGTGGGTACTGAGGATAGAACACATGTCCTCTGCAACAACAGCAAGGCCCTTAAGTGCTAAGCCGTCTCTTCAGACCCAGAGAAGGATGCTAGATGAGAGATCTTTGTACCACACACATTTTTATGTAGGCATGCATGTGTGTGTGTGTGTGTGTGTGTGTGTGTGTGTGTGTTTGAGCTGGGTCTCATGTAGTCCAGGTTGGCCTCAAACTTATGTACCCTAGAATAACCTTCAACTTCTGATCCTTTGGACTCCACCTCCCCAGTAATATGATTACAAGAACATGTCCCACTGTATGCAGTACTGAAGATTAAATCCAAGGCTTGCGTGTGCTGGGTAAGATTGCTACCAACTGAGCTACACTGGTAGTCCCCACTCAGATTGGCTTTCTTAGGGCAGGGGACAATGCTGTGCCTTTGTTCTTTATCAGAAAACCTCTGGTTAGATAGTCCGTACACTGTAGGAAGTTTAGAATGTTACATCTCCACCCAGGTCAGAGGTAGTAACTCACAGCAGGTCTTTGGATCAGGAGTCAGTGTCCTACAGGGACAGGATCTGGTGCTGTAAGCTGATGATTACTAGGCAGGGTCCAAGCTCCCTGACCTCTAAGCCTGATGTCACCTAACTAGCTACTGAGATCCTCATGGTGACCCCACCATTCTAACGGCTCATCAGAGCGGTGACAGAAGCCATGACCCTAGGCTACAGAGAGACTCAGCATGCCCCAAATGTCCCCTACATCTCTATGACAACCCCCTCAATTTCATGACAGCTTTAGTTAGGCTCCTGGGAGTTCTTGGCTTTTAGCTGCAAAACAAATCATTTTATTTCATCAAATATTCTTTTTTCAGTCTCTTTGAAGAATACAAGTCAGGACACATGAAGGCTGGAAGCTGGTTTCTAGAATGTTTAACCTCACAATATAAACCAGCATTATCTAACAGCCTGGATGCAGCCAGCTTAGGCTCTGGGAAAACAATCTACACAAAAGATGAAGCACAACTTTGAATAATTAGCACAGTCTTCAGGACTAATGAAAAGATTATTAAAGTTAAACATTAGTCTACACAAAGCAGAATTTTCTTCTAAAATAGAGTGGAGACATGTCATTGTCCAGAGAAGCATTTATTTTCAAACTAAAGCCAATTAAGATGCTGGGCTGTGGGCCATAACTCCCGCAGAAACCAACATAGACTCTCCGTGGCTCTGACAGCCAGCCCAGGGATGAGGATATGGCAGAAACTGAACTGACGTTCACATCAGCACTAACACAGAATAGACTCGATGGAGGTCAGGCTCGCTCTGCACACTGGTGTGGGCCAAGGGAGTGCCCGAGCCCAATCAGCCTGTCCAAGGCTTCAGCAACCCTCTGATTCATACTCAGAATTTAATAGCAAGATGTGTTCGCCAACAAAGGGAACCTGGAAATGTGCCAGCCTATTGAGGCTAAAATGATGCCTTCCTCAGCACGGCCCACCAGGCCAAGCGTTTATGGGAATGGCCTGGCAATGGGACTGACATGCAGCTCCTTATCTGGCAAGGAAGAAGGGTGGGCTGGATGATGTTGTTAGACAATTTATCAAATGTACAGAGAGGTTGTTGTGGCATCTTTGAGGATGGCATGGTTCTCCCATAGCATAAGCCCCCATGCCATCACTAAACACGTAAACTTTTCCTGGTGTGAGAGGAACAAACACCTATTACCTCAGATAGGACACGAGTGATAGCTAAGGTACCAGCTGAACCCAAGTCCTGCTTAACAAACCAGTGAGTTCATTGGGCTTCACAGAGCATTGGGGAGGAGTTACTTATAGGGTCTTGTGGTGACCCTAAACCAGCTGTGTCCCCACAAAGTCCTACCCTTCATGGACAATGGCCCCATGGACGCAAGATCACGAAACACTCCTTTTCAATTAATTTTGCACTAACCAATCTCTCAAGATCAATTGCAGCTGAGAGGTGAGCGAGTGGAGAAACAGCTGGAATCCCTCCTTCTACCAGGAAGTGTCGGTAGCTCTGTTACCATTACCATAGACCCAGCTATCCCTGCAAAATGCGGCTCAATCAGTTGCCATGGCTACTGGACTAAAGAAATATCTACTCCAAAATGACACGGGATGCTCGAGTTATACCTAGAGAAAAGGCCATTCTATGACTGACATAGAAACCGAGTGGTAAACAGTGTTGACTCACAGCAATCTAGAGGCAGGGTTCTGGTGGCCATATCAGGCATGCTAGGCAGTTGATCAGGGACCTCTTAGCACTCCCACAGTTTCATGCAGAGCTGAAAGAGGCCCCGCTCTCCCTCAGCACACCAGAAACTGTGACCCCCATCAAGCAAATAGCAGGAACAGAAAGCTTTTCCTGCTCTGTGGCTTTTCCCTTCAGGCGTACCATGACCATCCCATTGCATCACCAAGCAGAGATAACACTGGCCTTGTAGTCATGGCAACAAAATAAGCAGACCAATACAGTGATAGCTAAGTCAAGTTGTCCTGGGATGAGTAACCCTCTCTCCTTAGAATCACCGGTCACTCACCTGGGATTCACCCATTGTTTCCTCCTGCCCCTCAGGTGCATATGGTTGTGGGGTGTGGTCAGACAGAAGGTAGAAGACTGGCTGGAGGAAGAGTTCCACGATGCTGCTTTGGTGGGATCCTACCCTTGCTGAGGTGGGACTTTTTGGTGCTGCTCCTGTGTTTGGGTCACCCCTGCAAGGAACCCAAGGTACTCATTAGCTCATCGCAGTGGACTTGGCTAGAATCTCTCCTTTGGTTTGGAATTAGCTTCTTGTCATGGGCCTGTAGATATCTGTTCCTATCTCCCCAGAAAAAGGAACAGAACACCTCACAGTGGAGAGGGACTGATGTACAAAGGTAGTTCTGTGGTAGATAGAAAAACAAGACCAAAAAAAGGAGGGGAGCAGCATGGGATGGGTACGTGTGTCACCTCTTCCTCCCTGAGCCTTCTTGCCTGAGAGCATCACTCACTGAGCTCAGTTTAGGGCTCAAGGCCATGGAGCTATTTGTCACACAGCACAGTATAAGTTTTGTGTCACATCAAGAACTGCAGACGGTTTTCTTTAAGTGACATTTCAGAGTAAGAAAATGAGGGTGGTATCAACAGAGACGAGTCATCTGAAACAGGGCGCTATCTACACACAAAACACCCTTGTGTTAGGAATACAGTGGTAAGCCTGTATAGAAGCAGTAAGGTAAAATAGCCAGGAAAACACACAGAGAGAGGCGTAGCATGGTTATAGGTGCCTACCATGCCTCTGATGTCCACCAAATCCTTGTTGCTTTGCTTGGAGCCCAGCTCTGCAAACCATAGCTTATCGGAAGACAGAGGAGCCATGGCTGCTGGGGTAAAACCACTCAACTTAACCACTCTGTGCTCCTGGACTAGAATCAGGCCTGTCCTAAGCCTGCAATGAGGAAAGTCTTTGGGTTCGAGCCAAACAACAGGGATCCAACCTAAAGAGTTTACGAGCGCAGCTGTCTCCCTATCTAATTGAGCAGCTTGGAGAGTTGCTGACTCACAGGAGAGCAGGGTCACTTCCATGCCCGGATTTGACTTGAGGTTGTGGTTCCCACCCTTTCCATGAAAGCCTGGCTTGAAATCAGAGGCCCCAGGCTTAGCTTGTAGCAGTTCTTGTGTTTGGGTATCTCATGGGCTTGGTCCATGTAGGATGGGGTTGCTGAACCAAAGCAGGTTTTCCTAGCTGTGCCCCTCCGTGTGTGTGTGTGTGTGTGTGTGTGTGTGTGT
>LOEQ01000332.1:572848-585057 GCA_001685075.1 Bramus lutescens | reverse complement strand
TAGGTGGGACAACCAGATAGGAAGTAGAGGTGGGTCAATGAGAACAGGAGAATTTTGGGAAGGAGGAAAGCCATTTCTCTGCAGTCCTGACCCAACCACAGAAGAAGCAAGATGTAACTGCCTGGCTGAATAAGGTTCTGAGCCACATGGCTAACACAGATAAGAATAATGAGCTAATAATGGGCTACATAAGTTATAAGAGTTAATAAGAAGCCTGAGCTAATGGGCCAATCAGTTTATAACTAATGTAGACCTCTGTGTGATTTCTTTGGGACCTAACTACTGTGGGAACTGGGCAGGACAGAAAACTCAGTCAACACAGTATCTCAGGACAAGGTTAAGCAAGTGGATGAGTGGTAGAAAGGGTATCTGCCTCCTATTGACTGGGGATGTGAAGAGCCTAACAGAGAGAAGAGAGGGTGTGACCTAAGGACAATCAAGGTTTGAACAAGGAGATCATGGGGATGGTCGTCCAGGACTTGGTGACTGATGACTTTAACAGGACCAAGGATGGGGCTGATGCATGGCAGAGAGCAGAATGCAAATATGGCCAGGGCACTGTGGGTGTGGGGAAAAACTAAAGAAAACACCATGAAAGGGCAGAGGGACACTGTCCCAATGACACAACAGTTTGGTCTCTCTCTCTGGCCCCTTTTCTTGCTGGCACAGTTTCCTCTCCTAAGAGGCTCTGAACTGTATTCATGAACCCTGTCCAGCTAATAGATCTGGGGCTAACACACTGAAGGCGTCCAGTGAAGATTCTTCTCCCTGGCAAGATGTTGTAGACAAAAGACACTGAGACGTGATCCAGTTGGCCAACTGCCTGACTGTTGTGCACGAAGCAAGCTGGGCATGGTGGCACACAAATGTAAGCCCAGTTCCTGAGAGGTGAGACGAGGGGCTCAGAAGTGTTCAAGGCCATCCTTGGCTGTCTCAAATAAACAGATAGGAAAAGAGGACATTGTGGCTGAGAAGGATCTGCACATCCTTGTGTAGGGTATTATACTGGGCCAGGTGTCAGCCCCGAAGGTTTGGGATACGTTCAAGTTTGCAGATATGATCGAATCTGAGGCCGTGATGTTGGGACACTCTTACACTGCCCAGGCAGGCACTGATGCAATCTTGGTGTCTCTGTAAGAGAGAGGAAGAGGGAGAACCGGTGGACTAAAGAAGCTCCCATACACTCTGGTCAGACAGAGGGAGGCTAGAGGGGGTACTGCCATAGCCAAGGGATGCTGGAACCATCAGGAACCACAGGAGACAAGGAGCAGCTTCTCCTGCAGAACCTTCAGAGGGTGCAGAACCCCACTGGCACCTTCATTTCAACCCAGTGACGCTGATTCCGGCCTCCGGGAGAACACATTTCTGTTGCTCTAAGTACCAGGCATGTCTTAATTCTTACGGAAGCCACTGGTGATCACTACAGACACAGCTGTGAAGGGCGCCATGGCTGNGCTGGAGCTGCGGCAGCTGTCTTGTAGCCATCGCGGAACAAGCCTGAGGATAAAATCCAACATCCAGGATGAGGCAGGGTAGAAAGACCTGTTGAGCTAGTCAAGGATCATGCAACCCTTCCATTTACCATGCACTGTAATAATAAGTGTTCCTTTGTTAGGTCCTGGCAGTTGAACACTTCGTGACTTACTGCCAAAGGCATCCTAATTGATAAAGCTTGTTCCAAAGGGTGGGAAACCTGTGACTCGGGAGCAGCAGCGAAGACATTAGAGGGGCCTTGACCCACTTTCCAAGCACAAAGAGAACATCTACCCAGCGCTTTCCTTTGACCGTGAAAACGATGAGAAAAAGGTGGTGGAGCTTGGAGCTTTGTTAATTATGCAACAGGCTGTTCCGAGGGCCAGGGAGTTCAGGGACGTGTGGGGGAGGGGAGACATCTGAAAGGCTTCTGCGATTCTGCACAGAGGGTTACTGTGATGAGATCGTACAGCGCCTGGATGGAGTGCGGAGTAGGAAGGTTCATTCTCTGGACAGTGACCAAAGAAAATAGGTATGGAAGTTGGTGGCTTAAACAGCCCCAAGGCTGCCAGGAAAACCCTTTCACAGATGCCAGGACTAAAGTGGTTTTCGACGTTAGTGCTCACGCAGCAACTCTGGGGTGTTTGTTAAGCACGTCAAATTCCCAGCTCAGTAGATCTTGGTAGGACCCATAGTCTGTGTTTACAATGGCTGTCAGGGGCAGGTTAGCTGCAGCTGATCCACGTAGAGCAGCCACCTTAATTTTTTTTTTTTACATACACCAAAATCTGCAGTAAATGTACATCTTCAACATAAACCACATGTAAATACCCAATGGGGACAGGAAGGTGTCTGTGATAAGGAAGGTTTCTCTGATAAGGCCTTGTCTTCTCAGGAGCTCTGGTGGCCTAGTCACTCCTCCTTCGAAGCCCTTCCTCTTAACACTGTGACCCTCGCAGGGCAGTTGAAAGGAGGCAGCCCCAAGTAAACTTGAAGCAAGGCCTGAACCTTGGCCCTGTCCTCTGTCTTAGACATCCCTTAGGGAAGGACAAAAGTTGTGTTGAGGGAAAAGGAAGAAGAATGTGAGAAGGATGTGGCTCAGCTGTAGGGAGTTTATCTAGTGTGCACAGGGCTCTGGGTTTGATCCTGAGCACCACATAAGCCTGGAATCATCGCACTCAAAGGGTAGAGGCAGGAGGATATGGAATTCATGGTCATCCTGGGCACAAAGCAAGTCCCAGACCAGCCTGAGCTACACGAGAGCCTGTCTCAAAAATAATAAAAAAGCAAACCAAGAATATTACACATTCTAAATAGATTCGGGGGGGGTGGGTTTCATGATGGGGAAAATGCTAACTGCCATTCAGGAATCGTAGACGAAGGACTTCTCGTGCGAGACAGGTTAACATGCCACACTTGGATGGAAAATCAGAGTGGCAGGTGTTTAGGAAGTCGACGAGAGTTGCTGAACCACAGAGAGGCCTGGGACAGCTTGGCATCCATCTTCACCCTGGGTAATTTGAACCCTTGGAGACTGGGGAGGCCAGACTGCAGTCCAGCATTCTATTTTTAATTCATAGCATGGAGATAAGAGTTAAATATAAAGCAGATTAAGGCTTCCCTTAAGTCTCCTCTACAAAAGAGAAACTGGAATTAATCCACGGGAGTACTCTGCGGACAGCTCAATACCATCATTTCCTATGAATAAAATTAGAAGCAGAAAACTGTGTCCTTATCCTTTTGACATCCAAGAATTATCGCCATCAAAGCCCCACAGCCTGTGAAATCATTTATTTCACAGGCTACTCTTGTTGGACGGAGCAGTTCATTCTGGGAAGACCTGTGGTTTTAACAGAAGGTGAAAGGGAAGCTAATTCCCTCACCTCATAGGACGACTGGTCCATCCTCAGACCCACGAACAGCATGCTAACGCATGTGAAACTCATTAGACCGCTACAGACACACACCTGCGATGCAGAGCGCAAACACGGGGGCTGTGGTTTATCTTGGAAGTTTGGGTCATCTGAGTCTAGGGTTCCACTCAGCACTTGTAGCCTGTGTTCTCTGTGTGCCACAGCTTCCGTAATAAAGATACCCCATTACAGGATGGAAAGGTTTTATTTTAAAATTTATGTACTGTTTTTTGTTTTGCGTGTTAGTGTGTATGAGGTATATGCATGTGGTATGAGCACATGTATGCTTGCAGGTGGGCATTCATGGAGGCCGGAGGAGGTACCCTGCTCCACCAGGTTGCACTCTTGAATTAGCAAGTTCAGTGAGCTGGGCTGACCCGAGCAAGCCCCAGTGACCCTCTACCCTCTGCCTCCACAGCGCTGGGTTTTAAGTACACGTAGCCACACCCACGTTTTTACAGGATGGCTCATGCAAATGCTCTCACCCACAGAGCCATCTCCCCAGTCCTTCGTTTAACGCTTTTAGTTACACTAATATTCTCTTTGTAGATTAAAGCATCAAATAGGAAGCTAACCTGGCCGCAAGAACGTTAGTGATGGGCTGTGCGCACTAGATTGCCTAGCAGCCCTAAAGTAAGAATGAAGACAATAAACTCAGGAACAGCTACCCTGGGCTTGAACCCCAGGCCTGCCAATTACCATGCAACCTTGGGCAAGTTGCTTAATCTTTCTGGGCTGGAGTTTTCACTTGTGTAAAAAGGAAGGCTATAATAGCCCTTGCCTTCAGTAAGGATTAATTGAGAAAATAAATGCAAAGTACTAAATGAGCTCCTGGCAGGAGAGCGAGCGCTGTCAGCGGTGGGTGGTTGGTGGTATTGTGTGTGCTTCAGCAGAGTGAGAGAAACAGGTCTGGAGGGGTCCTGGGTTCTGCTGGGTTAGTCCAAGCCTGCTGAGGTATGCACTCCTGGGGACATGGCAGGCCCGCAGCAGCTGNCGCAGCAGCTGTGACAGACAGCAGCCCACTCCCTCTGCAGGCCGGGAGTGCACCAACCCCAGCCCATGTCATCTGTGGTGTGTACTTCAGGTACTTCGGCAAGCCAGAATGCTTTCTCAAATACTTCCATGTTTGGGTGATACTTTTAGGGGTGCAGAAAGATCGTGAAGCAAGCCTCTGTCCGTGGCCCACATAAAGACAAAGACAGAGGGATTCCATGTGCCCCCAAAATTGTACAAGCTCTTTATAAGGCCTTATATAAGAAGAAACTGTATGAAGATACAGAAACTGAGAAAGGAACATTTCTCCATTCTAAGTTTTCAATTAGCGGAGGGCCAGTTCATTGGAGACACAGGCAGAGAAGGCCATGTACAAGTGATGTCACACAGTACAGGCTTATGTCTGTGATGTCTCCAGAGAGGAATCAGGAGACAGGATCCACTTTAGTGGATCAGCACACACTCGGGGGCAGCTGCTGCCTGCTGAAGGCTCTCTAGATATTGGGGATGGAGTAGGGAAGAGAACTCCCTACTGTTGGAGAGTCCACACTCCAGTGGGCACAAGGATAGCAGCAAGCAGAAAAGGTGTGTGTGTGTGTGTGTGTGTGACGTCGGAGATATTGTAAAGAAAAACAGCAGGGTAACAGTGATGGTGACGAGGAAGTGAGGGTCCCTCAGGGTGGGGTAGAGGCAAAACGTCCAAGGGGAGAGGAGGGGAGAAGTGGAAGAACACTGAGAGCCTGGGGAGAGACAGTGGGCATGAGGGATGTGGCAAAGGCCCTGGAAAGCAGGCAGCACCAGGCCTAACGCCACAGCTCCACTTCTTCTCAACACTCTTCAGTAAAACAAAGCTTTACTGCATGTAGACTCTGCAGGGAGAAAACTGGAGCAGTGGTTGTCGGGTGAGGGGATGGGGAGGCAGAGGGGCCATGGACATGAAGACTCCTTAGCATAGAAGCATAGAGTCCTGTATGGGATACATTCAAATTGCCGAGAGGGTAGATGTAGCGCAGGCTGTCCCCTATTTCGCAATTCTTCTGCCTCAGCCTTTGGCATGCACCACCAGCCTGGTTAGAGTGGATCTTTAAACACAGTTTTCTTTGCCTCAGCGGAGAGATTCCGCTTCTGGTCATGCTGTAAGCATTGCATTGTTATTACTTCTCTTCTGGTTGCTGCAACTCAAGTCATGGAGCACAGAGCACAGAAATAAGTCCGACACAGAACACAAGAAAGCTCTGTGTGGTTACATCTTCCAAAGGACAAGTCTATAAAATTGCAGCACATGGTGTGTCCATGCAAGAGGTTCAATTCCCACCTCAAAGGGAAGGTGGGGGGGGGGAGGGAGAGGAAGAAAGAGGGAGAGAAGAAGGGAGGGAGAAGGGGAGGGATATTGATTTATTTTTGAGCCAGTTATGAGTGGGTCTATGGCCTGGGAACATGGATTCATGTTACCTCAAATGCCTTGTTCCAACATGGGACAACTTCATGAAATTTTTCTAGACAGCAACAGATCCAGGAAGGTTTTTGGGGAAGGTGCTTTTCAAATATACTGGGGGAAACATCAGGGAGCTGATTCTTAAAGCAAAAGGTGGGACTCTCAGGGTCTTAGCTAAAGTTACAGTTGCTGTGATGAAACACAATGACAAAGCAACCTGGGGAGGAGAGGGTTTGCTCAGCTTATGCTCCCACATGACAGTTCAGCATCACAGGAAATCAGGACAGGAACTCAAAGAGGGTAGGAACCTAGAGGCAGGAGCTGATGCAGAAGCCATGGAGGGGTGCTCCTTCATGGCTTGTTCCTCATGACTTGCTCTGCCTGTTTTCTCATAGAACCCAGGACCACCAGTCCAGGGATGGCACCACCTACAATGGACCAGACCCTCCTCCATTGATCAATAATTAGTAAAATGCCTTACAGCTGGAACTCATGGGGTCATTTTCTCAACTGAGGTTCCCTCCTCTCTGATGACTCCAGCTTGTGTCAAGTTGACAATGAACCAGGACTAGGCCTCAGGTAGTTTCTGATGACATTTTTAGTTTTTAGGTTAGCAGAGGTGAAGGGTCTGTTTGTTCATTCCCAAAAGATACAGATACTTTACAATCCTAAGGATGGTAGGTCGCACTTAGAGGCAAGCAATTTAGGACTGGAGCATCAAAAACAGCCCAATATCATTTCATCCCCCAATCGGTACCATTCATCTTCCCCCCCCCAAAAAAAAAATCAGCCTTGCAGAATATTTGACACAGTGAAGACTTTTTTTTCCTGGAAATTTCAGTTCACAGGTGAAAATCATGAAGAATCTGGAATTCCCATAAGCAAGTACCACAGGAAAGAAACAGGAACAATGCCTGGGTAAATCAAGGCTGTTAACATTTCTCATAGCTTTTGTTAGGTATTAGATTAAGTAGAGGCAAATGGTTTACAAAAAAAATCTTGCAAATGCTAGAATTGCATCCAGTGTCTGATAAACCAGGTTAGGTTGCAAGAACAGCAGATTAACGTATAGAAGTTTTTAAAACGGTAACTAACTAATTAGATACATATATACTTCAGTGGTCCCTCTCATCCTTACCGTTACGTCTGAACATCACCAAGGTAAGAAGCCACAAACCTGGGCTAAAGTGGCCTTCTTATCACCTGCCCTCCTACTTTTTGGTGTACAGAAAGGCAGCTGGGGGAGGGGGGGTTCCCAGACATCCCAAAGGTGACTGTAGGTCAGAGAAGTCTTAGGTGGTCCAAGAGCAATTTGTAGTTTGTGACTGGGAGCCTTTGGGTCGATTCCTAACAGTGGGTACTAACCAATGTCCAGAAACTAGGAGCAAGTCACTCCTCCACTGAGGTAGGGACCAGAGAAGAGCTAGAAACATAATAAGATGTGAACTAGGCTCTCCCCTGAGGAGGAAAAAAAAAAAGAGTAATGAATGGGAAAGCCCTGTAGTTGCCCAAATATATTCTAGATATTAAATAAGAAACAACTGAGCTATTTCTAAATATTATACACTGCATATCAGAAAGTGAGGGTCAAGTTTGCTTGGTTATAGAAAAACAAAGATATTTCTGTCATATGAACATCACTATGCATTATAAATATGCCATGAGCCCCAGGTCGTGACCGCTAGTAAGGAAAATGGTTGCAAGCATCACTTACAGTTAAAATGGTCCTTTCTTTATGCTTTGAAAGGCATATTGAATTTTTACCTCTTAAATGTATGTAGGGCATTATCTTATGCCTCCCGAAAGAAGTAGGCTCAAAGGAGCAATAGTATGCCTGGATTTGTAACACATAGAGTGTGCCAACTGAACCACATATACATCAAAACCCACCGAAAGCACACAGGCAATGAGAAAACTTGATTTCTCATGTCATGCTTGGGCTGAGGCTGTGGCTTGGTGAGTAGTTAGCACACACTAAAGTCCTAGGCTCTAAGCCCTAGGCGCTATCTTCAGCATTGCATAAACTGGGCATATTGGCATATACAGGTAATCCATACCTTGTAGGATTAGCAGTTCAAGGACATCCTCAGCTAGACAGCAAGTGAAAAGTCAGCCTAGACCACATAAACCCCTGTTCCATGCCCCCTTCCCCCAAAAAAGCCCTTTATACTTAACAAGCTTAACGTTCCTATAGATTTTTAAATATTTATTTGTTTGTTTGTTTACATAAGAGTAGAGGTTAGGTTCCCACATTGCCCAGGCTGGATGGAAACTCCTGGGCTCAAGCAATCCCCCTATCTCAGCCGCCTAAGGAGCTGTGACTACAGGAACTGCTGCTGCGTCCAGCTTACCTTTCAACAAAATGGAATCTTCTCTCATTTGGGTTCTAGGCATTTCTAACTCTAAGAAGTCTTCTAGACTCACGTCTATCTCGTCACCCAATTTTAAATAAAGCATGCTGTTGTTAAAGATCTGCAATTTTTTAAAAAAGTGGCTTATGAGCTGGACTGGTCATCCAAAGCTGAGGTTGTGTGTCGATGTCTTAATACGAAGCATGAGAACATGGGAAGCCTTAGTTGGGTCAAATGGTATCGAGACCCTGCCTGACTCTGTGTTTCAGATCCTGGCGTCTAAAGCCCTGTGCATCAAGTGTAGCTTCATCTTCAGGGATAACGGCTACTGGTTCACCTGCGGACAAAAGAGCTACCCTTGGCCACCCCAGCATGGTGCTCCCGAAGGCTGTGCTGAGGCATCCCCAGGAAAGGCAAGCAGCAGCCGGTTGCATCTGATGTTGAAGAGGTTCTGCTAGGAACTACCGAACTAGGCAGAGCCGGAGGTGAAAACCATTTGTACGCCCCACCGCGTCACAGGAAACCGTTAAAAGGTTGAAGCTGAGAACAAATCTATTGCAGCAACTCAATTAGCTTTCAAGGGGAGTGCCTCAGAGCCATCTCCACAGGGAGAAGGCAGCTTCTCTCAGCGACCTGGACATGGTGGCACAGCTGCCCAGGCCTCCGGCGCCCGGAGGAGAGAAAGCTAGCAGGGAAGGCTTCTGGTGTGTAGAGATGCTTTATGTCCAGAGAGCATGTCCCGTGCTCGCACACTGGCAGGCAGTCCAGAAGGAGCAGGCCAGCTGTTAGGTCTAGCGCCTGTCTGTTTAACCTGTTGATGGTAGGAGCAGCATTCTAGCTTTTTAGTTAGAAAAGCATTCTCCAAGGTAAAGGTCTTGTAAGTCTGTGGTCACTGCCAACCAGGAAGGGCTGAAAGGACGGCAAGCTGATGCAGGGACTCTCGTGAGAAGACCCAGTCTAGGAACATGTGTGGAACCCAAGTTCAAGGCCCAGAACATCTGTTAAAAGGCCATGCATAGTGGCGCACACTTGTAATCCCAGCTCTGGTGAGGGGTGAGGTAAGGGCTGGACTCACTCACTGGTCGGCAATCAAATCAATGGGTTCCAAGCAAGTGAGAAACATCACCCCAGAAGTAAAGTGTGTCGCGTTCCTGAAGAATGACGCCTGCGTGACCTCTAGCCTTTATGTGCTCATGCGCATACGCACCATCTCCCCAACATGAAAATGAACTCATGCGTGCATGTGGGTGGGCGCACGCAGAGGAGAGGGAAGGTTCAGTTTGGATGTTTTATGGCTAGCAATACGTACAACCAAAGTCATGGAGCTGACCGGGCATGCCTAAGTCATACTCTGAACTGTGTAAGGTTACAGAGCTGAAAAGCTTCTGGAGAGTCCGGATTGAGGAGAGAACCAGTTACTCAAAGCTGAAGAGACTTGTCCAAAGTGTGCACCCATCTCTTGGCAAAGCCGGGGTTAAAGCCTATAGGCCAACTGCTAACACAAGGATTCCACTGTACCTAACAGCTTTGTCTTGTCGCATATCCTGACAGCACAGCTCCTGTCCCTACGTGTCTGAAAAGGATGTTTTGAAAGTTGTTTCTGAGAATATTTGTAGGTTTTAAGTTGAAGAGTTTTGTTGGCTACCAACATTCCTTGTATCATTCTGTGATATTTTTCTGAAAAATATTTGTTTCCCTAATTATAAAGATTTTTTTTATTCTAAAAATTTAAAATAAAGTCTCGGTATGGTAGAACACACTTATAATTAATAAGAAGGCAGAGGCATGCTTCAAGTTCACATCAGTGTATCTAGTAAAGCAAATATGACCATTTCCTAATTATACATCTACTCATACTAAATACCAAATAGTGTTTAATAGAGAATGAGGGTCTATTATCAAGAGAACAAATAACAAAAATTCTGACGATGATGTGTGGAGCACACACACACAGGAGCCCTTAGATACCACTAGTGGAATATGGTCCAATTACTAAGGAGAGCAGTATGGAGATTCTCTACAAATGTAAATGCAGATTCACTGTACACCCAGCCATACTGCTCCTGGCTCTATTCCCCCAAGACTCCGCATCCTACCGCTGAGATACATGCATGTTCATGTTTATTCAGACACGGTTTACAATACCTGAGGAATGGAACCCACCTAGATGCCCATTGACAGATGAGTGGAGGAAGAACATTGGTTCATACACACCATGGAATCCCATTGAGCTGTGGAGAGTTAGAAAACTGGGACATGTGCAGGCAAAGGGATGGAGCAATGTGCTAAGTAAATAAGCTGGGTACAGAGAGACAAATATGTGGGCCTAGATGTGTGTGGTGGGGGGACAGAGAGAGGGGGAACTAGGCAAGGGACTAGAGGAAGAGATAAGAGCTTAAAGAAGAAAGGGGGAAGGGAGGGTGATAAGATGCAAGGGACAAGAGAACAGAAGTGAGGCTATGGGGGGGTCAGTGGGAGGGCAGAGGGGATGGATAAGAACAAACATATGCCTGAAAAAGCCATAATGAAACCCAACTGCATGCTAATCTAAGATTAATGCTAAATAATAAAAGTAGAAATCCAAACGAAAAAAAACAACCAGAAGCAACAAAGACAGTGAAGAGGAGGGGTCATGGAGGAAGGCAAGAAGAAATCACAGCACAAGCCGACAAGCCTTCCAAAGACGTTCCTGGAGAGATGGGTAGAAGGGAGGGACAGAGGTCCCTTTCTTAGCTTTACATTGAAAAAAACTAAACTCAGAAGTGGTGAAAGAACAGCATGTTTGTTATAGGAAAATGTAAAGTTTGGGTATAGAAAGATATATAAGTGTTGCATTTAAAAACGCAAATGTGAAACGAAAAGGAAGTTGCCATGGATATGCCAGACAAGGAGTTAATACATGTACAACAAATAACACCTACAGGTTAGTAAGAAATAGTGCAGAGACAGACGTGCAAATAACAGGGGAGAAACCTCACAGACAAGTGCATCTAAATGCTGATTAGAGCCATAAAAAGACGTTCATTTCACCCGCTGTTGGGGAAACAGGAAGGAAAACAACAATGATAGCTTTTGTTTTGGTTTGATTTGGAGTGACTCACTCTCATCCCGCTGCTTGACATTTAAGCAACAGTTAAGCACACACACATTTACCATTTAACCTAGAACTCCTACCTCTGGGAAATCTAACAAGGCACAGATAAAACACAAACAGCAAGGGGCTGTGTTAATAACCTGGCTATCCAATCATCTCTGTGTTCGTGGGGGATTGGGTCAGCCCCCACCATTCAAGAATACCAACATCTGCAGAGGCTCGGGTTCCTTATATATAATATCATGCTGTTTGCATGTTGCCAATAATCTCCAATATAAATGCAATATTGTGCTGTTTGAAGAATAATGACAGGAAGGGGGTCTATATATGTTTAGCACAGATGCAGTTTTATTTCCTATTTTCTGTCTGTGATGATTGAAACTCCAAACACAGAACCCATGGGTATGGAAGGGTGGCTGTATTAATATTTTCTTCTGCACATCAAAAGTTGCCATAAACACATTTAAAAGAAAAGTTATAAACTGGAAGAGGGCAGCTGCCACTCACAAAAGGATCCAAAGATTAGTATCTAGAAAACTCATTTCATCTATGTGGAGTTGCCAATATGTAATTTCTGACCTACAAAATGGCAATTTCATATGCTTACAAAGAATTTTTCCAAATAAGTAATAAAAAGACAACTCACCCAAAAGAAGAAAATTTACTAAGGATATGAATTTAAGGATGAGGAAAATCAGTGGTGGATAAATGTTTAGAAATAAACTTTACCCTTATATTTTTGGTTGTAAGCCTAACCTTTAACAGTTGAGCCACCAACAAATAATCCAATAAAAAAAACGGAGTAAACAGAGAACTCTCAACAGAGAATCTAAAATGGCTGAAAGATGCTTAAGGAAATGTTCAACATCCTTAGTTACTGGAGAAATGCAAATCATAATAACTCTGAGATTCCATCTTACACCTGTAAGAATGGCCAAGATCAAAAACAC
>LOEQ01000332.1:560401-572114 GCA_001685075.1 Bramus lutescens | reverse complement strand
AAGGAAGGAAGGAAGGAAGAAAAATTTTACTGACTAGAATTTTGGGGTAAAGTAAAAATTATCATGAGGTAATATTTCATATTAAACTGTTAGGGAAGTAAAAGACAGTATAAAATGGGAAGCCTTTTTTATTTGTTTTGTTTGTTTGTTTTTGAGACTGGGACTTGCAATCCTCTGTGGACTTCCAGGGACTGAACTAACTAGAGTGACGAGGGAATGAAGAAAGGACAGACACACAGACACAGAAAAGGCTGGGATTGGGTAGACAGGGCTCTCTGATGGAGTAACTGCAGCAGCCTAGAA
Organism: Bramus lutescens; assembly: GCA_001685075.1. NCBI lineage: Eukaryota > Metazoa > Chordata > Mammalia > Rodentia > Cricetidae > Bramus > Bramus lutescens. Next base: position 571,811 of record LOEQ01000332.1, on the reverse strand, counting down.
ACCCAGCATGTTGACTACATACAGTTGAACAGGGAGGTGGGTTTATTATAGGCAGATAGACAAGGATCCAGGGCCAGTATATACAGCTGAACAAGGATGTGGGGTAGCTGATCTCCATTGGAGCAGGCTCTGCAGGGAAGTAGTCTCTAGGCCATAAACATCCAGGGAAGAAAGCTAGGGTGGACATTTTTTTGCATGTTCTATCAATATCCACACAGGGACCAGAGGGCGGCTATGCCATTTCCCTGTGAACCATACCCAGGGAAAGCTTTGCCATGCTCATGAGCCTGAGGCACTGAGATGCTAGACATGGCCTTGCCCATGTCAAAAAAAAAAACCCAACCCTTCACTCAGAACTTCTCTAGNGCCTTGCCCATGTCAAAAAAAAAAAAACCCAACCCTTCACTCAGAACTTCTCTAGCTCCCTACAGAGTCTCTTGTAGCTCAGGCTGTTTTTGTTATCACTACGTAGTTCAGGCTGTCCTAGACCTCACTATGTAGTCCAGGCTGTCCTTGTTGACCTCATTATGTAGCATAGGCTGTTCTTGACCTCAATATGTAGCCCAGACTGTTCTTGTTGACCTCACTATGTAACCCAGGCTGCCCTTGACCTCACTATGTAGTCCAGGTTGTCCTTGTTGACCTCACTATGTAGCCCAGGCTGTCCTTGACCTCACTATGTAGTCCAGGTTGTTCTTGTTGACCTCACTATGTAGCCCAGGCTGTCCTTGACCTCACTATGTAGTCCAGGCTGTTCTTGTTGACCTCACCATGGACCCAAGGCTGACCTTGACCTCACTATGGAGCCAAGACTAACCTTGAGCATCTGCTTCTCATCCCTCTACTTCCCATGAGCTAGAATTACAGATATGTGCCACATTGCCAGGATGTGACATGGTAATTCTTACAACATAAAGGCATAGAAATTAGTACAAACTTGACAATACCATGTGAAGCTCTAGAGCACACTCTTTGGCCTTTTAGCTTCATCTGCCTAAGTGAAAGAAACACATCTAAGAAAGATTTATGGACTATCATTTAAACTAGTGCCAATTAGAAATGATATGGACAGATTCACACTTTTTAGGAAAGAGCAGATACACTGAAATAGATGCCTCTGAAAATTAAAGAATTAACTCTGTGCATATGTCCTCTTTGATTTTATAATCCCCTGAGTCCAATTAGAGTTACCAATAGGCATGTGGCAGGGGACCATGTGCTGGACCATGGACCCTGTAGCAATATCTTCACAGAGAAATAGCTCTGCCCCTCCTGTCACCTGTCAATAGCTCCTTAGCTAGGCATGGGGGCCGTGTGAGCCCCTCGCCACCCCCTTGGGCCATTGATGGGCTTGATCTTGTGCAGATCCTACATAGATTATCCCAGCTGCCATCGGTTTCTGAGTACAATGGCCGTGTCATGTCCAGTGAAATATTTACAACTTAAGAAACAGCAATTTCAACTGTGACAGTTCCGTGGACAGGATGCCTGTTGCAGCATTGTTTCTAGAAGGAATCAGTGACCACCATTAGCAGAGAGGCATGGAAACCGTGTTTCCTGCATGCCATGTACTTCACTCAATTGTGATCCATTGTAGTCAACACAATTGAACTCTTATTTTGCTGAAAGGGTTGTGACACCAGTTTAGTGTACCATTTTGCTGAAGTGATGAGCTCTGTGATATGTGGTACAGAGTGCTCTAAAGCTGGCGGTGTCATATTTCCGCATTTGGAAGCAGGTGACATCATAGGTGAATGCTCCCCCACTTGCCTCATCCTGTCTATTAATGATCTATTGTGTTCCCTCTGCCTCTTCCAAGTCTTTGAAGGTTTGGTCTGAAGAGTCACTCATAAACCTCTAATTCCTCTGTGGTTCTGGCTGGAGCCCTGTGGTCCCATAATTTCTCAGGAGAGTAAATTATGACATCAAGGTCTTTCGCTTTGATTTAGAATGAAGCAGAAGAGTCTTTATTAATGAGCTTTCTCGTCTGTATATGTCGGTGGGGATTGTCAGAAAGCAGCTTCCCTGGCCCCACTAGGAAGGGTCACATTGCTCCACGGATGGCACCTCTATGTGTGGTTTCTTTTTTCAAGAGCTCAGCTAACGACTGTGTCACTGGGTGAAGCTGGGAGGGAGATGGGGTTACAGTAATTCTAACATGCTTCTTCTAGATGTCCAGGAACTGGAGCAAAAGGATGTAGCCTGTGCACAGCCACACTAGCAACACGGATCACACACAATAGCCAACAGTGGCCTCCATGCTCACTGGGCCATCTCCATGAACTCGGTTCCTCATGAACAGGACTCGGAAGGATCGCTGTCCTGTCACAGAGAGCATGCCATTATTAGAGTCAGTAACCCGCATGAGGTCCTGAAAGACCCTCTGTCCTTCAAGCTGTTGCATTGGCAGATATTTTAGGAGCCACCTCTATGGTTTGGACACACCGACTGCTTCCTGCATTACACCAGGCCTTCATCCCAAAGCCTTTCTTACCTAGAAATAACATTTCATTTCTTAGGAGGAAAATGGAAGGTTTTCTTTTCTTTTTTCTTTTTTTCTTCCCTTCCTTTCTTTTCCCCTTGTAATGTTGAGTGCATCTCGCTGTGGCAGACTGGATCAAAATCTCCCAAAGGGACGCATAGGCAACGGGAAATGTCTGAAGTGTCCAGAAAGCAGGCCACGCTGCTCCGGCTTCTCCTACTTCCTGTCAGCGCCTCTGCGGAAGGTATGTCTTCAGACAGGTGATGTTAGGAGACCACACACAGACTTCTCTAGCCTGGAAAAGGAGGTCAAACTGATAATGGCTGTCCCTACAACTGGCATTTGTAAGCAGCTCCCGCTAGAGTGGTTTAAAGCATTTTTTGGCCAGTTGAGAACAAAGTAATGCTCTTTTCCGGGCTGGAAGAAAACAAGTCAACAACGTCAATCCCCCCCTCCCCTTTCTACTGGCTGGGAAGCTGGCTTCCCCAAGGCGATGTCACTCTGGGGGTCACTAAAGAACAGCGCCTCTGCAGGTAGATCTGTAAATCCCAGAATCCAGTCCCCAGAGACAGGTAAGCGTTGGTTGTCAAAAGTACTGAGCTGAAGAAGAATGAAGTTTTGATTTAAACTATCCTAATGGGCAATATGAGTGCTCACCCAAGCATTTATGGTACCCCAGATGGAGCTTATCCGCTGTCCTTAGAGACAATCTTTTAAACTCCACTTTGGGGGGGGGGAATCTAAGAGTTGGCTTAGCATATAAGAGCACCAAGTGCTCTTTTAGAGGCTCAGGGTTTGATTACTAGCACCCACACAGTGACTCATAACCATCTATAATGCCAGTCCCAGGGGATTCAATATCCTCCCTCATCTCCAAGGGTAGCAGGCATTGATATGGGGCCATCCATACATGCAGACAAAATACCCATATACATAAAATAATAATNTGCCAGTCCCAGGGGATTCAATATCCTCCCTCATCTCCAAGGGTAGCAGGCATTGATATGGGGCCATCCATACATGCAGACAAAATACCCATATACATAAAATAATAATTAAAAAACACCAAAAACTCCACCTTGGGGTTGATGTAGCCTCTGTAGAACCCAGAAGCCCAGGTCCTGGTCAGTGCTCTCTAGAGTAACAGAACCAATATGACCAACACAAACATTTTAAAATCATTAAATCACCTTTCTTCAAAATGGTAACAACAGCTAAACTACACCTGAGAGGCTGAGAACCCAGTAGCTGTTTTGTACTTGAGGCTGGTGCCTTAGCAGCCAGAGTAATCCCACAGTGGCCCTGTCACCCCCCAAAGAGACCTAGAACCCAGAATCCCGTAGTTGCTCACTCCACAGGGCTGAGTGTCTCAGCAGTCCTAGCGGGGCACTAAAAACATGGGAAGTTCTGGGAGGTTCTGGGAGGTTCGCTGGTCCACAGACAGTGCTGGAAGCCTAGGGACACCAGTTCAGATAACAGTGAAGGAGGAATCAGAAACAGGCAATGCCAGCTCGGTGATGGGAAGGTAAGCCCTGGCTGGCACAGGGTGAATGATCTTCCGTCTGCCATGCTCCTTTTCATCTGGGCCACCACCAGAAGGTGCCGCCCACATTTGGGGGTAGGACTTCCCGTATCAGTTAAAGCAATAAAGACAATTTTTCAAGTGAGGCTCCCTAATTAGGAGATTCTAATTTGTGGCAATTCGACGTTAAAACCAACCATCACAGCAACCCTGGAAAAGAAATACTATTGAGTCCCCCCCCCTTTGGTTTAAGTACGTGCCTGAAGCGTCACAGGGCAGGGTCTTGTCTATGCCGACAAGTCAGCCCCACAGAGAATGGGGAAAGGGCTGCTGTAGACAGAACTGAGCTTTTGGGGGGTGTGGAGGGTGTACATAGATTCTCTCTCCTAAATGTGGAGATAACTCCTCTGATGGGGAGCTAAAGGCAGTCAAGGTTATGTGTGGAGGAGTCAGGTTTAGTGCTTATGAGGAGAAACCACAGAGAACAGGCCATCTCCTCGAACAAAGGCTTCTCTGAGCATATAGCAAGAAGGCAGGAGGCCTGAGGATGCAACCTCCCAGTGGCACTTGGATCTTGACCAACCAGGCCTCTAGAACGGCAAGGAATCAGTTCCTATCGCAGGCACCACAGCAGTCTGAGGAATTTCGTCACAGCAGTCCTGGCTGATTACCATGGGAACTTTAGTCTCTTCTGCGTTCTGATTTGAAGGCGGCAGTGGCAGCTGCTGAGCTCTCAGAGATGGGTGAAGGGGGACAGGACATGATGCCCTTAGATACGTCACTTCAGCGTGTTGTTTTAAAGCAGAGGCAATCAAAAAACAGCAAATGTAAGACTTCCCCTGAACGTCCCCAATCTGACTAAAGATGGATTCTATGAAAGAAATTGGATTGGGGGCAGCAATATGGCTCACTGGTTACAGGTGATTGCCTCCAAGACTCATAACTAGAGTTCATGGTGAAGCACTTGGAAGTGCATGGTCAGAACTGCTTCCTGGAAGTCATCCTCTGACCCACACGCATGTGCTGTGGCATGTGAATGCACATACTTGGGCAAGCACGCACCAACACATAATAAATAAATATTTTTTTATTCTAAAAATAAAACTGAATTGCCAAAATTTCCTCCCTGGGGATTTCATGGGTCAGACAAGCTTAATTCCTGTCACAGAAGAGGAGAGAAGAGGGTGCTGGGACACCCTGCCCAGGCAGAACTTGAAGCAATTGTTAGGTCTCCTGCCCCGTTCTTCTAGGAGACATCCAAAAACCTGGCCACACTCAACAGTAACCTACTACACGCCCTCCTCAACCTTCCCCGCTCCTGTCCTTCTTTCCTGCGATGGCCCCACAAGGAAGACAAAGTCTTAATAAACCTGTGTCCCTTACCCTGTTAACCACATGCTTACCAGTTTCTTTCACAGACCAGATAAGGTTTCCTTGGGGGCCATGCAAAGCCTTGGCTTCAGAGCCACTCATAGGACATAGGGCCCTGAGCTGCTGGAACCACCTTGGCTGAGGTGATGGCTTGGTCAACAAAGTGCTTGCCTTTTAAGCAAAAAGACCTGATTTTGGTCTCTAGAGCTGTGTTTTTTGTTTTTAAAGCCGGACATGTCCATCAGTATTTGGCTTTACCATCTCCCCGATTGTGTTTGGAGAAGTGTGGAAAGTCAAGACACCTGGGAGAACTTGTGCACAGTGCTGTGGGACTTTATAGCACATTGCCTCTTATGGGGGCCATTTCTTTCTCTTATACTCCTCACACTCCACCACTGCGCATTATAATCACACTGCCAGACTCTTGGCTACTTCCCTAGCCTTGACGGACTCGTTTCTGAATCATAACTCAGCTGCCCAGAATGATATAAATCTGAGATTTTCGTTATTCAGCACTTTTATGAGATGAAGGGAAAATGCTTCCTTCTAGAAAGTGAGCAGACCATTGTTATCAGTCTCCTTCACAGACTTTGGCCTTCCTTGCTCATAAAAGACAAGTACAAACTGGACTTCTAGTAATTAATAAGATATTTAAGCCTTTTATTCTGATCGTGAATAACAAAGCTGAATAGCACAGCCTTGAATTTTTTTTCTCTTTCAGTTGATAAAATGTGTCTAAAACTTGGAGAGAAACCCAGTAGCCTGTGATGAATTCTGTTGGACAGCATTAATTACCAAGGTTTTCAGAAGAGCCTTCAAGAATTACACTCTGCTGAGGGTAGGGACAGAAATGGCTTGGATGAGTAGACACCTAGCATGTTTGAAGCCCTGGTTTCAATCCCAACTTCAAAGTCCCCAACACTTCATAAATGGAAGTTGTCACCTGAAATCTGAACACTAGGCCATCTTCTGATACATAATAAGTTCTGGACCAGCCTGGGATACAAGAGAGCCTAGTTGGGATATCTCAGCACCAGGCCATCTTCAGATAAAAGAGTAAGTTCTATCAGCCTGGAATACAAGAGAGCCTAGTTGGGACGCCTGTTGCTACATAGTATATTCTAGCTAGCATCACGACAGGGCACACTCATGAAATCTCAACAATATGATCACCTAAATAAAGTGTTGGGGACTTTGAAGTTGGGATTGAACCAAGGGCTTCAAACATGCTAGGTGTCTACTCATCCAAGCCATTTCTGTCCCTACCCCTCAGCTTAGTGTAATTCTTGAAGGCTCTTCTGAAAACCTTGGTAATTAATGCTGTCCATCAGAATTCATCACAGGCTACTGGGTTTCTCTCCAAGTTTTAGACACATTTTATCAACTGAAAGAGAAAAAAAATTCAAGGCTGTGCTATTCAGCTTTGTTATTCACGATCAGAANAGAGAGAGAGAGAGAGAGAGAGAGAGAGAGAGAGAGAGAGAGAGAATGAATCATTCTTTTCCAGGGAGTAGTCCCTAGTAAGTTATCAAATCCCAAGTGATCAGCTCTAAACACTTGTACGAATGAGCAACACTAAATGGACTCAGTAGGGTGTGTGTGTGTGTGTGTGTGTGTGCAATAAAAATTATAGAATTTGAGAGGGAATGATGGGAGATGGGAGGAGTTGGAGGGGGAGAGGGAGTGGCCATAATGTAAATGCAGCACTCATGTATGAAATTCTCAAAAACTGTAAATAAGAGAGGGCAGGAGGAAAGGAGAGAGGAAAGGAGGGGAGAAGGGAGGGAGGGGGAATGCCTGTTTACAAAACAAAGTAAAAGCCTTCCTCTCAGCTGGTGTACTGTTTTCTGTTATCCTTTGTCTACCCAACTTGGGTGGCTGTGTGGCCAGCCAGGGCCCTCTTTGCTTTTAAAACCTACCAAGAAACCAAAGGAGAAATGTCAACTGCCCCCTGCTGGTAAAAATGGGTCAATATGCCTGACCACTGGGATGGCCTTGGATAACCCTGGCTTCATACCACTTCCAAGAGCTTTAAATACTTGCTTTTACTAAATGAAACCAAGGGGCTAGAAAGAAGACTCCTGTTTAAGGGCACTTCTTGTTCTTACAGAGGATCTGGTGGGGGGTCCCAGTACCCATGTCAGGCTGCTTATAATAGCCTGTGGCTCCAGTGCCAGGAGATCTGATGCCCTCTTCTGGTATTTACACACACACACACACACAAACCTCTTTCTGAAGTAGTCTTTGACAATTGAGTCTCATGGGTAGCAATGAGGTTGCCCTGAGTGCTGAGATGTAAGGCTCCCACACTGCCGCTCAACCCCTGGCTCTGGCATGTACTTAGTTGTGAGATTTAGGCAACTAATCTCTTGGACCTTGTTTGTTAAACTATAAACCTAAAAATGCATAGCACACAGGTTGTTATGAATATTAAGCAAGAATATTATTTCAAGGCAAGTGTTTCCATATGAGTATTATATTGAAAGGTATGACAACCAAAGGCAGAGGTAAGAATAGCATACCCACTTAGCCATTATTAGGCAAATATTTGGAGCCAAATACCCTGGAGGTTAGCAAGAATTAAACATTAAACTTAAGACACTCATCATGGATATTAACATTATTACAGTTGCTTCATATTTAATTCTTAGTGTTCTGGGGGGGCAGACTCTGTGGAGAATGTAGATTTGGGCTTCTACAGACTTTTTGAGTCCCAGAGTAAAATACATATGTAGTGAAAACTTCTCACGGACTCGATGGGAGAGTCTCTTCCTACAGGAGTCTCAGAATGTGCTTTCTGACAATGCGGACACTGCCTTAAAGCTCTCAACAGTGAGCTTCCAGCCGTCAGGCTCTTCCGGGAATGATAGGAGCATATTATGGGAAAAGTTAGTTTGTAGTTTGTGTTATTAGCAAGCTAGGCTTTTCTGCTCTAAAGGCTACATTATTGACAAGGCTAAAAGCTGGTATCCCTGAAAACCCACCAAAATTATCTAATGCAGCTCAGACATTCTTTAGTTCCTTTTAGTCAATATTTTATAGCGTGTATCTTAGTTAAGATTTCTATTGCTGTGATAAAATGCCATGATCACAAGCAACTTTAGGGAAAGGAAGGGCTTATTTTGCTCACACTTCCAGATCATCATCAAGGAAAGCCGGCTCAAGGCAGGAACCTGGATGCAGGAGCTGATGCAGAGGCCATGGAGGAACGATGCTTACCTGCTTGTTCCTCACGGTTATCTCAGCCTGCTTTCTTATAGAACCCAGGACCACCATCCTAGGGTTGTACCACCCAAGTGGACTAGACCCTTCCAGAAAATGCCCGAAAGGCTTCCTACAGGCCTCTCTTCTTGGGGGAATCTTCTCAATTGCAGTTCATCTTCTCAAATGGCTATGGCGTGTGTCAAGTTGAAAAACAAAGAAGAAAAACCCAGGACAGCCTGTGTTTGGATTTTTTTTTGACTCCTCAGTCTTTAGTACACTTTGAGCATTGTCCCTATTGAGTGTGTGATGTATCAAAATGTGTCAAACCCAAGATCCCGGTTTGGGACTTGCTTGGGCTGACAGACTATATTATCTTCCTCCGCATTTATTTTGCTCCCAGCAGGTTTTCTTTGCTCACATCTCACATGATGTATATTTAATTTAGTGAATTGATTTGGTGGCATGGCAAACACTGCTGAGAGCCCAAGAAGGAACGTCACACTAGAAAAAGTCTTTCAAGACTCCAGGCAGCTGTTCAAACATTGCTTTTCCTGTGTTTCAAGAGGGAAAACAGTGGTGAACAGAAGAGCTGAATACGTATCACTAAGGAGCGAGACGGCTACTTGCAACCACTGCAAGAGAAAGCTGTGAGACCCACGTTCTTCAAAGCGTGTGAGCATGTTCTGCCTGTCTAGTCATCTGAACGGGGCCAGGTGAGCCTGCACCACAGGCCGCCACTTGGTCTACACCACGACTCACCTCTCTGGGAGGGTCCCTCTCTTTTTAACAAGAATAAGAAGCCAAGAGAACAGCTGGGGCAGGTTAGTGCAGTGATCCTGATGGGAACCACCCCATGAAAGCCCAGAGAAGAATGAGCTAGTGTCCCTCAGCACAGAACATAGCACTCGCGGATGGGATCCATGAAGTGATGTGGGTTCGCGAACACCTGGTTTACTTAAGTTGGTCACAATGGTATCAGTGGGAGAATCCACGCTGCAGATTCCTACTGCCCAGGGAACTCTGTGGGCACAGGTCTGCTGCTTTCTCACTTGGCCCCAGCTCAGGGCCTTCTCTACCGCTGCTCCCTTTGAGTCTCAACTGAGTTCTTCCTTATCTTTTACGGTTATAAAAAACGAAAAACTTGGAAAAATCTTTCTCTTGGCTGTCAGTATTTCTCAGTGTTTTACCAACTACTTCCCAGCAGCTAGCTCTATTCATTTAATAGCTTGTTTCTACAAACAAAACAGAATTGTGAATGACCACGTGTCTATGCTTCTAAAGCTATGAAACATATAAAGCTTGTTTTATGTGTAAAATACATTTTCTATTCTAATGAATTAATTAGTAAGAATTCTGTAGATTTTCATATTGTAACTTTTATAATTTCCAAAACTATCCAATGACTTGGTCGGATGACCAGCACAGCTTTTGTTAACCTATAAGAAAAGCTTTTGTTAATCTATAAGAAAATAATAAACCTCATTGACATTCCTTGTTGTCCTGTTGACTGCTACTGAATTTCTCTATAGGTTTGCATGTAAATTCTTCACTTATTGTAAACAGATACATGATTGAATTTCTAAAATATGTACAGGGAAGCACCCAGCCAGTCTTTGGCCTTCTGTTTCTATGAAGACTTCAGCTGTCTCAGAAATGACTGATGCAGAGTTAAATAGCATTAAGTTTAAACAGTTCTTTTGTGCTCCAGGTTACACGGAGGAAGAACTGTAACAAACCCTCTGCTGGGAGCAGCTTGAATAAATAAAAAAGCCTCTTCCATTCTTTCAAGAAGGAACAAATAGTCAAAAGCCATGTAGCTCATTCATTTTCCAAGAGACTACTACATAATCAGGAACTGTCTGAAGCAACTGTCTGAGGTCAGCCAAATCCTGTGGCGTTTTGTTTGATGGCACCAGGCAGACAGGCAAGCATCCCACTGTTAATATCTTCTGACATTTTGACAAACAGAAGCAGCTTTGTGGTCATTTTTCCCTTCTGTGTATCCCTAAAGAACTAAAGACCTGAGGGTTGAAGTGAGAAATACTTCAAGGTTTTTATACAAGTGGATTGTTTACTGCATAACATGTTCTCAAGTACAGTCATGAGCACAGTCTTAGGAAACATGCACAGAACAGTGAAATGTGTCCTCAAGAATACACGACATATTCTAACATGTCTATGACATGTGACAAGATACTACAAGGTGGAATGAAAGGACATGTAGACAAGAGCATTATGGGATCAGAAGTGGAGTTATTGAATTTTGAGGGCTGGATGACTAATTTGTTAATGTGAAATTTGAATTTTCCCTTGATGGACAGGATTTATGTGTGTGGGGATGTAAACATAACCCTTTCAGACCAAAGGGAACCGCCTGAGTAAGAACATGAAAATCAGAAAACATGGGGTTAGGGAAGTTAAAAAGACAGGATAAACACGTGACCATCATGGACATTAAAATCGCAGTGTGGATTTGAGGGCAAACCAACAGGGTTGTTCATCCTGGTGAGAGAGTCAGGTTCTCTTGACAGACCACAGGGGCCACCAAGAGGAAGGCCACAGGTGCTTCAGGAACGTGTTGGGCCAAATTGAAAAGAGGCGTGCCTGTAACTGAGAATCCCAAACCTTGGCATGTTTTTCAACCATCTAAAGAGGGTCACTGAGTGCCTCAGTTGTTCTATTGAAGTGAAAAGACACTATGACCAAAGCAACTTGGAAGGGAGGCTGGTTACAGTTTCAGAGTCCATGATGATCACAGCAGGATGGCAGGAAGCCATGGTTCTAGAGCAGTAGCTGAGAGAGAGGAGAGAGGAGAGAGAGAGAGAGAGAGA
>LOEQ01000332.1:508987-528731 GCA_001685075.1 Bramus lutescens | reverse complement strand
CCAAGATGGATGTGGGTTAGAATCTTCCCAGTAAGCCACCACCTTGTGGTGCTACACATATTAATAGAAATGGGTTAATCAAGATGCGAGAGTTAGCCTAGAAGAGGCTAGATATAATGGGCCGGGCAGTACTTAAATGAATACAATTTGTGCGTTGTTATTTCGGGGTATAAGCTAGCCATGCGCGAGCCGGGCAGGATGAAAAACAGGCCCGCTCCCCTTTCACTACAGTTGTGGCCTCCGTTTTAGAAGAAATAGAGAGAATCGTAGTTACTGCAGAGATCAGCAGTTACTGGGAAAGACAGACTTACAGGCCAATGTCTGTGCACCATCCCCAAGGCTGCATGTTGAAATCTAATCCCAGTGGGCTAGTTGTGACACCACGTACAAACTAAAATCCACCTCAGATGTATTCATGAATGTGCTGTCACTTTGAGCTTGAATGTCTAGATGCCAGAAGCACGAGAAACAAATGTTTACTGTTTATAATCTACCAAGTTTGTGAGATTTCCCACCAGCCCAAATAGACCAAGACAGAAGACCCCAGGCTCTAAGGCAGTGCAGTCAGAACTTACTGATGAGAAATAAGGGTCCCTTAGCTTAGGTCTGAGTAGCAGGTGGTGAGCCATTTTCTGGGAAGGGCCAGAGCACAGCCACCAGAAAGTCTTCGGGACACACACCAAGGCCAGAACTCACAGCCCAGGAATCAAGATTCCCAGAAAGAAACTCTCAGGAGTTCTCTTGTAGTTTGAGGGCTCCCATCCTTCTAGAACATTACCCAGCCATCTTCCCCATCAACACACACTTCCCTGCCCCTCTGAGGCCTAGAGGAAGAAAAGCTCGAGGTTGAAACAGAGCTAGGAAGCAGTAAGCTAATCCACACACCCACTTATTTATTGTTGTCGTGTATGCATGACCTGTGAGTGAGGGTGTTTGTGCCATGACATGCATATGGCCAGAGGACAACTTTGCGGAGTTAATTCTTTCCTTCTGTCTTTACGTGGAATCCAGGGATCAAACACAGGTCAACAGGCTTGCACGGTGAGCACGTTTACACACAATCCATTTCACTAACCACTGATTTAAAAGTGTTTATTTGTGTGTGTGTGTGTGTGTGTGTGTCTCCAACTTTGTCTTTGGGACCATCTGGTTTAGAATGCCTCATCAGCACCCTTTTCTATAAATGGCAAAGAGGAAATTAATATAGTGCTCCATGTCTGCAGGTCACATACCCCCAGGTGCAAGCAACCATCCAGTAAAAGTATGCAGGAGTAAAGAATTACACCAGTGCTGTGTGTGCAGCGAATTTTCCTCGTCACTAATCTCAGGACAATTCTGTGTAACAGTTGCTGGCAGAGCCTGTCCATTGTATTACAAATCATAAACAATCTAGACACCATTGGAACAGTGCAGGAAGATGCGCTGGTCATTTGGAAACACATACTAATTTATAACAGGGACCTGGGCATCTGCAGATTTGGTCATCTGTTGGGGGCTGTTATGGGAAGAACGCTGCACATACCCCAAGAGACAACGCTACTTCCTTCATCGTTTTTATTTCAAGACATAAGCAAAATGCTTACCACGGTACCTGAACTGCATACACGCTCAATACAACGGATGTCCTTATCTTCAGCATTTCCTTGTTGTGCCTTTTCTCCCTGCCAAGTAAATTTATTACCAGGCACCAATTTGCTTATCTGGAGGGTCTGGAAATAAGTTCTGCTTGATTTTAGCTCTCTAGACTAGGAATGTTTGTAGCACTCTAATCATTCAGACAAAATTACAACTGCCAGGAAAACAGATTCAACTGCATTTTCCAAACTACATCTACTGTGAAGACAGACCTCTTTCTGAGAATGTAAAGTCATGGTTCCCCTAATGTTATCGTTGAGAGGGGTTTGAGTCTTAAAGAAACAAAACCTAGTGAGAGGTCCTTAAGTCACTAATTATGTGCCCTTGAGGAGTATGGGGGACTCTGCAAGCCTCGTGGCCAGCAAGGAGACATCCTCACAAGGTGAAAAACGAAACTCGAGTCGGTACCATCTTTGCAGATACTGGGTCAAGTCTTGTCGTGACTGGCCTCATTTGTGGTTTAGTCTTCTTTCACATTTAAGCAGAATAAAGTTTTGGGGAGGTGTTCCTACGTGACAATCATCAGAGTAAAGCGTTAGGCTTAGCTACATAGAAACTCCCTAGCAAGGCAGCAGCACACCTGTGACCATCACAGTAAGAATGAGTTCTATTCCCTGACGAACAGAGCTCAGGGTAGGACGTAGAGCAGTGGTTCTCAACCTTCCTAATGCTGTGACCCTTTACTACAGCTCCTCATGTTGTGGTGACCCCCAACTATGGAAGTATTTTCATTGCCACTTCCTAACTGTAATTTTGCTACTGTTATAAATCATAACGTAAATCTCTGATATGTAACTCCTGTGAAAGGGCCATTCATTTCCCCCAAAAGGGTTGAGACTCACAGGCTCAGATCTGTGATACACATAAGGACAGACTCTGTTGGTGGAGGATGCAAAGTACATGTGACTCCTTTCATAGGATGAGTTCTATTTACTGGGAGACAAAACTCAAGACTAAGGGACTAACCAATGCTCAGGATATTGAGGCGATTCAGGCAGAGGCTGACTCCTAATAGAATAGCAAAAGATCACTGGGTTATTTGACCCCTCTGGCATTCTGTCGAAGAATATACGCCCCCACATGATTGACAATCCTGGTTTCTCCAATGCTTACTTAACTAAGCGATGTTTCCTACAGAAGATGATTGTGGGAAGATCAGCCTCCCTTTTTCCTTATGTTTTCTGGCCACAAGGCAGCCAATTTGCTCTTACACATGCCACCCCACCCCATGCGTCTTTTCTGTCTGGCACACCCATGAAAAGTTGAAACCAACAGAGTCTCCTGATCTTAGATTAAAAACTCTAAAACTGTGAGCTACAAGAACATTTTTCTACTTAGAACTTATCAGGTATTTTCTTAGAGTGTCAGAAAGTTTGAGACACAAAGTCTTGTTTCTCTTTGCCTACCCATTTCAAGTGTCCATTAGACACGATGTGTCTACTACAAAAAGGTAAACAATTCTTTTATGAAGCTAAAATTTAGTATTTCGTGTCACTTGCAACGTCTACTCTAGCCATAGACTTCCTCTTGGAAAGTATCTCTCCAACAAGAAGATCATAAACACGCAAGATGAGGAGTTGCGTTGGAGGTCATCTGACTCCGGGTTCCATCTAGGGAGATACAGAAATATTCCCTGCTGTTCCCGTGTTAGCCAAGAACTGTAGGGCTATGCCCACTGCCTCACACTAGGCTGCGCTTGCAAGAAACACTGGTAGTCCTATCCTGCAGGTGGGCTATGATGCTGCCACCATCTTTGTAGAGTGAAAGCAATCTCCCAGTGATAGTCACATGGCGGGTCACCTCTTGGCCTTTGTGACTTTTCCATTTCAAGGAAGCCCCTATGAGTCACAAATATCTAACAAAACCCGCAGTGATATTTTATTTGTATTTGATGTAGGAGGGTCATCTGTGTATGTGTTACTTTCATTGGTTAATAAANTGCGGGAGCCGGGCGGGACGAAAAGCAGGCCCGCTCCCTTTATTACTACATGTATTTTAATAAATAAACATTGCCTGAAGATCAGAATGCAAAGCTAAGTCACTGGAGACCAGGGAGTGATGACACACACCTTTAATCCCAGAATTCTGGAGACAGAGGCAGATGGATCTCTGTAAATTCAAGGTTACCCTGGGCTACACAAGATCAGTCCAGAAACAGATCCAGATGGTGGTGGCTCCCAGTGTTTGGGAATCACACACCTTTAATCCCAGCGCTGGGGAGGTGAAGACGGCTGGGTGGAGAAAGGAATATAAAGGGGAAGAGACAGGAACTCACTGGAGTGTGGAGTCTGAGGATTCGTGGAGACAGGATCTGGCCCATTCGGTCTGAAGATTTGGTAGAGGAAAAAGGTCTCTCTGGTGGTTGGCTGCTTTGCTTTTCTGATCTTCAGCTTGAATCCCAATAATAAGAATCTCTGGGTTCTTATTATTTGTGCTACAAAAACCCAGTACATCAAGAAACCCAGGCTTTTTAAGCAGAATAAAGACCCCTTAAAGATGGTCACATTGTAAACCTTAATTCTTAAGATAGAGCAACACATGGTAGGTAGTAACACGGTATATCTAATGTCTAAGATGAGGGTATCAAGCAGATGGTCATGAATGGGGGGATTTTCCATTCCCGACTCATCAGGCAGGCACAGTGTAATTCACCACAAACAACCTTAAAAGTGAAGGCAAGAAAGGAGAGAGTGACGCTTAGAGTCAGAGGGACATTGCCAGAACCTACTCTGCTGGCTCTGAAGATGGAGGAAGAGGCCACAAGCTAAGAAACATGGCCAGCTCCGCGAAGCTGGGAAGAGACAAGGAAGGGGATTCTCCTCCAGAGCTTCCAGAAAGAGGTTCTGCTTTGTAGGAAGCCCCAGGGCAGACTATTGGCTCCTAGAATAGATGGAATGCTTCTCAGATGCTATAGGTTGAAGGTGTTGAGTTGGCGCTTATTTGGTGCCACAGCAAATACAGGAGAGTGCAGCCACTGTTTTCAACCAGGGCCTCTTGGAGTCGGATTCCCAGATGAGGTGCTCTGTGTGTTTGCGACCCTCGAAGATCAGCCTGTGATAGCCCGACCTCTGAAGGCTCTTTGTGAGGGTATGAGGTATCAGATACTCACACGCAAAAAGAGTTGGACTAAACTGTTGAAGCAGAGAGGCTGAAGGACACCGAGTCAGACCATATCTGTGCTGATGGAGCCTGGGGACAGAACAGCAGGATGGGAAGAAGTGAGGACATTAGGTAGCCCACTGCTGCCACCACAAGCCTCACGGAGAGCTCTTGGAGGGTATGGGGCCTCTGACTTGCCAAGTTCTTTCCTTCAGAGGTTGTGGACATCCAGATATCATTGAGTCATCGCCTCAGAGAACTCTTCTATGGCCACCAGCTTGTAGCGAACTCTCTTAGTTAGCCCCAAATCGGTCTCTGCTGGTTTTATTAACAGGTGCATGTATTCTTTTATTATCCTCCCTGGTCAGAACATAAGCCCCATGAGAATAGCGACTCTCTCGTCTCCTTCACGTTCATCTCCTCAAGGCCTATGTCAGTACCTGGTACATAGAAAGAGCTTAATAAATTCATCTAGAGGGGCTGGGGAGATAGCTCCAAGTCAAGTAAGTGAGCAACGGAGTTCCTATCCCCTACACCTCCATAAAAGTCAAGCATGGTGCCATGCTGGGAGACAAAGATGTGCTGATCCCAGGGGCTTGCTGACCAATCAGTTTAAAGATGTATTTGTGTTATGTTTAAATTATGTGTGTGTGTCTTTGTGTATGTATGTGCACATGAATGCAAATGCATTGCCTTTGGAGTGCAGAAGAGGGTGTTAGATCCCCTGGAGGCAACTGTGAGCTGCCCAATATGGGCATTCAAGTCCTGTGCAGAGCAGTAACCCTGAGCCATCTCTCTAGCCCTGTGGCCAGTTTAGCTCAAAATCCAGTGAGAGACCCTGTCCCAAAATAATAATAACAATAATAACAACAACAACAATAATGCAGAGAAGCGACTGAGGAAGATATCCCAACATCGACTGCTGCCTACACACTGAAGAGTTCAGCTGCACACGCATGTGCATGGGGTTGGCGACAGAAGGAAGAAAATCAGTTGAAGGATCTTAGTCACTCCAAGGTGTGTCATACATAACCCAAAAGCTTTTAGTCTTCAAAGATAGTATGGACATAGAGCTAGAAGTAAAGAAAGGACGAATAAGTGAAACTGAGGTGTTTGGTTTTAAGACATGAGCATGGGGCCACAGTGCGCTTTCCTGTTGGCATTGGTAGGAAACAACTCCAGGCTTCTACTCCCTATCTTCTCTCTGGATCCACTCTCGTCGGCTTCCACTGTCTGTCCCATTTGGTCACACCATCATTCAAGAAGTTGTCCAAGCTGGAAAGCAAGGAATCCATCCTGGGCTTCCCACTCACTCCAAGCCTCCAACCAGGACTGTTTTCAAGCTGCCAAAATCATGTCTTTTCTTTTATAAAAACAAACAAACAAAAACACGTAGCATGAGCGGCCCTTTCCCTCAATGGGTCTCTTTGGTAGCTACCTTGCAGTTATTCTTGGGGAAAAAAAATATTACACTCCTTTCAAGGTCAACTTAGCAATTTACAACGAGAAAGCAAATTGCTTTTCAAAAGAAACTCTAGTGGAAGAGAAATTGGAACACAGAACTTTGGAAACATCTCCAGTGTTTTTCGACTTTTCTGCCAAAACTGAGATGGTTGCACAAACATCTCTATCAGAATACTTTAAAATTTTGGCACGCTCAACTGATTGACCTATTTTAATTTCTTTTACTCAGAGGTTCAGTGGATAGCAAACCTATATTTTAATACTACGAAAAATGTATCCCCCCTCCATGTGCTTATGAAGACAACTGACTGATATCAGGGGATAGAAGATACTTATTAATTTGAGCTTACTTTTTCGTTTTCTTTTTTCCTGTGCATGTATGTATGGTGTGCTGGTGTGTGTATGAATGTCTTGCATGTGTGTGGGTATATGTTCTCATTTCTCTTCTGTTGCCATGACAAATACCATGACTGAAGACAACTTTGGGAAGAAGGGGTTTATTTGGTTTTCACTTCCAGGTCACAGTCCATGGGATCAGGGCAGAAACTCCAGTAGGAACTGAACTAGAGGCCATGTGGCAATGCGGCTTACCAGCTTCCTCTCCATGGCTTGTCAGTCTGCTTTCCTATACAGCCCAGGACCACCTGCCTAGGAAGAGTACCACCTCCAGAGGGCTGCAGATCCCACATCCATCAAAAATCAACACAGTTCCTCACAGACGTGGACACAGGACAGTCTTATCTGGACAATCACCCAATTGAGACTCCCTCAGATAGCTATGGGCTATGTTAATACAGATGCTAACCAGGGCAGTGTTTGTGCAGGTGTGTATATGTGCATGCAGAGACCCAAGGTTGATGTCGGGATCAGTCCTAAGTACACCAATATGGCAAGAATCGCTGGGCAGCTTGCTCTGGCAAGTTTCCCCTTCTGTGGGATGCAATACCCATCAAACCTTTCCTGGATTCTGAGTGCCTCAACTCCAGTTGTCACTCTTAGGCAGCAAGGGCTTTATCCACTAAGGTATTTATTTCTCCGTCACCAGACCCAGGGTTTAATCAAAAATGTTTGCAGAGACTGGGGAGACAGCTCAGGGACTAAGAGTGCTTTCTGGGCAAACATAAAGGCCTTAACTCAGATTCCCAGCACCCCAACCCCAGCTCCTATGTCTAGATGTGATGGAATGTCGGCTTCCAGAAGGGCATAAGGAGCAATGGCGGTTTGTAAATTCCGTAGCTGTAACTCGCTGCTTAGAGAAGGGAAGCAGAGAGAAGCCGCAAGTCCTGGCTTCTAGCCCTAGCTCTTCCCCTTTTTCTCAAGAAAGCATATGGAATGCCAGTGGGGGAGAGCCACCACATTACAGGGGTGACCTTCGAGCTTCTCTAATGTGGGTATCTTTCCAAGGAGGGAAGCCATTAGGAACCTAATAGTTTATTATTAGTAACACATTATTTGTTCACACCCTGGTAATTCGAGACTCGTGGGATGAGACTCTGTCTTTCAGTGTCTAGCTGAGCCCTCAGCAGCATTCCAAACTCCACTTTCCAGCCAGGCTGGCACTACCTTCTCCTCTGCTACCTGCACAGGCCATGCTATTTCTCTCCAGCCCCCCAGTGCCACGTCCATCCCAGATTTTGTCCCCCGTTCCCACCCAGCTGACTTTCACTTTCCTATCACTAAGATTAAAATGCCTCTTCAAGGAAGAGGCCTGAACCTCACCAGGGCAGCTTGGCTCTGTCATCACAGACTCGTGATGGCCCCATCACAGACTAGTGTGGCTCTGCAAGTCATGGACTCATGTGACTCCATCATGGACTCGCGTGGCTCCATCATGGACTCACCTGGCCCCGTCACCGACTCGTGAGGCTCTGCAGTGCAGTATGGTTATGGCTGAGGAGCTGACCAATCCCACTAGACTGTGAGCTTCTTTTAAGCCAAGGAGGGCGTCTCACTGGCAGTTACAGCTCCTGGAATACAGAACGCACTCTGGGGAGGGTTGCTCAGTAAGCGGAATGAGCAGATAAGTGAAGGGGACCGCGTGTCACTCAGCAGACATTTAGCACCCGTGGGGTCAAAAATTCACGCAAAGACAAAGCATCTGCACTGAGTCAATGACGGTTTAGAGCTGGAAACGACAGCCTGGGCGAGAAGAGCCAAAGAATTATGAAGGAGTAGAACTGGAAGAGGCCTTCATCCCACCCAGAGGAGCAACCTTGCTCCTCTATAGCACACTACCATCAACCGGTGCAGCCACCCTGGTAATCGTATCCCCTGCACATGGCACCAGGTGACACTGTCTACTCCTCTCTGTCTCCAAGAGAATAGCCCTCTTTCCAAGAGCTGAGTTTTTTATTTTTGTTTTTTAACTAGCTATGAACACGTTCCCTCTTGACGTTTGAGAACACTTTCCTTCTCAGCACTTGGGTGGATAAAGCAAGCTCTAAGCAAGCACTGAGAGATATTTTCCCCCATGTCCTTTATTTCCCCTTAAAGCCCTCCTGTGTCGTTATTGCTGGTAACCAGTTCCCTTCACCAGTGAGAAGGAAGCTGGCTCAGACCTGATCGCAGAGGCAGGGGGGTGGCTTTTAGTCAGCAAGAGCTGACAGTTCCTTGCACTGTCTGCTTCCTTCTCAGTTTTGATTTGGTCCTTAACCTAGTTTTTACAGAAACCCTGCCAAATGACAGACACACTCTGTCACCCGCATCTGAATAAATGAACCAGGCTTTTGCCAGAAATGATAAGTCCTGTTCCCAGGGAAGGTTCTAGACTTCAGTTCTCTGGGCTTTTCCCTCTCCACCAAATGGTCTAGTTTTCACTTGGCTGTCCTTTCACCAGCAAGTGTGGGCTGTGGCTGCATCAGTACTGAGTCACTCTCTGAAGATGAAAGGTTAAGGGCTCAGAAACCATAACCAAAGTGGCCAAAAATAGCCACGGTGGCAAAGCAACTGAGCAAATTGTTTCGAAGAGTTGACAAATGCCATTAAAAAATGCCTCTGTCATGGACTTTTTGTTTGGGTGGAGGAAAATGCAGAAAATACACTGTAAGTGTTAAACTCACTGTGACCTTCAGAGCTGCTGCCCTGAATGCCACCGATTCCAACTGTATAGACACACTGGAAACTGTAGAGGCTTTGGGTCTCAATTTTGGTGTGACGTGTTTTGTTTACTTGCTAGTTTTTTATGATAAAGTTTATAAAATTAAAAACTCTCAACATGGGATGATCAGAGGTAAAGACACCTTGTTCCAAGTTTTAGGAACTGTGTACAATCTCCAGAACCCATGTGATGGAAGCAGAGAACCAATGCCTGCAGATTGTCCTCTTACCCCCACACACTGTGCCATGGTACATAGCTACACACATATACATGCTTACATATGCATGAGAATAAACAAATGTTAAAAAATTGAAAATATGACAACAGGAAAGGTTACCATCGTATTTCTCATAGAATGTTTTGAGGCTGTAACATCTGAGCCATCATGTACTGTCGAACAGGCAAAGTCCTAAGTCCCATTTGAAAAACAAAACAAAAGAAAAATCCAGTTTCTTAAGGAAAGGGCCTGGGAATCTGTTACTTAAAATAAATTTTTAAATTAGAACCCACCCCCATTTTTTAGAGACAGTGTCTCACTGAAGAGCCCTGGCTGGCCTAGACTTATTACATAGATGATGGTGGCCTCAAACTCACAGCCTGACTCTGCCTCTTGAATGTCCACAGAGGGCTGAAAGACTAGAACCTTCTTGGGAAAGGACAGATGATCCCAAGAGAAAGCCATTACTTTTGTTGCCCTGAAAGTTTTGACAAAGAGCACTATGTCACAAACGAAGGCTCTTGGCATAAGCAACCACCCCTCTAAACCGCCCTGTAAATTCCACACTGGAATCCAGCACTCACATCAAAGCCAGAGGATCACCAAGACACCATCAGCCCTCGTGCCCCTTCCAGCCACAGCTGACTTGGCCTCCCTAAGGCAAACCGTTAGCTTGTCTTTCAATGCCATAGCTTACTTTCAGGTGTGCTTTGCTTTTGTGTTTGTTTTTCAGACATGGTCCCTTGTTGCCTATGCAGTTGTTGAATTAAAAACACAGCCAAGGCTGGTGTTTTCATTTCTCTCCTGTTATTGGTATTGTCTTAGTCAGTGTTCTATGGCTATGAAGAGACTCCATGGCCATGGCAACTCTTACAAAGGAAAGCATTTAATTCAAAGGTTTAGTGTATTGATATCATGTTGGGAAGCATGGCAGGATGCAAACAGACATGGTACTTGCTGTAGGGTAGGTAGCCGAGAGTTCTATATCAGGACCTACAAGCAGCAGAAAAGGACAGTAACATTAGATGGCCTGGTTTGAGCCCATGAAGTTCCAAAGTCCCCTTCCAGTGACACACTTCTCTAACAAGGTCCTACCTACTCTAACAAGCCCACACCTCCTAATCCTTTCAAATAGTGCCGCTCCATGGTGACCAATCAATTTAGGGGAGAACTTGTTTAATCTGGTTCATAGTCTAAGGGTATAGGCCATCATGGGGAATTAAAGGTCACCAGGGATTGAAGCAGTTGATCATATCACACACACCCCCATTCAGGAAACAGAGAGAAATGGATGCCTCTTGCTACCCAGCTCATTTCCAGAATCCCTGCCAGAGAAGGTTCAACCCACAATTAAGATGATTCTTCCCAGGGGCTAGAGAGACAGCTCGGCTGTTAAGAGTATTAACCTGGGCTCAATTCCCAGAGTTCACATGGCAGCACACAACTGTCTGCAACTCCAGTCCCAGGGGTCTGACAGCTTCTTCTGGCCCCTGTGGACACCAGGCAGGCCTGTGGTGCACAGACACGCATGTAAGCAAAACACCCATAGACTTAAAAAAAAAAACCAACTTCAAAAAGAAAAAGAATGGATCTCCCTTAGGCTAGGTTGACTCAGTGGGTAAGGGCAGTTGCCACCAAACCTGACAACAGTTTCTCCACTGGTGAATGAAGCTGTGTGCTGATAGGATCACTTGAGGATATTTTTGGAAATATGGTATTTACAGATGCTGAATATATGTCTACCTTAAGATGGAGAAACTTTTCTTCTGAGTGCCTAATAAAATTACATTTATATATTCACGAAAACCACCAACAGAGAGCCCTTTCTTGACACAGGAAGAGGCTTGGTGATAACTAAATGTTCACCGGTGGTGGCTGCACAGCTACATTTTTAACTAACACGTTGGTTGACACACACACAGGGAGTTTTGAGAATCTTTGTAGTCAACATTCTCAAGATCTATTTGTAGGGCAATCTTAATGGTGTCAACAGCTCTCCAAATAAATCCGCCAGGCCAGTGTATTTGAGTTAGTCAAAGGGACAGAGCACACCTTCAATGCTGAACTTACACAGGAGGAGTCACACTTCGTCCCCATCTTCGTCCCCCATGCCTGTGAAATCAAGCTGTACAGAAAAGAACATTGCACAAACAAGTTAAAATTTTAATTGTGTTCTCACAGCCATGGACCCGGGCAGCTGCCGCTGAGCTCAGTCGTGTGACACTGTGGGGAATGAATATTTCAGACATGCTGCTTTCTCATGAAGCTCTTTTGATTCAATAAAAACCAGGATATGTAAGCTCAGGCAATCACTGAAAACAAAAACCCCTCAGTCCTCAAAAACTGTCAAGAAGCAACAGAGAAAATCCTACCCCAGATCAAGCTGAGAGTTTATGTGCTTAAAGCAGCTGGCACATCTGGAGTGTTCGCAGAGATGTCCCCTAAACATGAGCAGCCCTTGACAGCATACAGACAACCTGGCAGTCTCTTCTTGGGTGTGGAAGGACACTAAGGAGTGTAGCACTGGAGATAGCTGATTTTATCCATTTGACAGACCTATCGAGAAATAATCTCAGTGGAAGAAAGCATTGCCTCCATCACTGGTCCTTTGGCTGGTCTGTGTGATTTTCTTGATTGTTAATTAATGTAGGAAGGCCCTGCCCACAATGGGTGGTGCCATACCTAGGCAGGTGGGCTTTCATTATACAAGAAAGGTAGCTGTGTGAACCGGGGAGGAAGCCAATAAACAGTGTTCTTCTGTGGTTTCTGCTTCAAGCTCCTGCCTTGAGTCCCTGCCCTAACATCCCTCAGTGTTGGATAATGACCTGGACGTGCAAGATGAAATAACCTTTTCCACACAAATTGTTTTTTTTTAATCATAGTATTCATCATAGCAACAGGAAGCAAACTACAATATCCCTTAAAGATAAACAAAAAATCCCAAGCCATTCTTGATGCACGGGTCCCCCACAGACTAAAGGGTCCAAACAAACCCACATGCAAACTCTTTGGCATCCTGACACATAAGAATGGAAAGACCCTCAAAAGGAAAGGATATTTAATTAAAATTAAACACTGCAATGATTCAAAAACAGCCCATATAGACAAATTTCTAAACACTCCACAAAGTAACTGCTTTCAGACTCTATGAGAAATCTCAGCCATTAGTGGAAAAAGAAAGAAAAACTCAACACACTCAAGGACACAATATCTCCAATAGTAAACCTCAAAGCCTCCCATCTACTAAAACTACTTCTGTTGTAGATCCTGTTCCCTGTTTTCTGGAGTCCCCAACTTACAGTCCCTCAACTGAACAGTGTATATTTGTGCATGTATGCATGTGTGTGGGTGTGGATGTGTCTTGCATGCAAGAACATTCACACATGTATTCAGGTGTGCCAGAGAAAAACGAGTCCTGCGCTATCATGCTCTATCTTATTGAGACAGCATGTCTCGCTGAACCTGGAGCTGGCTACTTTTTGGCTCAACTGCTGGCCCTTAAGCCCCAGTGTTCCTTTGGACTGTGCCCCCACACACCTTTTCTGGGGTTTCAGATGTGCCTGGTCATGACTGGTTTGTATATGCATGCTAGGGATCTGAACTTGGGTCCTCATGGCCAGCACATTCTCTTATGCCCTAAACTATCTTTCCAGCCCAAGCTGCATGATTTTCTAACTTTACCACAGAAGAAAGGCAGTGTGATTTTGTGCTCTGAATTCTGAGTCTCAATGGAGGCAGCCCGGCAGTTCAAGGACAGACAGACAGCCCTCCCAGTGCTCTTCAGGCTAAGCTAGGTGTCTAGCAGAGGAGGCACACTATACGCATTTGTTACCTAAGGGCTCTTGTCAGCTGACACCAGCGTTTCCTGGTACGCAGGCTCGTGGTGAGCTGATAATTGACTATTCAGGGTAGTCCGTGGGCAGGCACCAGCATCTTGACCCTTAGATCCACAACCACAGCGGTTCGCAGCTCAGCTCTAAACTGCTGCAAGGACCACACACTTTAGGCATCGCAAATGAGATGGAAAAGCACTGCAGCAGAGCCGTGGCACACAGACAGTGATGTGTAAGTGGCTGTGACGTGACACACAAGAGGAAGCTCTCTGGGTGGACAGAAGGAAATTTACAGGCCAGGACTCAAGGGAACATTTATCTCTCCTTCCATCATTAATCTGTGGTCTCAAGAGATCTGGTAAATACATCAGATATCAAGAGCCTTGGTCACTTTCAAGGAGCAGCCCACCCTAAATTCCAGAATCTTCACTTAGCCTTTAATATCTTATTTGGCAGGCAGTAAAGTCACAAGGAGAGAGAAGAAATGGGAGGGGCAGTGATGGGCTAGTGCCCATAGAAGGAAGTGCAGGGAAGCCCGGGCTGCCGGTGTCCTGTCCCTGGCACCTCTCAGCCACCACTTTGTCTGAACGTGGGTATGGCAGAATCAAAAGGTAGTCTCAGGGGGGCAACTCTTTTGGTTTTGGTTGTTTTAAGTTGAAGCCAGCCCTGGTAATACATATTCTTCTAATCCTGCTACTTGGGAGACTGAGGCAGGAGGATTTTAAGTTCAAGACCAGCCTGGGCAACTTAGTGAGCTCCTGCATCAAAATAAGAAATAATCTAAAATATAAGGAAGGCTAGGCTTGTGGCTTATTGGTGAAATGATTATCTGGCATGGGTGAGGCCCTAAGTTCCATCTTCAGCACAGCTCAGTGTCCATTCTGTATGTGTGATAATTCCAAGTAGTTTGCCTCTGAGGAAATGCTGAGGAACAAGAATAACCTTTTTGTTTATCTTTAAGATGGTAGTTCCGCCGGGCAGTGGTGGTGCAGGCCTTTAATCCCAGCACTCGGGAAGTAGAGGAAGGCAGATCTCTGTGAGTTCGAAGCCAGCCTGGTCTACAAGGGCTAGTTCCAGGACAGGCTTCAAAGCTACAGAGAAACCCTGTCTCAAAAAAACCAAAGGAAAAAAAAAAGATGGTAGTTCCTTTAAAAAAAAAAGAAGGAGGGAAGGAAGGAAGAAAGGAAGGAAGGAAGTTATTGACTATTTAGGAAAATCTTAGTTAGACATCTTAGGTATAAGCTTTGGCCTCATGGTTTACATTTCCCTGGACTACATGAGTGGTTTTATTTAATGCTTCAATGGAGTTGACAGCGAATTCACTGGTATTTCTAGTTAAAAATCCAGCCATGCCCATTGACAGCAAACCCAAGCTTAGCCACTTAGCCACTGAAATCTGCTTTTTGGTCATGAGTAGAGGCTGATGTTTGTGGCTCTCTCCAAGCTTCTGGGTGGGAACTCCTAGCTAAATCCACCTATAATTCTGGTTATTTTTGAGTCAGGCTCTCATAAAGCCCATGTTAGCTTAGACTTCATTTTATCATCAAGGATGACACTGATTCAATCCTCTGGCCTTCTCTTCTCTAGTGTTAAGAATACAGTCATGTACCTCCCCACCTGCACTATCCACCTGTATGTTGATTTTATTAGTTTCGATTATGTGTGTGTACCTGCACGAGGGTGTGCACAGGAGACTTAAGGTGCCCAAGGCATCCAGAAGACAGCATCATATCCCCTGGAGCTGCGATTACAGGAAGTTGTGAGCCACCTGATGTAGGTACCGGGAATTGAACTCAAGTCCTTAGGAAGAGCAGTTGTGTTGAGCCACATCCCCCACCTGTCATTTTTCAGGCACATCAGCATCAGCAGTTGTTGGGGGTGAGGTCATGAGTTGGTGCCAGGCTCACCTTGCTATTCTGCTACCCACTCTAAGACCATCTTGGTCAAAACTCTGTCTCATCTTCCAGTTAAGGAACAAGCCAGCATATCAGTTAGCAATCTCACCTTTCAACAGGAGAGAAATACACCAACTCTGGGGATCAGTCTGCACCATGGTCACTGTGGGAGCCTGTAGAGCCTATCAAGATGTAGCATATGGGGAACTGGGCAACGGCACACATGAGTCAAATGGACATGACAAGACCCCATGGAAGCAGATGCACGTGAATGTTATAGTCAGCTCTGTCACCCTCTATCCAGACCATTGACTAGCAGAGAACTGGAATGATGAGAATTAGGTGGAGGTAATAGTGACCCAGAGAAGGTGATAGCATGGACCAGAGGAGCCAGGACAGACAGTGTGGGCCTAGTTCTTCTGAGCTACAATTTGAGGAGGTAGTTGAACTCAGCAAAAGTCAATACTCATTGTAGGTTAGAACAACAACAGCAACAACAAAAAATAAACCACAACATCCAAGTAAAATCTACCCTATTGGCTTCTAACTTTTATTAGTACAGGGAACATGCATTAAGCACCTACTAAGCCTTATCTAGGAACTAAGCATATCTCAATGAGCAGAACAAAATCCATACCATCATAAAGCTCTCAGTCTAGTGGGAAGACAGACAATAAATACACAGTTGTCATGGAGAAGTTGTTTGGTTTGATTTTTATTTGGTTTTGGCTTTTTTGAGACAAAAGACCATGGAGGCTGACTACCCCAAGTCAAGGGCATCCTCCATATGATCCATTGGTGGGGACAAGGTGTGGCTTCCCGTATTCAGCTAGTTCTGAGTCTGGTTCCTTTTGGACCTAGTCTTCTTTCTTGTTGGTATAATATGGACAAATTAGGGGAAAGGACAGGGACAAAGTGTCTAGTCAACATGAAACACCAAAACGATGGAAGCTTCCTTTTCAATTAGATGGTGGAAAGGGGAAAGCGATGAGATAGAACTGCGAAATGCAGAGCTACCTTGCATTATCTTCAAGTCTGATTCCAGGGAAAGCTAACCTCATCTGAAATCATGAGGGTGTAGATAGTGGAGAGCGTCTGAGAAGTCCCTCTTGATGGCATCATTGATTTTATCCAACGAATCAAGGGGCTTAGGACATCAGGACTAATGGGCAAGCAGGGAAAACTATTCACAGTCAAATAATATAGATATGGGCCCTTTTTGCTTTGTTTTAAACTTTAAAGATGCCCTGTTGGAAACCTTTGGTGCTTCACTCCAAATACGTTGAATTGTCACATTTAATTGTCAGGTGTAATTGTGTGTGCCCCAGCATGCTTCAAAGGCATTTCTGCAATTATGAGAAGAAAACGGAGTCTGTAACTCCCATAACAAAAATATCTCTTTTCCTATCTTGCCACTTGTAAACAAGGAGGTCTGTCCTCAAAGTCCTAACTCAAAGCCCCAGTTACATACATGACTGGACTCTGAAGCCCTGGACTCTTGGGGGACATCCAACCTTCACAAGACAAGGCAAGATTCCCCATAACGCCAAGGACTCAAGTCAGAATCCAGAGTACACTGGCCTGACTTTCCCCATTATCCTGTTGGAATGGAGAGTTGGAGGTACAGGAGAAACAACCTACCTCTAGAAGCCAAGGTGAAAGCTTAGCTTTCAGGCTGAAGAAGCCGGCTCAGCAGTGAAAGTGTTTGCTGCTTCTGCAGAGGACCAGAGTTCAGTCCCCAGCACCCATATCATGTGGCCACAACTTCCTGTGACTCCAGTTTCTAGGGATCTGACACCTCGAGATTCTGTGGGCAACTGTACTTTCACCTTACACACACACACACACACACACACACACTTTTTAAAATAATAGTAATAAATATATTTTGAAGTTTAGCCCCCTCAACACCCCCAGATGGTTCAATGTTGACTCAAGGGCAAAAAAAAAAGGTACATGATCCCTCTCACATTACACCAGGAAATAAAGGTTCCTGGTCCTCCCACTCTGAAACTACCAAACCATACTCAAACTCCTCAGGTTCTGTGTTCCATGCCTCATCTGTCATGGCCCCTGCGCTGAGAACAAAGATGGAGGCAAGATTGCTCTGTACATCTGACCACCATACTGCAGGCTGCTGAAGTCAAAGCCAGAATCCCTTTTGCCTGCTCACTTTCCCAGAGGCTGCTTCTCTGAACGTGGCCTTTTCCACTGCATCTGACATATTACCGAGAATTGTTTTCTCTGAAGTCAGCCCCCTTTTTGCTGCACCCCCTCCATCGGCAACAGCCAGAAGCGGCAAGCTTTACCATGCTTCTGAGCCTTAGCACGCGCTCTCTCTCATGCCTATGCATTTATATAAGAAGAGACTCCAGCTAGGATGAGTCTTAAAAATCTTCCTGGCTTAAGTTTTGGTTGTGCTAATGGCTCCAGCACACTGCTTTTTGCCAAGAACCTTGGCAGTGCCTCCTGCCCCATACCACTGGGGCTTTAGCTTGGTTCCTTGCTTTGGCTGTGGGATAGTAACAGACAGAATTGAACAGGAGCTCTTATGGGTGCCTGCACAGTTCTGCTAGTATGTGTGTGCTTTTGCCCTGATGGAACATTCTTAGGCTAACCTGGTGTCAGGCTTGGGAGCAGAGCTCACTGGTCACAGGCATTCCAGCCAAGTCTTTCCTAGGTCAGCTAATGCTGAACCAGTCCCCAGACCTGTGTGCGTACCCAGTCAAAATGAACAGAGATGCCTGGCTAACTCACAGCCCAAAGCAGCCCCGGGCAACCCATAGCAGAACAAAATCAGGGTTCAAGCTAAGCTGGACATTGTGGCGCACACATACCTGTAATCACAGCGCTCGGGAGGTGTTGGCAAGAGGATTTCTGGGAGTCCAAAGCCAGCATAAACTACATTCAAGACCCCCACCTGAAAACACCAAAGCAACAGCAACAACAAAATAAATTGGGAAAGGGTCAACAGGATGGTCCAGTGGTGAGGAAGACACGTGCTGCTAACCCTGATAACCTGGCTTTAACCCCCAGAGTCCATAGGATGGAGGAAGAGCACTGAGTCCAGCAGGCTGTTGTCTGGCTTACATACATTCATATACACAGACACAAACCAAATAAATGAAGTAATTTTTTCAAAAAAAGATTAGTATTTCATAATACATGAAAACAAACATCATATCCCAGTCAGTGTCCATAAATAAGATTTTACTGGAACGTAGTCATGCTTGTTTATTTACTTGATGTCTAGGGCTGCTTTTGTGCTTCAAGGGAAGCTCTGGAGACAGGTATAGTCTGAGAAGACTACCAGAGGCAATGCCTCGGCTTCTACGGAAAACACTTGCGAACTTATGAAGGTTTACTTGTCTTAGCCATTGGCAGTCAGGGGAGATTTGTTATGCAGAATTATGTAGAGAAGCTCACTGATACATCTTGTCTGAGAGCTAAATTCTGCTGAAGAACGCACTGGGGGAGCATCAGGAATGAGAACAGTCCAGAGCCAGCCTGCTCCCCTTCCCCACTAGAGACACAGACCTTGACCTAGGTCAGTAGCCATGGGCTCAAATGGTGAACACCACTACGTCAGTAGTTTTCTGTTCTTGGGTGGTTCCCATGTAGGAAGCAGACAGCATCAGCCATTCTGCTACAGAGACTCTAACATGTTTTTGATGGATTTCATTTACTAGCAACGCATACTCAGATGCCAGTTTGCATTGGAGCAGATAGGAAGAGGGATTCTGAAAGATAAAACCAGACAGTATTTACCTAGATTAATTTGGTTATGTTTACACAGCGAGGCTAAAATTTAATTCCCACCCTGGAGTCTACAGGTAGAAACTCAGCAGGATCATGATATCAGTTAATAAAGAAAAACTAAGCTACATTTTCTTATCACCTCTGAATATACTGAGAGTCAATTTTGCGAACATGATATGAATTTTTACAAGAGAATAAATGGGGGCCTGGAGAGATGGTGGTTTACTGGTTAAAGTAGTTATCACCCAAATAAGATACTAGGAGTTCAGATCGTCAGAACCCACATAAACGTGAGGGGAATGTAGCAGCCAACCTTTAATTCCAGCTCAGGAAAGGTGAAATGGAGTCCCCTGAGCAAATTGGCTAGGGAACCAAGCCGGAGTGGTGAGCTCTGGGTTTGATTAAGAGACCCTGACTCAAAGAATAAAGTGGAGGAGTAAATGAGAATGACTCCCGGCATCAACCCCTACGTGCACTTGAACACACACAGTAAACTTGCTTACACACGCATGCACACCGCACATGTAAACATGCATACACACACTCATGATTAAATGGAGGAAGGAAGGAGGAATAGACAGACGAATTACTGTACAAACAGGAAACTCCCCACCACACAGCTGTGAACTCTTCCCACCGTCTTCTGTCACTGTGTCCAGCCAAGGTATTAATCCAGAGCTAACCCCTCATCTTGAAATGCCTTCCAAGTCCAGAAACGCAGAACCGCCTGAACAATCCCTTCTCC
>LOEQ01000332.1:479825-507565 GCA_001685075.1 Bramus lutescens | reverse complement strand
AAGGAAGGAAGGAAGGAAGAAAGGAAGGAAGGAAGAAAGGAAGAAAGAAAGAAACCCTGCCTCACAAACAGGTTGGATGGCATCTGAGGAACAACTGAGGCTGGCCTCTCGCCTCCACGTGTCCATATGTGCACCTGCACATGCAATAACTGTGATACTTTTGAACAAGAAAGGAGGCAAGGGCAGGCATCACATTAGGAGTGTTCTCCGATTAGAGAGCGAGCAAGAGGGTGTCATGGTGGATGAGAGCTTTGAGTCAGGCCACCTGAATTCATGTCCCATCTCCGCGACTGGTAGTAATGAGGAACGGCGTAATATAGCTATTGAGTGACATAAGCTAATCGCTCAGACTCTCTAAGCTTGGATTATCTTATCTGTAAAATGAGGAATAATTATAGCCTCCGCCTCGCGAGAGAAGGATTAAAACAGATGGAGTGTACGGGAAGCTCGATAAATAGTGGTTACTATCGAGGCCACTGATACAGACATGCCACCGAAAACTCTAGATCCCCCATGTGGTTGGCATTAGAAGAGTGAGAGTGGGGTGGGGGGACAGAGGAGGAAGAGACGCCTGGGGGAATTCTGGGTCCCTAGTATCTTCAAGAGCAGTGCCTTTGTACCCAGGAGGGGAAGGACGCATCCTGCTGTTGGCCTCAGGTATTCATCCGCAAACAACTGGCAGCGAACGACGCTTGGATTGCAAGCTTTCGAAGACTGCTCAGACTTCGCTTTAAGGGCCTGTTCAAGTGTGCACATAAGGCAATGCAGTCCAGTTTTTTTTTTCTTTTTTTAAATTCAAAGGCCGGTTTGTAATGACATACAGAAACTGATACTTACATGGTACCGTTAAGTGCACTTCTTTTAAACCGCTAATTCTTACTCGGCAGAAAGTGGTCCTTACGTCAAAGTCCTTAAGAGGTCCAACAGCTTGTGTAACCAGTGAGCCTCATGGTTAGTTAACAGCTTTCAGGACTTGGATTCCCAGTGATAAACAAAAGAATTCCAAAGGCCACGATCCATAAACTCTCCATAGAAACATATGGAGCTGCTTAAGGAGGTTGGCTCAGAGCTGTTGTTTTGAAAACAAGTCTCCACAGCCAGAGTCTCGACTGAGGGCTATTTATTGAATGGCTGGAGAAGGGCAAGACCCCATGGATCCTGCAGGGCTGCTTGCCAGCAATCCCAAACATCGTGCAGAGGGCCTCGAAGGCTCCCAGTGCCCTGTGCGGGAGGCAGGAAGGCTGCGTGTTTGTCTCCATTTCACCCAAGGCACTGGGGCCACGCAGGCAGGAACCCCATTTCCTGAAGGACGTTTTAAGATTGCCGACACCTCTGCTTCTCTCACTTCCTCAGAGCTCTCTATCCACGCCCCTCTACCGAGACTCCAACTGACGCCTCTGACATCTCTGTACTCCAGCCATTCATCCACAATCTAGTCATGGGATGGATAACGCCAGCCCAGCCTCTGACTGCGGACCCATGGGTAATTAACCCGTCAGCAACTCATAGTCACACCCTCTCAAGGTATGGCTTAGTAAGTGCTCACCTTTATTGCTGCATTAATAAACTATAATTACAAATTCAGATTATAGATCCGTGAATTGATTAGGTCCTGGCTTCCCTGCTCTTTTGGGCCAGACAGGTGTGCCTAGAACTCAGGTCTAAACGCTGTAACAAGTTGTTTCACAAGGACGTCTGGGGAAACCATGCTCTAGGTGTTCTTGGCAACAGGTCTAAGGTTGCTAGGAGAGGAAATTGGTGGACACTGGACCTGTTGACCATCACACTCCAAACCAGACATCACCTGACAACCGTTAGGCTCTTCAGAATCAATAACCGACAGGTTGTTAAGAATCAAGAGAAAATCTTGTTATCTTTTTATTTCCACGGTCCCAGAACCACATAAAAGTGCCTGCCTCTAAAATTACGTCTTCACCCCTCATAATCAAAATGTTACTCAGGATTTTCTGATTTAGTAAAATGGCAGACTAGAACTGGATACAAATTGTAAATGTTTTATCGTTTTTAATGAGATAATTTGTAATTACCAGGGAAACAAACACAAAAGCCAAATGATCTATTCCACATTTATTTATTGATTGATTTATTCCACATAAATTTTATTTAAAAATTTTAATGAATGCCAGAAAATGTGAAAATGATTCATATTAATGAGGGAACATGGGGTGTTTCACAGCTAATCCTTCAGAAAGAAATGACTAGAAGCAAGAGATAACTGAGCACAGACCAGCTTCCAAGCACGGCTCAGTTGACATTTACAACGGTCCTGTGGTATGGTGATGGGCAATGGATTTCTAGTCCATATATTCATGTGGACACAGAAAGTGGACTTTGGGTCCCGGCGATTAGAACTATGGAGCCGAGAACATTGCACAGGACCCAAGACTCCCCAGAACGCACACCAGAAGAGGACTCTAGATAAATAGTGATCCCTTTGCATAGGGAGATGGCAATTCAACAATTATTTATTTTATAAGAAGAGTTTTATTTTTATCTTCTGTTTGCATCAGTACTGTATTTGTCACCCTCATGTACATTTTTATACTTTTCATTAATTTTTGGTTCTCTAGCACACAGAGAAGTGAGTTCTAGTGTGACATCCTCACATGTGTGTCTCATTGTATTTTGGACCCCTGCCCTCCCCATCCCGTCTCCCTGTGCACATCCCTTCCTCCCTCCAAGTTGTCTTCCTTCTGTTGATGTCTATTTTATTCTTTTGGGGGCCCCACCACCCAACTCCCAAATAAATCACACACAGAGGTTTATTCTTAGTTCTGAATGCCCAGCCTTAGCTTGACTTGTTTCTTGTCAGCTTTTCTTAACTTAATTATCCCAACTACCTTTTGCCTCTGGGCTTTTCCCTTTTCTTATTTCTGTATATCTTACTTTCACTCTTACTCCGTGGCTGGCAGGGTGGCTGGGCGGCTGGGAGGCTGGGCTGCTGGGAGGCTGGGAGGCTGGCCCCTGACATCCTCCTTCCCTTGTTCTCTCGTTGCTCCTTCCTCCAGGTTTCTCCTATTTATTTATCTCTCCTATTTATTCTGCCCGCCTACCAGCCCTGCCTATCCTTTCTCCTACCTCACTATTGGCTGTTCAGCAATTTAATTAGACCATCAGGTGTTTTAGGCAGGCAAAGAATCACAGTTTCACAAAGTTAAACAAATGCAGCATAAACAAAAGTCACACACCTTAAAATAATATTCCCCAACACCCTTCTGCCTTCATGGCATATATTTCCATTACTCTCTTGCCCCCCTTCCTCTTCTAGATACACACACTGCCACAAATAAAATAAAACTTACAATATTTGTCTGAGTCTAGAGAATTTTGTTTAACATACTCTTTAGAGTTCCAGGTATGTCCCTGCAAATGTCATCTTTTTATGGTTGTATAAAATTCCACTGTGCATATGTATCACAATCTCTTTATCCATTCATCTACTGACAGACATCTAGGCTGGCCCATTTCCTGGCTGCTGTGAACAGTGGCTATAAACATGGATATGCAAATATCTTTGTTCGTTGTTGACTTAGGATCCTTTAGGTGTACACTGGAGAGTGGTATACCTGGGTTACGTGAATAGCATTTTCAGTCTTTTGAGGAACCTCCATGCTGATTTCCATAGTCACTGTCTCAGGCAATCCCCTTAGCCAGGCGAGGCTTGTGAGAGAGGCAGACTTGTCCTGTGGACAGGATGTTCAGCCTTTTCTCTCAGGGCCTCCTGATTTCCCTTTTGGATGAGGCTCCAGCTTCCCTTCCTGTCTAGGAACGCATTTTTGTGGCTGTCTTGGCTTTGTTCCTTTCAGCTGTCACTGTCATTTTTCTGCACCTTTCGGCTGTCCCATCACCCCATCCATGAGTTGTCAAAGCTTCCCTCTCTTTAGGACAGATTCTCTTTCCTTACCCTGACACTTGCCTTTCATTGGTTCATAGAGAGGAAGCTTCATTCCAGCCTTACCCAAATGTCTCTAAAACTCAATGGACAAGCCACATCATAGATAAAGCACGAGAATTCCCAAACTAGAAAACAGATCTGAGGACACGGTCCAGAAGTCACAGAGATGTAATCCAAAATTTCAAAGACAAATATCTCAAATTACTATACACATACAATTATGGGCCTGGAATTCTATACCTAGTTGTAGTGGGCGACCAGAGGCCCCCTGCCTAAGTACCACAAACCGTGTGGCTGTGACAACGGGTGTTCATTCCTCATAGCTCTGGAAATGGAAGGGCACCATCAATGTGTCACCAGGTTTGGTTTCCCTCAAGGTTTCTTCCTTTGCTTGCTAACAGTCATCTTCTCTCTTCAGGTCCTTTCCCCTGTGCATGCAATGTCCCTGGGTCTCTTGCTCTTACAGAGACACAAGCTATACTGGATCAGGTCGCATTCTTACCAAATTTAATTTTCTCTTGAAGGCCTTCTCTCCCACGGCTGCATTGAGTGCTATTAGAATGTTAAGGTGAAATCTGGAAAACAGAGTTCATTCCATTGCAGCAGCTGAACTCTCAGCAAGGTTAAAGGTTAAACGCGGAAGTTCACTGCTCATGGGTAATGGTGAAACTGGCGCCTCCATCAGTGGCCAAATTTTATGCTAGCACTTCTGAAAGTGAAAACCAAAATGAAGTGGAAAATATCCTAATGATGTTCAAATGTCTTAAACAACCACCCTGGCCTTCAGGCCCTCAGTGTGCCATTCCCCTCTTTGTGAAGAACACATAATCCTCTTCCTCTGAGAAGTGTTTTTGAATCTTTCTGCTGAATGTTCAATTCCTTTCCATTGTCTTATTTTGGAAATTTGTCTCCTTTGTTAACTTGTAAGACCTTCCTCTCCCTTCCTGTGGATCCCAAAGTGATTGGCCGAAAAGGTTGATACTTGGGAGGGACAGGGAGAACTTTGCATTTGCATGTAGAAGAGAGTATGTGACATTAATTAGCTCATCAAATGCACATGTGGAG
This sequence comes from Bramus lutescens, assembly GCA_001685075.1. Lineage (NCBI taxonomy): Eukaryota > Metazoa > Chordata > Mammalia > Rodentia > Cricetidae > Bramus > Bramus lutescens. The sequence goes on along the minus strand of LOEQ01000332.1, from coordinate 502,584 downwards.
TAGGTAGATGGTCCTGTCCTCTGCTTGCTGGTCTTCTCATTTCTCCCTGCACATACAAATACATAACAAAAGTTGTGGATGGATGTTTCTTGGCTTCATGGCAAAGTTACACTCGAGCGAGCTCATTGCAAATAGAACACACCAAACGCCAGCAGTGCATTTAATACACACAGCCCTATCAAGCACCGTAGCTTGGTGACAGTATGGCACACAGTGTGGTTTCTTGACTTGGGAATGCCCCCTGCCTGGTGTTGTGCTCACACTGCTACCCAGCACCCTGTAAAAATGTCATAGCTCACATCATTGATTGAGGGAAAGATCATAACATTCAGTTTGGAGTGTAGTTTCTACTGAACACACATGGCTTTCACACCATTGTAAAATCAGAAGACCTTAAGCTAAACATCCCCAGAAAGGAGCTGTCTACTTCAACACTCTAAATATGCAACTTTTCCAAACCGCAGGCCATTACAGAAAGATGAAAAGCTCAAACTATATTGAGCAAAGAAGAAAATTTCAACCAAGAGGAAAGAAATGGAATATGAAAAAGGAAAGGCCATCAGAGCAATTTGGAAACAGGTATCAGTTTGAGCAAGTACTACATGCTGCAGACAACATAAGAAACTTGCGGTGTGATGGGGGCATTATCAGTCCTGGAACAGAGCATGCGTGAGTTTCCCATACATATGTGAGAAGTGTGCACCACCACAACCAGGGCTAGCAACCAAGCCCAGAGCCTGATGCTTACTGGGCAAGCACTCCACTAACTAAGTTACGTTCCCAGCCCCTTTTGACAGAGGAATTTAATTCTTTGCGCAGATCAGAGAAACACAAAGAAGTCAAATATGAAAGAAAGGGACAACCAGACATTAAAAGCAGCAGACACTGCCCTTGTCCCAGGGCTGGTGGAGCAGGGCTCAGAAGCTGTGAGTGACAGCCCAGAGGAGTTGGAATCACAGAGGACTCAGCCACCACTAGAGATGGCACAGAGGTCATTAGCTTTCCACCCATGTCTTCCACGAAGTAAACTTCCCCAGATACAGAGGGATCTCCCTATAACACAGTAAAATACAAGCAGGTTGAGAAATGGATTGGAGAGCTAACTAACAGCTCATGAAGCACCCTAAAAATTACTGACTTCGGATTTTGATAAAGGCTGGAGTTAAATGGTTAATAAACGGGTAAGGAGTGGTCAAGAACACAGAAAGCTGGTAAGAGTTTAGAAAAGTTGAGGGAAACAATTAAGTTGTTCCTAGCTGTATTGGGTTCTATAAAGCACCAGGATCAGTTACAAGTAAGCTGTGAGATACCACTCCCCTTGGCTGTAGGGACAGTCTGGCAGGGCCAAACTTCCCTAAGCCTCCAGGCTATTCAAAACCTCACCCAGGCCTCTGTGAAGAGAGGCTATAACAAGGCAAGGTCTGTTACGTTAACACTGTCGGGAGCAGAGCATGGGGGGGAGCCCCTTGCTGCTCTGCCACAGGCACTTTTCCTAACTAGGATGCTCCAGCACAGGCACTGCAGGGCAGACCACTGCATCCTGGCCTAACCATGCTGGATTAGCAGGAGTCTTGGGGCAACAGAACCGAGGAGCAGGGAATACGGCCCAAAGTCAGTCACAGAGTTGGCAAATGGGGAAAGCTATGCTCCTGGAAGAAGCCCCCAAAACACCTTCACATACAGGTAATGCTTCATTTAAAAAATGAGATCTTTTTACATTTATATTTTGAATAAATTAACTGATGTGATTTTCTTTTGTTACTTTGACAGGTAGCCCAGGCTGGCTTCAAAGTCACTGTATAGTCAAGGATTACTGCCTCGTGACTGCTGGCAGGACAGGTGTGAGCCAACATATCAGGTTCATGCAGTGCCAGGGACTGAAACCAGAGCTTCATATGTGTGAGGCAAGGGAAGTGTCAACCGAGTCACATCTCCAGTCCAACTTTAAAAAAAATAACATAGAAATTGTACCATATCCAAAACTTTGATGTTTTCCTGGGTTCAAGATATGGCAATATAGCACACTGGAGACGCTGGGCAACAGTAGCCAGTCACCCCAGTATCATGAATATAGACTAGGCTCCTTACCGTGGACCCCAACTATAGTGTCACCAGGCCAGCTAGCACCAAATGCATTTCAACATGGTGTATTTTCAGCTTATGTCTTTGGTGGAATTATAAACGGATAGCACCTTTGTATTGAATAGTGTTAGCCAGCGTTACATTAGCCATCTACCTTAAGGCAATAACTGTTTCATCATGTCTCATAATCTGCTTGGCCAGGACATCGGGCAGGATATGGTTGCTCAGATCAATCGCTACGCGTGAGGCAAATTGCGGTCAGTTGAAAAGTTCAAGTTCTGTCTTCACTTCCATGCAGTGGAACTCTACACACCAATAAAATGGAATGTGAATGACATCTGTGATCGCTAGAACACCCTGCAAAGTTTTTTAAGTTCAGTGTAAAAAAAAATCCTCATGCAAAATAGAAAAATATAAGAAAATGTGTACACATTTGCTCACTTGCATAAACGCAAGAGAAATAAAGGAAGGATAAATCAGAAGTTAATGAAATGAGCCCTAGAGGGAGTGGGTGATGGAAAAGGAGGAAGGGAGGTCTCCATTAAAAATACCTTGAACTTCTGTTATCAACTGGATTTAGAAACCAAGGAGACACATCTCTCAGTGTCCATGCTGGGATTTCCAGAGAGGTTTGACTAAGGGGGAATACCCACCCTGAAAGTGGGTGACATCATCACATAGGCCAGACTAAATAAAAGGGTGTGTGTGGTGGGGGGATAAAGACAGCAACCTAAGCACTGTGCTCTCTCTCTCTCTCTCTCTCTCTCTCTCTCCACCCCCCCAGTGAACACAGTGTGCCTCACTCCTGCCCCAACAGCACCCTTGCCACTACCTCCCCTCAAACTGTGAAGCAAAACAACTCTTCCTCCTTTAGGTTCCTCTTGCCGGGCATTTCGTCACAGTAGAAAAAGAAGTAACGACTACCTTATTATTCTTAGAATCTCGATAGGTGTACCACAGGGGAAAAATACTGAAAAGATGATGAAGACATGCTGGGAACCTCAAAGACAGCACAAGCAGTGACAGATAGACCTAACTGCATGCCTCAGAACCATCAGCATAACCAGATAGAAGGGGAAGTCCAAAGAGAATTGCTACACCTTTAAACAGAGCAATTTGACCGGACACAGTAGGCTGAAGAACACAGTGCACACAATGCCTGTCCTGCAGGTTAACAGGGCCGTGCTGGAATTACTTTCTGTGTTGATTTTCGGATTAAAGATATTGAGTAACTGTGAATAATGAACCCAGATGAAATTAGACAGAAAGAGTAAGTGATGACACCCTGCAGTACAGCAGGGCAACTTCTGTTCAAAAGAATTTACTATGTATTTTATGAGCAACCAGACAGGAGGATCTGAAAGACTCCATTCACAAAGGATGACGGATGTTGAAGGAGTTAGGATGCTAATGGCCCTGACTTAATCATTACACATCACACACATGCCTAGAATCATAATGCTGCACCCCATAGCTATGTCAATCAAAATATTTTTATTTTAAAAATTAGAAAAAAATAAGTAGATATGTCACAGCTAAGAAGAACAAGGTTTCTTGCTGTCAGCCAAATGTTATATCTAAGGGGAGGAGAAATCCTAGAAGGAAGGCTGCGGTGTTTCACTGTTTTCGGTTTCAGAGGTGTGGATGTGTGGCTTTTAAACATGTGTAGAGAGGAACAGATGCAGAAATAAACTAGGCTATGCATACCTGGTTGCTCCTCTGACAGAGAAGGGTGATGGCGGCACCACCCCACCGTAGAGCACATCCCTGTTTCGAATGCCACACTTCAAGAGAAGGAATGGATTAGCTGAAGAAATGGTGATAGCAAGCCCAGGGCTGAGAAAGGAAAACTCACCCGGGAAGCCACCTCTGCTGCTATGGAGTAGTGTTCAAAAAGCTGGGTTGTTTGCGGAGGGCCGAGAGACAACTTGAAGCTCTCAGAGACCTGGTCCTGTTCAGTCTGAGCTGTGAGATAATTACAGTATCAGATTAGGACACCTGAGTTCTGCTAATGCAAATAAACAAATAAATGAATATGAAAATAGGAGAAAAGATTCAGCTCTTACAGTGGATTTTCAATTAATAAGTTTAGAAGAAATTAGGGGAGTGAGGAAATCACTACTTGGCATGTGTCATGTAATGAACATTGTAGTTAAGGGCCCTCAGACACTGCTAAAAATAATAGTCAGAAGTAGGGCAGAAGTGAGCGCAAATGAGAGTCTTGCAGGGCCGGTGTTATCTCCTCACGTGAGACTACAAAGGGAAAATAATAGTTAGCATTGAGACTGTCTCCTTCAGTATCACTGCTGGCACAGCCTGTAGTACGTCACGTTGGTGTCATGTGCCCTGTGACATTTAGGCAGGCATAGACACAATCATGTCAGCAGCATTCTAATCAAAGGGACGACCTTTGAAGTGATGAAAATACAAAAGACCATTTCAAATTAAAGAACATCTACAAAGACCTAAATAATCCTCTTCACAAGTAAAACAAATGAGGTGGAAAATACTTTCGGATTGGACGTCACAGCATGCTTTACACAGCTAACTTACCTAGTTCCAGACGAAGGAAACAAGAGGTTAACTGACCTGCCCCAAGTGATGGGTTGTGAGAAGTAGAGCCACAGCTTAAACCACTCAGAGATAATTAGTAGATGATGGAGGGATGTGTCCAGAGACATTGGGACCATGTGACATAAAAAGAAATTTGTGGGGCTGGCGAGATGGCTCTGTGGATAAAGGCAGAAGCCTGAGGATGGGAGTTCAATCCCTGGGACCCACAGATATAAGGAATAGATGCAGTGAAGGCTTCATAAGAACTGGAATGGTGGGGTCTGGAGAGTTTCCAGGTCGCCCCTTACACAGGTACCTTACACAGAAGTACCTGAAAGCGACTGACTTTGCCAGGGTGTGGGAGCCCCATGTCCCCTTCACTTACCTGGGCCTGTGCAGCTTTTCCAGCTTTTACTTCTAGGTTATATCTTTTTATAAGCATATGTTATGGTGAGCACTTTCCCGAGTCTACAAGCCATTCCGTCAAATAATTAAACACAGAGACTGGATTATAGGACCCTCCAGGATTTGTGGGTGATCCAAGAACACCTCATTGAGAAGTATCTGAGGCTGTCATGGTCTTGAGGGACTGAGTCCCTAACTGAGAGGCTTTGCACAAATTCCAGCTGATGTCAGAATTGAGATGAAGTGTGTAGGATGCCAATAGCTACTAATAATTAGCATCCAATACCCATATACATGCAATAACAATCAGTGAAAAAGAGGCCACGAACCTGAAGGAAAGCAGGAAGGGTATGTGGGAGGGACTGGAGGATAGAAGAAATGTTGCAATTAAGTTATAATCTCAAAAAAGGAAAGAATTTGTGTCTAAAGTGTTATGAGTCTGTTTATAAAGAAAGGCAGTTAACTTTTCTCCTTACGCGAGAGCCGGTAATGTGGGATATAGAAAGGGGGACTCTGCCACAGCCTAATGCCCACACACAGCAGATAAAATTCTTTGCAGTGCTGGGGAGTGAACCTCAGGCCTTGAAGACACTAGGAAAGTACTCTGCCAGCCAAGGTCTAGCTCCTCAGGAGTTCTTGACCCCAGCTTTAGTGCATGTATGCAGCACCTGCATGACGGGATGGTTCGCAAGCCAGGAAAGGGGCTGGAGATTTAAACACATACACACACAGACAGAGACACGGGGACATAGGCATCATTGAACCAAGAATGCCAACTTTATTGTGCTCCAGGGAAGCTTATATAGGAATCCTTAACTGATAGCCACGCTCCAGCTCTTGGGATTTTCAGCTGTAAACCCATCAGAAACCACTCTCCTGCCATCAGGAACTCATGAGGGTCTCATACTCAGAGCAGCTGCAGGCACAGGAAAACAAGTTGTTTACTCCGCTCACTTCAGCAGGCAAAGAAAGTCAAGGGGCCAGGGGTCTGCAGCCCCCAACACATGTATGCAACATGATCTGCATGATCTAGTTGTAGAGTTGAAGTCTAAAGACACACATGCCGTGCTTTACAGTCAAGTTTACGTCTGAGAAATCTGGAGTTTCGCTAACAAAGCACAGGTTTGGACGTCGTGGATAAAATGAAGAGACGTATGACGAAAACTCAAATACACTCTGATCAAAGACAGAAAGAAAACTTTCAGCCATGATGAACACTTGCTCTAAGAAGCAGACGAACAGGCCAGGTGTGGTGGTGCACACCTTTGGTCCCAGCACTCTGGAGGCAGAGGCAGGTGAGTTTCTGAGTTCAGGGCCAGCCTGGTCTACAGAGTGAGTGCCTTTACAGCCAGGGCTACATAGAGAAACCCTGTCTTGGAAAATAACAAACAAATGAATGAAGGGAGGAGGAAAGTAAAAAGCAACATTTAAGCCTGGAAAATGAACTAAGAGTGGCCTCAGTGCACCAGCACGGTGACAGGGTTTCAAACATGGCGGCATAGTCCTTTCAGGAACAATGAAGAGTATCACAGGTACCAACTGGGTCCCATTCCGGTCTGGTTGCTAGCTGGTGTAGGGACTGCCCACTAGCAGTAGTTTGCATAGAATGAGTGGTATCGGTTTCCCACGGATGACAGCCAAGACTTTTGAAAGTAAAACAGATATTCAAGTGAACAGCGAAAAACAAAAACGTAGCAGTGTTGGGGAAGGAAGGCAAATCTAATCCCCCTTGACTCTGCAGGACTTCCTGGCAAATGAGCTGCTCTTTCATACTACTTAGACAACCTTGCATTTATTTTCTTTGAAGATATCTTGAATTAAATTACAGATATTCCAGTAATAATCTTGAGACATAATAGCATCTGTTAATAAGAAGAGTACTTTTGGAAATACTATGACATGTTTCACTACCTCCTTCAAAAACATAGAATAACAATATACAAAACTGAAAACCCGACATCAAAAACGGTATATTGGAATACAGTACAAGAGGGCTGTTTCCTAGTGCCGAGGTCAGAAAATGAGTCAGGTATGGAGAATTGTGTTGGAAAGAGGAAGAATGTGGAATGCATAGAAGACGAGCTAAAGGACAACAATAAAACATAGGGAACTTTCACTCACAAAGGAGAAAAATGCTTTTCACAGGAGTTGTGACAACTGTGTGGTCACAGCCAGAGGAGGTTACCCAGAGCAGGAAACCAGATCAATGAGCTAAGATCTGACTCAAGACATGATGTGGGCTAATTCAATTCTTTCTCCTGGAATCCAAGGAAGAGGGAGGAAGGGGAGGAGGAGACAAAAGAGGACCAAGAGGAGGAAAGAGATGTGGGGATGAGGGGAGAGGGAGGAAATAGAGAGACTGGAGGAGGAGGAAATGAAGGAGAGAGAGGAGGGGAAAGTGGAGGACGAAGGGGAATGGAACAAAAGAGCCTTGATCATGACAGCTTCTCTGTAATTCTATAGAGAATTCAATCTCCGTATAATTCAATCTCTGTCTTCGAGTTTCTCAGAAATTCCTCTGAACTCTGAAGTCTCTGCTCCTTAACTAAAAGGATTCCAAGGAAACAGTGTCCACCCAGCTGGTTTCCATACTGCCTTTATCTGAGAGTCGAGGCTCAGGATAAAGATCTTCTCTTCCTTGATGGGGCATTTTGCTGAAAAGGAATTGACTCTGCTGTTATTCCTGCGACCATCTGCACTTGTGTCTCAAGTGCCTAGCCTTTCCCATCTATAAAGAGAAATGTGCTGGAGGGTTCTTGCAGCCATAACAGCAGGTGTGGAGTGCCTGGTCCCAGGCACTCAGAACGCGGTAGCTCTCATCATCCATCAAAATAAAACTGAAGACATCCCCACTCTAATTACTGCTGGGATTGCACAGCCCCAGGGAGGTACAGAAGGAAGGGTTACTACCCCATTTTACAGATGGCTCCGTGAAGATCTGTAGCTCCCCAGGCCCAATCAGTGGAAGAAGGCAGACTTAAAAAAAAAAACAAACTAAATTAGCTAGCCTCACATACCATTGAAGATCAGAGAGTGCATGCTAAGAAAAGCTGTAGCTGAGAGAATCGAAGAGGAGTAAGAAGAGTTCTGGATAACCTTCAGGCCAAAAGGGCTGCCCCATTAAGACCCCCTTTCCCTGTGCAGAACTCACTGCTGGAACCTTCCACTTCTCCAAAATACCAGTAGGGCAGCAGAATGCACATACAGCTCTGTAAGGGGCTGGGCATGGTGGATCTCCTCGGGGTGGAGGAAGAGAAATCCATTACATTAGACAATCCTGAGAGAATGGCTCCAGAGACCAAGAGAAGCACAGACTTGTGTTGAGAGGAGCGGAGATGAACAGAGCGGGGGAGAAAATTATTTCTGGCCTACCTAATTATGACAGAAGCTTGCCCCTAATCCTCATGATGATTCACACGCTTATATATCAGCATGTCAGATTACCTCTTCAGATCTTAATAAAACAATCCGGAAAGTTTCAGTTTAGGCAGCGAGAAGGAGAAAGCCGTCTGCTGAATGAGATAGCGGTTCTGAGTAAGCCACAACTTTTGTTATAATTCATTGTTCAGTGTGAGCTTGTAAAGTTAAAATAAGATTAAGAAAGGGTTTCGTGTTTGCTCCTCTCTCTCTCTCTGCCCCCTCGTGTGTGTGTGTGCACGTGCATGTGTGCACGTGTGTGTGTATGTGTGTGTGCATATGCGTGCATGTACGTTTGTGTGTGTGCAGGTGTATATACTTAGGGATATGTGTGCAAAAAGAGACCAGAGAGCAAGCTCAGTCGTTACTGTTCCAGCTCCATCCACCCAGGGATTTGGGACAAAATGGAAAGTGCCCATAGGCCAGGCTGGCTGGTCAGAGATCCTCCCCTCCTCGCCTTCCCAGGGGCATGGTTAACTGTAATTGTGAACATGAAACAACCTAGACTCATCAGGGGTTGTCTATATGGGCTGGCCTGTGGGCGTGTCTGTGGGGGACTGTCTTAATTAAGTTAGTGAAGGAAGACCCAGCCCAGCATGGGGGATACTGTTTCCTATGGAAAAAGTCCTGTACTGTTATGAGCGAAGAAACTGAGCTGAGCCTAACATTGAACATGAAAGCAGTCTCTCTGTGCTTTTGACTGTGGGTGTGATGTGACAAGCTGTTTCAAGTCCCTGCCACCACCCTTCATTTGGGCTAAAATCAACCTTTCTCTCTTTAGTTGCCTTCTGGGGGGCTATGCTCACGCAGCAACAGAAAGGCAACTAGAACACTACACAGATTACAAGTGTGCACCACCACACCTGGCTTTTTTTTTATGGGGACCCTAAAGACCAAGCTCAGGTCCTTATGCTTGCAAGGCAACCACTCTACCGACAGAGACCCCAGCCCCAATATTTACTGTCTACAGACTTTGTCACTAAAACCGTTGGAAGCACAGCAACACCCTAGTGTAGAAAATCTCTGAGGGGCAAGCATGTCACTTCAAAAGAATTGTGCGTGGCACCCAGAATGTCACAAACATGCACACACCTGACAAGGAGAATTGGTCTAGAGGAGATGAGGCATTCGGGAGTGTCTCAGATTCTTCAATGACATGACTTTCAAGGCCTCATTTAAAGCTAATTTTCTAAAGTCTATGACCTTTCTGTCACATTTTCAGATGAGACTTAATGAGAATATCAGGTCACTACACGCCCTGCCCAGGGGTTTCTAAACCTTGGCTGTGTGGTTTAACTCCCAAGCCCAGGATAGAACATGGCTCAAGGTCAAGAGCTTGAAGCTTATGGAGCTCCGAGGAAGTATTTAACTGCAATTTTTTTTCTCACTCATTAAATGGAGATAAAATTCCTCATAATATTATTACATTATTAATACTACTTATGGTTACTCCAGCATCCTTAAGACGTCAGGAGTTGCTAACTGCTCTCATCCTCTGGTCACAGCCTTCCTTAACATATGCAAGCAAAAGCCTCTGGTAATACCTGGCATCAAAAAGCAAAAGTAAAACTCAAATGTCCATGAAGAACGAGGACAGGGATGGCAGTGACGATACTGCCGCAGGCTAAATGTGGTCAGTGTGCCGGGCTAAGCTTCTTGATGTCCCATTGGTGGCCAGCCCACAAACCTCTGTGTTCATCTAAATACAGTCCAAACGCACTGAGGGAGACAGGGAAAAGCCATCCCTACCGTCGGGCAGGAAGCTGGTGTCCCCGCCCTGTGTACCTCCACTGGAGCACATGGGGCTCGCCAGGCTGACCTGTGAATTGCAAAGGTTACAGGAAGAACTTAGGGTATCATGGGAGAAAACGCTCCCAGGTAATCTCTGAGACGGCTCTGAAGCTATACGAGGGAGGAGGGTTTGGGTTAAAGCCAGCCGCTGTTTCCTGGTAGAAGGAACTCCAAGTGTGAAGTTAAGAAAACTCACATAGAAGATGGCCGACAGCATTGCCAGGAAGAGAGTGTGGATTAAGGTGAACCAGCAGGTGTGGCCAGTAATTACCAGGGAAGATTTTTACCAACTGAGAAGCAACGACGGCAACCTTGAACTTGGTTGTCAGGTAACCTGGCTTTAGGATTATATTAAGCCTTTTTTTTTTCTCTTTTCTTAGAAATCCTCAAATGATTACAGCTTGCAATGTTTAAGTAGGTCACAAAACCCAAAGAATATATTGTTCCCCCTCAAATAGACTTCTGAAACCTAGTTTCAGAGAATTAGATGGTAATTCTCACTCCCAGGGTTCGTTATGACAAATTCCACCTGCCTGGCTCCTGTCTCTCTCCACTGTGTTTAAGGGCTCCAGTTCACTGCTCAGTAAAACCTAAGGGCATTTTTCTCAGAGAGGAAAGCAATTCTCCAAGTGAAAGAAAGGTAGCCATGGATTTCTGGGGGCTGGCAATTGACGTGGGCCCTGGCGATGTGTGGCACAGCTCTCAAGAGAAGGCCAAAGGGATCACAAGAACACCACTGTAGAGAAAACAGTAAGGTGTAAAACCACAGCCCCACTAAAGCCCTTATATGACAGCCAATAGTGATGCTTGATTATGGGTTGACACGCTCCAATAGTTGTGAACCCTCAACTCTATCAGAGAACCCTTTCATCCGTGCTGCTCATACAGCGGAGGAAAATAATGAAGACTCTTCTAAGAAAAAAAAAAAAANACCCTTTTTATAACCAGCCATTCTGGGCTTCATATAGAACTGGGGAACAGATTCTGAATAGGAAGCAGTCCACTTTGTAGGAACAGTTACTTCCTACTAGCCTCTTTATTTTAAAAACAGATTTATCTATTCATTTTATTATTAATTGTCCACACACTTGTGGAGGCCAGAAGAGGGCATTGGATACCTTGGAGCTGGAGTTACAAGCAGTTGTAAGCCACCCAGTATGGGTGCTTGAAACTGAACTCCAGTCCTTGGAAAGAAGGAAGTGTTCCTAACCACTGATCCATCTCCCCCACTATTCCTTCTAATAGAATTTCAGTTATGTCTTCTTTCCCACACTGAGTGAGACCTCCCAGTCTCTCAGCATCCTCATTTGACTCTTCCCCAACTTGAGAAATGTTGCGAGAGATTCTCGATGACTATTACAGGTTGTTGTTATGTTTTTGGTTTTGAAACAAGGAGCTGAGGCTGGCCTCAAACTCACTATGTAGTCAAGGATGATCTCCAGTTCCTGATCCTCTTTTCTGTCTCACCAGCGATAAATGGTGGAATTAGAGGTGTGCAATACCACCCCAGTTTTATGACAGTGCTGAAGCAGGACCCCAGGGCTCTGTGCAGGCTAGGCAAACACAGTAGCAACTAAGCTACAGCCTCATCCCTGGATTAAGTTACTTTCAGCAAAGACCTCAACTCAGAATTCTTGGGTCTTTAAAACCTTGCCAATGATATTATTCCGTGTAATGCAGGACTTCAAAGGAACAGAATTCAGGGTTAGAGAAAGAATTTTGGAAGATACTCTACAAATGACTACCACTGGTTTTTCCCTCCCCAACCCTCTTTCTGGATTTGCTGTGCCCATGAGTTTCTGCTGAGACTCTTGTAGGCCTCTTGGCCATAACCATGGGCACCGCTTTCTAAGGAGCTGGGGAGAGAAGAAGGGGTACCTCTTGCTCACTCTCAGGAAGAGAGCACAGCAGGTACATAGTCAAGAGGCTCATTTCTCAGGGGCCAGACATGGAGTTGAGGCTCTTTTTCTTCCAAGTAAAAAAAAAAAATCTATGGGAGGAGGTGGAATTTTTTAATAAATAAATAAATAAACAAATGAGAGAAGATATAAAATACAGTTTCGAATGTAAAGTGAGCTCATTGAGATTAGCTTTAAGAGAGAGAGTGCCTAAGAACAGTACAAACAAGTTTGGGTGTGCACTCCCAGAACACATATATGCATACCTATAGGTTCTAGGCCTGGCTTTTGGGGATGTTCATGAGCTGGGGAGATGGCTCAGTGGATAAAGTCCTTGCCACACAGCAGTGAGAATTGTTTTGGAATCTCCAGAGTCCTCATAAAAGCCAGATGGCCATGGAAGGTCACCTATAATCTTAAATCTTGGGGGTAGAGACGGAATATTCCCCTATCCAAGCTCCAAGCTCATCAAGAGGTCCAGTTGCAGTGATGTACAAAGCACTCAAGGAGAGCTTCTATGTACATACATGCTCACACACAAACATGTGTGCACACATACAATCGTCCAAAAAAGAAAAGGTTCTCTACTCTTTAGCATAACAGAAGAACTCTGCTGAAATGAAATAAAAACAGAGCAAAGTGTTCTACAATGTCCTAATACCATGGCTGCCGAGGAGGGTCCCTTGGGATGACAGACTAAGTCATATTAATATAACTATAGTCATACTATGGAGGAAATAGGCAAAGGCCCAACACTGAGTATAGGATTTCACCTAGGCTCCTCTGGAGACTAAGACTTAGCACTAATGTCTAGCAAGCATCATAAAGGATTTCCTGGTTCATCAAGGTTCCAATGCAACTAAAAACTGATTTTGTTGCGATTCTTGGATATCTCCTGAGGGTGAAGACCTGGCTCTGGGTTCCTGGTATGTTGCCAGCTTTCGGTTCTCTCCACGACAGATCCCGTGTTGCTTTTCTAGTTTACACCACAATTTGCTGTTTTGCAAAGGGGTGATCATTAGAGATTTGCAGAATGCGTCACATATGCCATTCATTTTTAATGGGCTATTCGACTCCCCATGAAGTCATACACAAGGAAGAGATTGTACAATGAGAACTAAGGTGAAAACACATGGCCTAATCCTCCAGGGTGCAGAGATCATGGAGTGGTGGGTACTTGAGGGTTTTATAGGAAGGCTCTGTACATAGCCGTGCCTTTCAGCACAAAGCAAATGAAAACATAATCCTGACCCCGACGTCACGGTACTGCTGGATGGCGTTCTCTGTCATTATGTGCATATGAAATTCTTTTAATTAAAAGAATTAAATACATAAATAAGTATTTGAATAAATACTGCCAAATTCAGAATGGCAAACTATTTCAAGCTTTGAAATAAAATTGATGTACCAAAAAAAAAGTTTCTTAATGCTTTCTGGGCCTACTGAGATAGCTTAGCAGACAATGACACTTGCCACTAAGCCTGACACCCTGAGTTTGATCCCCAGAACCTACATGGTGGAAGGAGGGACCCAATTCCCAGAAGGTGTCCTCTGACCTCCACACACTTTGCTGTGGCTCGTGGGTATCCACCACCCACCCCACAAATAAATAAAGACTTATAAAACCACATTTCTGTCCCAAAGCAAGACATATCATTATGAGGTGTCCAAACATCTTCCCTGCTCTACCATTTCACAAGGTTAAATACCATTCAAAGTAAACAGACCATCTTCAAAGTATTTCGAAACCTAGTCTTTAATGTTTCAGCTGGCAAAAAAAGAAACCTATTGTATGACCAGTTAGATTTGGAGAAAAGCTAAATCAAAGAGGGATATTACTTCCATCCGCTTGGAGTTCACCCTAGCGTTCCCCTGCAGCCTGTGGGGAGGCTGAGCATTCACACAGACCAGGTGGTACAATCACCGTGAATTTCAGGTAATTGTCTTCTGTTGTCCTTCAGAGTCAAAGATAAGCATTCAGCACCTTGTAAAGAGAGAACCTTCCCAGACTTCCCTGTCTGAATGCCAAGCTCAGCATTCAAGAACACATCCAAGAATCTAAAGCAAGTAGCCATCAATCAACTTTGTTGAGGAAGGGTGACAATTTTTGGCCTCCACAAGCTTAGGTCTCCTTCTGGCCTCAGCCTTGGATGGAAAGCATTCTTTGTTCAGACCCTGGCCTCACTGGCTTAGCTGGGGAGAGGTTGTCTCGGAGTCCTAGGCAGTTGCTTTCTTCCAGGATCTGTTCCTCATGAAGCGATCAGTGCTGAACCCCACAGCTTCATAGCCAGTGGCTGCAGTATTCTCAAGCTTCAGGATTCCTATTAATAATTAGTAACAATATCTGTTCTGCTACAAAAGAGGAGAATAAACTAAATGTTGTTAAATCATCCGACCCGGGCCGTCCCTGCACCAGATGCTTAACAAATGGGGGCTTTCATGATAACAGCTAATTCTCCAGCTGTTCCCTAAACTTCTTCTTCTTTGTTTTGTCTGCTTAATTTTTCCCTTGTCTGTTTTTAATGTTCTCCCAGGAGGTTTTCAGTGGATCCAGAGTTCCTTTCTCTTGACCTGAATTTTCCCCAAAACCCCCCTCTTTAATTCTCCCACCTCCCAGCCAGCTCAGTCAGCCACAGTTCCCATGTCTTCAACAGGAACCGGCCGTCCTTTCCCCCAAACTCCATCTGGAACCAGACACGATTTCCATAGAGCAACACCACATCTGCATGTCATTAGAGTTCAGCTCCCCAGGACCCCATTGGGCCGAACAAGATGCCAAACCCACAGTGACTTTTTAGGAAAAAGCAGCTTTGTCAAGACGCTCCGCTGTACATTTAAAACAGAATTTGATTCATAAAAACTTCATTTCAAGAGCAAGTCTGTGGGATCTTGAGAAACAACAACTTTATGTTTTCTGCTGTGTTGAGTCTTCCCTGTATTCCACGTGGGCAGAAACAAAGGTAACAAAAATGTATTGGGCATCTATTTTGCACGTGGAACTGTGATAAGCATTTCACACTCATTATGTTATTCAATTTTCATAACTATCCTCAAGAGCATTGTTTTCTTGAGCCTGAGAAAGCTGAGATTCCCGAGAAGGAAAGCCTAGGCATCAAAGCTAGGAAGTGGCGGGACCAAGATGTGCATTCAAGTCTCACTTTTTCTTCGCGTTTCAGAATGCTTTGTGGCATTAAAACATAGCAGAACACTTTCTTCATTTTGGCATAAATAGTCTACATAGTCCTTGGACTCCATTGAGGCCAACGCTCCTTTTCAGGTGGGGATGAGGGAGCTTGTACATTGCTGGCAGAGAGATGACCTGCAGCACATTTGGGTTGCAGGATATCTCTCATACAGTCTCTCTCTCTCTCCTCTCTCTCTCTCTCTCTGTCTTAGAATTCCCACAAAGTCCCTGATTACATGATGGAAAGTTTTCTGTTCACGTCTAATGGTTATTCAGAAAGCACTAAGTCTGCAGGTGAAGCCTCTTCTCTGGGAATTGTGCATGGATGAAGATGTGGAAAGACTCTGATCCCTTTCCTTTCAAGATGGACATGCCACAAACCAGAGGGGTGGAGCTAAGATGCCAGCCACTGTAGTATAACCAGCTGCTCAAACACACAGGATTTATAACCTGGAACTTAGGAAATTGTACTCATGAGACCTCTTCTCAAGGGGCATGTATGGTGGAAAGGAATGTTTTATTAAGTTGCTTTGGGTGAGACTAATGTGATATAAGGTATAGTTGTGACTGACAGCCAACTTGCTCTACAGAGGTGAGACCGCAATCACTGCTCTTATTATTGTTTTCTCTCTGAGCTCTTTCTTTAATAAATTTATATTTATTTATTCATTTAACACCCCATCTGCAGTTTCCCCTCCCTCCTCTCCTCCCAGTCCCTCCCCTCACCCTTCCTTGTCCTATCCGTCCCCCCATCCACTTCTCCTTTGTTTCTGATTAGCAAAGGGGGGCAGGTCTTCCGTGAGTACAACGTGGGATGTCAGGTTTCAGTAAGACTAAGCCCCTCCCCTTGTATTAAGGCTGGGCAAGGCCACCCAGTATGAGGAATAGCTTCCCAAAACCCAGTTAAAAAAAAGCTGGAGACACTTTCTGTTCCCACCGAAAGGAGTCCCACAGGAAGACCAAGCTGCACAACTGTAACATATATGAAGAGGGCCTAGGTCAGTCCCATGAAGGCTCCCTGGTTGTTGGTTCAGGCTCTGTGAGCTCCCATGAGCCCCCATGAGCCTAGCTGGTTCTGTGAGTTTTCTTGTGGTGTCCTTGACCCCTCTGGCTCCTATAATCCTTTCTCCTCCTCTTCTGCAGGATTCCCCAAATTCTGCCTAAGTCTTGACTGTGGGTCTTGGGTCTGCATTTACTTCCAACGGTTGCTGGATGAAGCGTCTCTGATGACAACTGGGCTACGCATCAATCTCGTCACAGGAGATGGCCAGTTCAGGCTACGTATCTGCTATTATTGCTAGGAGTTTTGCTGGGGTCATCCTTGTAGATTCCTGGGAGATTCCCTTGTATCAGATTTTACCTGACCCCAAAATGCTCCCCTTTCCAGTACTCTCCCCCTCCACCCCTCCTCAATGTGATTGCTCATGTTCCTATCCCCACATGCCTTCAATCCACTTCTAATTCCCCTTCCCAGGGAGACCCAACCATCCCCCTCACATGAACCCTCCTTGTTACCTGGTCTCTCTGAGTCTGTGGATTGTAGCATAGCTGTCTTTTGTTTTATAGCTAATGTCTGCTTATGAGGGAGCACACACCATGTTTGTCTTTCTGGACCTGTTACCTCACTCAGGATGATTTTTTTTTCTAGTTCCATCCATTTGCCTTCAAATTTCCTGATGTTCCTGTTTCTTACAGCTGAGTAGCACTCCACTGTGTAAATGAACCACATTTTCTTTATCTGTTCCTTGGTTGAGGGGCATCTAGGTTGTTTCCAGTTTCTGGCTATTACAAATAAAGCTGCTGTGAACATAGTTGAACAAGTATCCTTGGGGTATGATTGAACATCTCTTGGGTATATGCCCGGGAGAGGTATGGCTGGACCTTGAGGTAGATATCCTCACAAATTTCTGAGAAACTGCCATATTGACCTCCAAAGTGGTATTGTGGGTCTTGAGGTAGATTGATTCCCAGTTTGCTGAAAAATTGCCACACTAACTTCCAAAATGGCTGTACAAGTTTGCACTCCCACTGGCAATGGAGGGGCGTTCCCCTTGCCACCCCCGTCCAGCATGAGCTGTCACCTGTGTTTTTTATCTTAGCCATTCTGACAGGTGTAAGATGGAATTTCAGAGTCATTTTAATTTGTATTTCCCTGATGGCTAAGAATGTTGAACATCTCCTGAAGTGTTTCGCAGCCATTTGAGATTCTTCTGTTGAGAATTCTGTTTAGATCTGTACCCTGTTTTTAATTGGATTATTTGGTTTGTTGATGTCTAGTTCCTTAAGTTCTTTATATAAAAAGAAAACCAGCCCTCTGTCAAATGTGAGGTTGGTGAAGATCTTTTCCCATTCTGTAGGCTGCTGTCTTATCTTATTGATGGTGTCCTTTGTCTCACAGAAGCTTTTCAACTTCATGAGGTTCCATTTACTAATTGTCAGTCTCAGTGCCTGTGCTATTTGTGATCTGTTCAGTAAGTGGTCTCCTGTGCCAGCGCGTTAGAGACTACTTCCTGCTTCTCTTCTATCAGGTTCAGTGTGTCCGGATTAATGTTGGGTCTTTGATCCACTTGTACTTGAGTTTGGGGGGGCAATAAATAAGAATCTATTTGCATTCTTCTACATACCAACATCCAATTAGACCAGCACCATTTGTTGGAGATGCTTTCTTTTTTCCATTATATGATTTTGGCTTTTTTGTTGAAAATCAGGTATTCATAGGTGTGTGCATTTCCATCTGGTCTTCCATTCAATTCCATTGATCCACCTCTCTGTTTTTAAGCCAATACCATTTGATTCCATTGATCCACCTCTCTGTTTTTAAGCCAATACCATGTGGTTTTTATTACTATATTACGACAGTAGAGCTTGAATTCAGGGATGGTGATATCTCCAGAAGTTATTTTATTTCTCAGGTTTTTAGTTATCCTGGGTGTTTTGTTTTTGTTTTTCCGTATGAAATTGAGTATTTCTCTTCCAAGTTCTGTAAAGAATTGTGCTGGAATTTTAATTGGGATTTCATTGAATTTAAGATTGCTTTTGTAAGATGGCCATTTTTACTATTTTAATCCTATCAATACATGAGCATAGGGGGATCTTTCCGTCTTCTGATATCTTCTTCACTTTTTTTTTTCAAAGGCTTGAAGTCCTTGTCATACAGGTCTTTTACTTGCCTGGTTAGAGTTACATCAAGATATTTTATATTATTTGACATTATTTTAAAGGGTGTTGGTTCTCTGATTTCTTTCTCAATCCACATATCATTTGTATGTAGGAGGGCTACTGATTACTTTTTAGCTAGTGTATCCAGCCACTTTACTAAAGGTGTTTATCAGCTGGAGGAGTTCTCGTGTAGAGTTTTGGGGATCGCTTATCATATCATCTAAGAATAATGATACTTTGACTTCTTCCTTTCAAATTTGTATCCCCTTGATTTCTTTTAGTTGTCTTATTGCTCTAGCTAGAATTTCAAGTGCTATATTGAATAGACATGGAGAGGGTGGGCAGCTTTGTCTTGGTCTTGATTTTACTGGAATCACTTTGAGTTTCTCTCCACTTAATTTGATGCTGGCAATTGGCTTGTTGTATATTGCTTTTACTATGTTTAGGTATGTGTCTTTTTCTCTAATCTCTCCAAGACTTTTAACATGAAGGGGTGTTGGATTTTGTCAAAGGCTTTTTCAGCGTCGAATGAGATGATCATGTGACTTTTCCTTTCAGTTCGTTTATATGGTGGACAGAATGAACAGATTTTTCCATGTTGAACCACCCCTGCATCTCTGGAATGAAGCCTATTTGGTCATGATGGATTATTATTTTGGTGTGTTCTTGGATTCGGTTTGCCAGTATTTTATTAAATATTTTTGCATCAATGTTTATGAATGAAATTGGTCTTTATTCTCTTTCTTTGTTGAGTCTTTGTGTGGTTTAGGTATCAAGATGACTGTGGCCTATAGAAAGAATTTGGCATTGTTCCTTGTGCTTCTATTTTGTGTAATAATTTGAAGAGCATTGGTATTAACTCTTCTCTGAAAAGTCTGGTAGAATTCTTCATTTAAACTATCTTGCCGTGGACTTTCTTTTCTTTTTCCTTTTTTTCCTTTTTTTGGGGGGGATTTATAATGACTGTTTCCATTTCCTTACTGTTTTTCTGATCTTGATTTACTTTTGGTAAGTCATATCTTTCAAGAACTTTGTCCATTTCTTTTAGATTTTCCAATTTTGTGGAGTACAGTTTTTTTCAAGTATGACCTAATGATTCTCTGGATTTCCTCAGAGTCTGATGTTATGTCCCCCTCTTTTTTGGCTCTAATTTTGTTGATTTGGATGTTCTCTCTGTGTCTTTTAGATAGTTTGGGAAAAATCCATTTTGTTAATTTTTTTCAAAGAACCACTTCTCTATTTCATTGACTCTTTGTATTGCTTTCTTTGTCTCTATTTTATTGATTTCAGCCCTCAGTTTGATTATTTCCTGCTATCTAAACCTCTTGGGTGTGTTTGTTTCCTTTTGTTCTAGAGTTTCCAGGTGTGCTGATAAGACATTAGTATGAGATCTCTCTAAATTCTTCCCGAAGGCTCTTAGTGCTATGAACTTTCTTCTTTGAACTGCTATCATTCTGCCTCATAAGTTTGGATATGTCGTGTAATCATTTTCATTGAATTCTAGGAAATATTTATCTTTTTTCTTATTTCTCCCTTGATCCAGTGGTAAATTGGTAGAGAGCTGCTCACTTTCCTTGAGTTTGTAGGCTTTCTGCTGTTTCTGCTGTTACTGAAATACAGCTTTAATCAATGGTGGTCTGATATGATATAGGAGGTTATTACAATTGTTTTGTATCTCTTGAGACTTGCTTCATGGCCAAGTATATGGTCACTTTTAGAGAAGGTTTCATGAGGTACTGAGAAGAAAGTAAATTCTTTTGTTTTGGGGTGAAATGTACTATCAATGTCTGTTAAGTTTATTTGAGCCATAAATTCTGTTACTTCTGTTATTTCTCTGTTTAGTTCTGTCTGGCAGACCTGCCCATTGGTGAGAGTGGGATGTTGAAGTCTCCCACTATCATTGTGGGGGGTTCTATATGTGATTTAAGCTTTATTGATGTTTCTTTTACAAATATCAGTGGCCTTACATTTGAGGCACAGATGTTCAGAACTGAGATATCATCTTGATGGATTTTTTTTCCTTTGATGAGTATGAAATGTACTTCTCCATCTCTTTTGATTAATTTTGGTTGGAAGTCAATTTTGTTAGATATAGGATAGCTACATCAGTTTGCTTCTTAGGTTCATTTGATTGGAAACTCTTTTTTCCAACCCTTTTTTCTAAGGTAATGTCTATCTTGGATGTAGAGGTGTGTTTCTTGTATGCAGCAGAATGATGAATCTGGTTTCAGTATCCGTTCCCTTAGCTTGTGTCTTTTCATTGGTAAATTGTGTCCATTGATGTTAGGGATATTAATGACCAATAATTGTTCATTCTTGTTATTTTGTTGGTGGTGGTGGTAGTGTGTGTGTGTTTCCCTTTGGGTTTTGCTAGTGTGAGATTATCAATTGTCTGTGTTTTTGTGGGTGTAGTTAAATTCCTAGAGTTGAGGTTTTCTTTCTAGTACCTTCTGTAGGCCCAGATTTTTTGATATATATTGTTTGAATTTGAATTTGTCATGAAATATCTTGTTTTCTCCATCCATGGTGATTGACAGTTTGGTGGGTTGACATTCATGATCTCTTACAGTTTTTAGTCCAGGCCCTTCTGGATTTTAGGTTCTCTGCTGAGAAATCAGGTGTGATTCTAATAGGTCCACCTTTATATGTTACTTGGCCTTTTTCCCTTCCCACTTTTAATATTCTTTCTTTGTTCTGTATATTTAGTGTTTTGATTATTATGTGGCCAGGGGATTTTCATTTCTGATCCAGTCTATTTGGAGTCCTATTAAGCTTCTTGTACCTTTATAGGCATGTCCTTATTTAGGTTGAGAAAATTTTCTTCTATGATTTTGTTAAATATAGTCTCTGGGTTTTTGAGCTGGGTTTCTTCTCCTTCTTCTATTCCTGCTATTCTTATGCTTGATCTTTTCAAGTGTCCCAGATTTCCTGCATGTCTTGTGTTGGGATTTTTTAGATTTAACATTTGCTTTGACTGATGCATCTATTTCCTCTAATCATGTCTTTAATACCTGAAAATCTCCCTTCCATCTCCTGTGTCCTGCTAGTGATGTTTTCATTTACCCAGATTTTCCATATCCAGGATTTTCTCCATTTGTGTGTGTGTGTGTGTGTGTGTGTGTGTGTTTCTATTTTCATTTTCAGATCTTGAACAGTTTCCTTCATCTTTCTGGTTTTTCTTGGTTTTCTTTTAAGAATTTATTGATTATTTCCAATTTTTGTCTTTTTCTCAATTTTAAGGGATTTTTTTCATATCCTCTTTAAGGACATCTATCATCTTCATAAAGTCACTTTTAATGTCATTTTCTTCTGCTTCAACTGTGTTGGGTTGTTCATGTCTTGCTGGTGTAAGATAAC
Organism: Bramus lutescens; assembly: GCA_001685075.1. Classification (NCBI taxonomy): domain Eukaryota; kingdom Metazoa; phylum Chordata; class Mammalia; order Rodentia; family Cricetidae; genus Bramus; species Bramus lutescens. The sequence continues at coordinate 480,738 of LOEQ01000332.1, read as the reverse complement.
TGGGCTCTGGTGATGCCATATTGACTTTTCTGTTATTGTCTTCTTATACCTGCATTTAAGCATCTGGATTTAGGATGATTATAGGTTTAGGTGTTGATTACTGCATTTGTCTTTGTTAGATGGGTGTTATGTTCCTTGGTTTCTCTTTTCTCTGCGGTCTTCTGGCATAAATGGTCAAGGGTTTGTGACTAGTTTGTCTTCAGTCCCAGTAGGATATCTGCTCTGGGGTTTGGGGCCTAGGGTATCCATAGATCTGGCCTGACCTCAGGTAAAATAGTCTTCCAAAGTTACAGACCAAGATATGGACCTCAGGAGAGGGGTGTAGTCTGGAGTCCCTAGACCTGGTCTAGCATCTGGGTTCCCTAGGACCAGCCTGGCCTCCAGTACAGCTGCTGGGGCTGGGATCCCTAGATCTGGCCTAGCCTCTGGTAAAGCTGAAGTCTTCTCCCAAAGTTGTAGACCAGGCTATGGAGCCAGGGAGCAGATGTACAGTCTAGGGTTGTTGGGTAGGCTTAAAGGGTTTTGTGGGCAGTGGGTGGTGTCTTACCTGAGATTCCTAGATCCTGTCTGGCCTCTGGTAAAACCAAAGACTTCTTCTTCCAAAGTTGTAGGCTGGGGTGGGGTTGCAGTCTGAGGTCATTGGACAGTCATAAAGGGGTTAGGTGGGTATGGGTGGTGTCTTCCCTGGTGTTCTTAGGATCACTCTGGCCTCTGGCTGTGGACCCTATGTAGAGCCCAGGGGAGGGGGCACAGACTGATTTTACTAAGCAGGCTTTAAGGATTGTTAGTGGGCAGAAGGTAGTGTCTTACCTATGTGGTCCCTAGATCCTGCCTGACCTCTGATAAAGTGAAAATCTTCTTCCAAAGGCCAGGATAAGGATCCCAGTGTGTGTGTGTGTGTGTGTGTGTGTGT